>SNQJ01S0005600.1:91667-141376 GCA_010110895.2 Picea sitchensis
GGCCTTATTAATATTGACCTTTATTACATCCGAATACATTGATCTACCTATGTGCGGGTTAGGACCTTAACAGATACGTGGGATCTTGTACCTCTTCCAAATGAAAGAAAACTTGTCAGATGTAAATGGGTCTATAAAACTAAGTATGCATCAGATGGAAGTGTTGAAAAACGCAACGCTCAGTTAGTTTCCAAATGATTTTCCCAAGTTGAAGGAATTGACTATAATGAAACCTTTGCCCCTATAGCCAAAATGAATTCCATCCGCCTTGTTCTTTCCCTTGATCCCTCACATAAATGGGAGGTCCATTAGATGGATGTTAAATCCACCTTCTTGCACGGAGATTTGCAAGAATAAATCTACATGGAACAACTTCTTGGCTCTGTCCAGAATGACTCTAGCCTTGTTTGTCGCCTTAAGAAATCTCTTTATGGTCTCAAGCAATCTCCTCAAGCTTGGTATGTCAAAATGGATAGCTTTCTTATTGCCACTAGATTCTCTAGATGCCATTTTGATCCTAATGTATATACCAAGAAAGTAGAAAGCCATCTCATAATCCGTGTTCTTTATGTTGATGACCTTATGCATACTGGTAGTGACTCAAAACTTTTAAACCATGTGAAAAACAGCCTTAAGAAGAAATTTGAAATGACAGACTTAGGTTTTTTGCACTATTTCATGGCCTCCAAGTTTTTCAAACCAATGAAGGAATTTTTCTTTCCCATTCTAAGTATTCTTGTGACCTTCTTCATCGCTTTCACATGGACAATTGTAAACCAACCCCTTCTCCCTTCTAGTCTAGAGTCAAGCTTACTACCACCTGTACTTCTTCCGAAGTTGATGCCACCCTGTACCGTCAGTTAGTTGCTATCCTCTTATACTTGACTCATACCTATTCTGATCCTTCCTTTGTTGTTGGTCTTGTTTCCCCGTATATGCAAACACCCCATAAAATCCATTGGAAAGAAGCTAAAAGGACACTTCGCTATGTTCGTGGTACAGTTCAGTTCGGGATACATTACAGTTCAGGGGGGACTCATTTATTGGTTGGTTTCACTGATTTATATTGGGATGACGACTCTGATGATCAAAAGTCTACTGCAGGTTATATTTTCAGCCTTGGTTCAGGACCTATCACTTGGGCCTGTAAGAAACAACAGTCTATTTCACTTTCTTCAACAGAAGCAGAGTACCGAGCATCGGTAAATGCAAGTCATGAAGCCTTGTGGCTTCGACAGATCCTTTTAGAGTTTGGATTCCAGCAGCAGCATCCGACCAGCCTTTGGTGCGACAATCAGAGTGCCATCAAGCTCGCCAAAGACCCATTTCAACATCATCGTAGCAAACACATCGAGATATACATGCACTTCATTAGAAAGCTCATTCATGATCAATTTATTGAAGTGCTCTTTTTCCCTATAGAAGATCAAGTTGCAGACATTTTCACAAAGTCTCTTACAAAAGCAAAGTTTTCCAAAATTCGATCTATGTTAGGAGTTCAAGAAGTTGTCATTAAGGGGAGATAGGCCCTAATGCCTCCTTCCTTCTCCTATTGTGTCACCATTGTAAATCCTTCAATCTTATCCCAAGTTGTTCTTAAGGGGGGATGTTAGGATATTTAGACATTTAGGAGTTAGTTAAGATCTACTTGGTCTAATGCGTCATTAGGTAAAAGTGTGTTTCTTTATAATGCATTAGTATGCATTTGTAGTTAGGAAATCTGACGGTCACGATATGTTCCCGACATAAAGTGATTTGACGGTTCATACTCTCCTCGATCTTAATGACCATTGATACGTGGCTTAACACCCGATTGGTCCATGATCTCTATTTAAAGATAATGGAGGGTCATTTGCCGATGATCAATTTTGAGAAACTTTCTTGTAAAATATCTTTGTAATCTTTTTCTTTGCATTAATAAACTACTCCAAGTGGCCGCGTTGGCTGGGGCCATGGATGTTTCCCCGTAGTGTTTTTACCACGTGAAAACATCGTTGTGTTGATCTTTGATCTGGTTACGTGAGTGGTTACTAAAGGTGTTCATCCTCTGTTGAAATACCTGTATATTTGAACAACATACAACATAAAATAATAAAACATAATGAAAACCATGCATATAAACTATACCTCTTGATAGATTACAAGTAACATGTAAATACATATCACAACATAAAATAATAAAAAATAATGAAATAAGCCATTAATGTATTAATGTCAAATAGTGTACATCTATATATTAAAGTATATTGTATCATCTAGATCAAACAAGATGAAATAAACCATGTTAACCATCCAATAGTCAAAACACCGATAACATACAACATGTACTCCAACCATGATGAGCCAAAATAACCATAAACATAATCAAGATATAACACCACATACTATCCCTATTTTTTTTTAATTTCAAAAACCAAAATAATAACTATTTCAATAATTAAAATATTATATATCATATAATATCTTTTTTTTTTAATTTCAAAAACAAAAATAACTATATCAATAATCAAAATATTATATATCATACAATATGTGGATTTTGAAAGTTTCAAATGACATTATTATGAACACAATGCTTAGGCATTTAATAAAATTAAATAAAACAGAAATTTGAAATATTATATATCATATAATATGTGGATTTTGAAAATTTCAAATGACATTATTATGAACATAATGCTTAGGCATTTAATTTTAACATTTAATAAAATTAAATAAAGGAGAAATTTGTTGGATGTATATTAGGAGCTTTTTGATATGTCTTAATTTTTTTTTTAATCAAAGATAATACAAGTATTTCAAAGTGTACTTAACCATATCAATATACACAGTTAAGTTTATTGTTAATTTTGAAAACAAAATTCACATGTTCTTATTTATCTTCAATCAATTATCATTACTGTTTATCTTTCCTTATGAGCAAACATAAAACATGCGTAGTATTTGATATAGGAACAAATAATTATATGCAATCCTATTAGAAACTTAAAATATTCATAAACCACCGGTCATCACCTTAGGAATAGCATAGAGGACTCTACCCGAGTCCCGAGTTTAATGAATATCATGTTTGCCTTACCCCTACCGCTAAAAGAAAACTTTATTAAGATATTATAATATATTGCTTCTTATAAATCTCACTTTATTAAGATATTATAGTATATTGCTTCTTATAAATCTCTCTCACTAATGTTTTATGAAACTCACATATGATGTGTCTTCCCTAAACGTAAGTCTTTTGATAGTTTACCTAAGAGGAGCATGATAATATTATTAGTCCCTACCTTTAGGCCGTGGATTATAGTAATCCCTGCCTTTGGATTATAGATTGTAGTAAACGGTTTTTAGTCTTTATATTAGTTTGACACGTAGATCATGACAATTTAATCTTTATATCCTATGTTATGGAGTCAAGATAAGTACTTATGATGAAGATAAATCACATTAAGGAAGATTGGAAAATATTAGAAGCTCAACTTTACATGGAACTATAACAACTTGTAGAAGTATATCAAGTATCAGGTAAAATTATTGAAAGGCGTTTATGGAGGCGAGGAATATTATATTGTTTCTAAACCTAATTTAAATTTGACATATTAAATCATGAATCACAAAATTATTAATATTGTTTTCCTTTTGTTTTGGTAGACTGTTTTGGTAGACATATGGATTAGAAAAAAACTAAAATGGAACATACATACCTATTGCAATCGTGTTGTCTTCTTTTTTTGTCTTCCTTTATTATTTTATGTCTTCCTTTCTTTACCTTTATTCTTTTATGTCTTCCTTTACTTACATGTAACAGGGCATAGAAACTATTATATCACTCCATACCACTATCCAACAAAATATTCCATGCCCACCTTGATGTGCCTCTTCCATTACATCAAACACATCATTCGTATCAGATTAATACATTGTCTTAAAACTGAAACTACACTCATATGATTCATACAAGACTTCGTTAATTAGTTGATATGGAGTTTCCATCCTTAGGTAAATAATAAGGTTGAAGTGGGAAATTCTTTTCACTTGAAGTTTATAGTATTGTGGTATCTCAGGCTATGATGTCCTGTCCTTAACAATATTTAATTGTAATTCTTTCAGAAAGTCTCACCTTTATATCACCTAATGAAATCAGGGTTATTTAATGACATTGATTGAAAGCATGGAATAAAAAAACTTTGAATAACTGCATTCACCTTGCAAGTGTTAAGGATTCATTACCAATAAGTTGTTAATCCCAAATTATGTAGAAAAGTCCAATTCATCATGAAAAACGTCTGACTAATGCACATTATGCCCGCATTATTAATACAAATTCATAGACCCATGGAATGGTGCTAATGATTATTATTATTGTTGAAAGGAAACAAAATTGATCCTCATTTTTTAGAACTTAAAAGTACATCACTCAAAACCCTTACTGAGGAAAGAAAGGATGATTTTAAGGATGGAAATTTATTTTAAAATGTAGAAACCTTGGCGAATCTTACTAATCCTCCATATGCCAACTATAAATGTTTGGCGATATTTTTGTAAAATATTCAAATTTCTAAGGATTTTATATAGTTTTTATAAAATTTTGGCGATTTTTAAAGTAAAATAATTTTATCCTATAGAATTTGGGCGAATCATTTTTAAAATAGCGAATCTCGTTTTTGGAAAAACCATGGAAAATTAGCCCAAGAGAGAAATTTAGCCCCTAAAATCATCCATGGAGGAAAGACAAATTTAGCATGCAAACATAGCAAAGTATGCAGAATATCATTTATTTCCAAATCGGTTGAGCTTTAAAAACTTCGAATGGAAGTTTTATCCTTGGGACTAAGGAAAGAAAAATCGAAAAGCCATAGACAAACAAAAAAAATGATGCAAACTTGGACAAAATTGCCTTATGAACGTTGTCACAAGACACAAGTTGAACCTATTAAATTTTGAGGTTTTTCAAGGCTAAATTCACCATGAAATACACGACGACATACTCAGAGGATAGTTTTTCGATGTCGGATAAACCGCTTTGATATCAGGAAGATGAGATTCAGGTTGGCCAGCAACCTTTCGACTTTTCATCGACAACTTAAACTTTTATTCAAAAACCATCTTTTATCATCCATAGGTGGAAAATTTCTACAATAATCAACATATTTATCGACAAGCGTTGCTTATTCCACCTTCCTAATTTGTAATGTGTCATTAGTCTACAAATGAATCGTCCTTCCAACTCTTTTAGTACAACTTGCTTTTTATATATGTTTTACAAATAACTTGTTTTTTATATTTGTATAAATTAATAGTATGAAATAAAATATTGTTTTCCAAATTTTATACACCTTTTCCTCTATTTATTTTTTTAAATAAATACATAATTTATACTACTAACTAACCAACCAATGAAGACCAACTCCAACTCTATCCAATTTAAATTATTTTCCAAGTACTTTACATTCATTTATCCCTTGGAGTTTAACCCCACTGAAAAAGAAGATAACATAAGAAGAGGCTCTGCTAATTTAATTCGTTGTAGTTTACAAGCCAAAAGTATTTACTATTTTGTACCATGCTTCGTTTTCTTATGTGATTTTTCCATTTCCCTTTCATCTAATATTTTAATTATTGAATTTACGTAGTACATTTACACTCTAAACGTGAAAAAACGAATTTGGAGAAGGCGTGGACATCGTGCAGTGGGTGATGTGCAACAAAAATATCTGATATTTGATATATAGACTAGCACAATCGCTAACTCGCGGCTGAGAACACGTGCCATAAAATGTTTGTGGTAATTCGTTATCCGTCTGTGGTAATATGAAACATTTGGTTGTATGGTTTAATCCTACTTAATCATTTAAATGTGGCAATTACATATCCTTACAGTAATTTTTTAATGTGATTAAGTAAATGTTAAAAAGTAAACATGTTAACGGATGCCTTGATAAATGAAAGAAAGTTATGAACAATAAATCTGACCCATTGATTTTGGATGACGACTAAGAATATGCCAGCATCTTCAATGCATAGCCATCAAATTAGGGTTTAAGGTTAACTAAGGTTAAAAGATCATTAATTGTGCCCATTATCAATAGGTGTACGCCTTTCGGCGTAAAAATCATATTTATTCATATTTAATAATACTGAATAATACTTATTCATATTTAATAATACTTATTCATATTTAAATCATAACTGCACAATAATAATAGTGAATACTTGATGCTAGATTAAACACGTACAATAATAATAGTGAATACTTGATGCTTGATTAAACACGTTGATATTTTTGAGAGAAGTAATATAAGTGCATGTACCAACAAAATAATGTTTTGATGTTGGCTGCAACATATGCACTTAATGAGAAAGGAAGGCTACATGCAATTACTATATGAAAATTACTTAGATGAACTAAAATAATATGAAAATATTTCTCACAGAACATTGAAAACACCTATAGCTTGGAAATTTTCACGACAGTTCAGAGCACATTTTATGTGCCAAACACTAGCACCTGTAGGCATCCAATGACCTTCGCCCAATATCTAGCCTTGGTAAGACTAAAAAGGCAAGGGCTCGTTGCTTTGCAACTCCCCTTGTTGTTCATGTTTTTTTAGGATGCAGGGAGTAGAAAAATTGGGCTGCTCATTTTTTAATGTTTTTTCCACAAAAATCAAAACATATATTAACCTTATAATCAAAGTTTATTTTGTTTTCATATGTATAAAACTTGATTTTAGTCAATGAAAGTCAACTTATATATGAAGTGTCTTTCCTAGATGTAAGTCTTTTGATAGTTTACTTAAACATGAGCATGATAATATTATTATTTCCCATTTTATAGGTTGCAGGGACTGTAAGAATCGAGCTGGATATTTTAATGTTTTTTGCACACAAATCAAAACATACATTAACCTCTTACTGAAATTTTTCCAAATGTATAAAACATTTTTTTGGCAGATGAAATATATGTTAATCGTTTTTATCAATTACTTTGTTATGTTTTGACTAAAGATACATTCGAAGAATTATGAAACTTTCTTGAATGTTAAATGAATTAATGCTATCATTGCAAATAATTGTTAAATGCACCTAAGGCTCTCTAGAACCCTAGCGATTTGGGCACTGCTAAGATTTCCTGGATTCATCTTCAAGGGGTTCCCCCTCTCTTCTCTCAAAGATTGATGTGTTTCACATGCTAGTCTCCTCCCTGACTAAATCAGTCAAGAGTTACCCCTCCCATTTTGTTAAAAAAATGGAATCAATCTCGAAGGTCCCAATCCTTCCATTAAACGCTCAACATATGGATTTGAAACTCATGGATTAGTCTTTGGTTGGAAATTTTATTGGTATTTTTCCTTCTCCTAGGCCATGGTGATTTGGATCCAAAACAGCTAGCTAGGTTTGATCAAATGTAAGTTTTCTCATTATTTTTGTGGCAGAGGGTTTTATGCTTTCTTCTTTGAAACTAAAAAAGAAATGGATTTAATATTTCGAAGTGGGCCATTTTTTTATGGAACGAATGAGATTTACCTAAATAGATGGAAACCTAATTTCAACCCCCAAAATGGCATTCTCTATGCTATCTCAGTATGGGTAAGATAATCTCATCTTCCTTTTCACTACTGAAATTATGAGGTGTTGAGGAGCATTGGGAATACTTTAGGAACTTATATTGACAAAGCTAATCCAAGAGATGGAATGATTTCATGTGCACTTGTTTTTGTTGAATTTGGCCTGGAAAAGGGACTACCAAAAGGAATACAACTTACATCGGATGAGTGGAATCATATAAAACCTGTGGACTATGAATGACTCCCTTTTAAGTGTAATAAATGTCATGAATATGGTCATTTTGCTAAGAAATGTACAAATAACACATCAATAGAGAAAGGGCCCCAAGAAAAGGAGGAACAATAACAATAGGTGAAAAATAAGAGAGATAAAAACAAGAAAACAGGGAATGTTTTGCAGTATAAGCAAGCTATACCATTTGCAGTAGCTACTCAACCCTATGGAGCAACAAGAGTCTCAGGGAAATCATTTAAAATAGGACCATCCAAAAAGTAGGTGGTTGGAACTAAAGGCACCTCCTCAAATCGGTCAAAAGTAATGGTAGGTAGTCCTAATAAAAATAGGTATGAAATCCTTTCCCATGATGAAAATATTCCATCCTCAAAAATAGTCAGAGCCCCTCTGTTTAATTCTAGATCTACCATAATAAACCCAATTATGGAGGAAAACCTTGACTATATCCCATCACCAATTATGGAGAGCAATATTCCTCATCATGAGGAATAATACTTTCCCTCTCCAAATAAAGACCATATTTTGTCAGACACTTGCCTTAGCCATCATAGATATCATCATAAATAGGAGGATCGGTCTAATAATGATAAGGAAGAGAAAAAAGAGAAGGAAAATCTCACACGAGGAGTGGTAGAAAATTGCATAAGGAAAAAGGAAAAGAAATGGGGAAAAAAGAGATAGAGTTGAGCTAGTAGCATACTATTACGAATCTAATGCGAAAAAAAACTACAAGGAATCAAAGTGGGTTGAATCCACCTATTGGTGGAAATAAAAAACCCTAGGTAAATGATGATCATAGTCTCCTAAAACTATAAGGGATTGGGTAGCATGAAAAAATTTGAATCAATAATGGACTTGGTGAAACGGGGAAAATCCATAGTTCTTCTACTCTAAGAGAGTAATTAGAGGCTAGTGAATCCTTAAAGAGGTGAAAAAACTTTGGAAAAATAGTGAAGGATTGGATGTAAGCACTAAAGGGGCCTCTAGAGGACTAGGTATAGTGGGGAATAGTTCATTTTGGAAGTTAATTCATATTCAACACTCCTTGCATTGGTTACTCACTAGTATCAAGCATTTGCTCAGAGGTGAAGTTTCTAATTTAGTANCAAATTAACTCATAAATTAACTTAAAAAATAGATAAACACTTATCTTTCTAAAACAATTGTGCAACTATATGCTTGGGATGAACATTGCACCTAATCATAGACTTGTTATTCCAGATATCAACGAAAAATAACACCTGATTTGATGATAGGAATCCACAAGAAAAGGGTGTCTCTCACTGTCCACTCACAACTCAAATATCCCACAACCCCCTAGCATTCTCCTATATCTATCTTGAATTCCAACATCTATCTTCCTCTTGACCTACCCAACCCAAGGAATGTGCCCCTTCACTTCTCTCAGACCATCGAGTTGCATCATTCATTTATATGGGTCTCTTTGGAATAGGTAACTAGAAATATCACTATTGGGAACTCAAAGAACTCACTGCCAGGAAAAAATACCACGAAAACAACAATAATCAATTGTTGTTACAATGAAACTCATAAACGAATTCACTCTTCAGGACTGAAAACTTGGCTCTTCATTATTTATCTCCAAAAACGCTCTAGAATTCTCCCTCCCTTGTTGCTCCAACTCTAGTACTCTTTTTCCATGTTCTTTGTTTGTTGTTCATGCAAAAACATGCCTATAAAAATTTCCCTCCTTTCCCATACTAATTTATTTTTCCCTCAATCTAGTTCTCTGCTCACTTTTCCCAATATTGATTGTACTTCAACCCCATGTTCCCAATAACCATGGGATGTGACTTTTTACACCCACCCTCTTACATGAGTTTAATGATTGGCTTTGAGAACACTCAACAAAAAAATATAGGTTTTAAGCACAATGATAATAAAATTCAGCATAGTGAGTTTGAATTAATACCCATAAATAATTTATTCCTTGGACTCCTATTAGACACTCCCTTCTCTTGTGGAAAAATCAGCCCCCGTATTTTTCCATTTCCTCCAGCAACTAGCATCACATTTTATTTATAAAAATTTATAAAATACAATTCACATATTACATCGTTTGGTCATGGCCACATTCATATCTACATTATGCATTAATTAAATTTGGGATTATAGTGGGGATGTTACATTCCCCCTCCCCTACAATTATGAATCGTCCTCAGTGCACAACACCATGCAAAAATACATATACAAATTTACATCACAATACTTAGAGAAAAAAATTACAATTTCACAACTACAACAACAATTCCAACCATATTCTCTGATTATTATCAACTAGTTGACCCAAGGAATGCACCCCCTTTACTTCCCTCATTCCATCAGGTTGCACCATTATTTTATTAGGGCTCTCAGCTTAGGTGACCAAGAATTTTGAGATGTGATTATGAAACTCTGGTTGCCCAAAAATGGGGTCTTGCACTTCTAGCTTCTATTTCTTTCAAAGTTGAAAAACATTTGCGGGTATTCCTTCTACATATTTTCTTCATGTTCCCACGTCACATATTTAGAACCATATCAGGTCCATTGGACCTTTACTAGGTTTATTTCTTTGTTCCTATGCACTTTGAATGTCTGGTCCAGGATGTGTACTAGTTCCACCCAGAAATCCCCTTCGTGATGCACCAAGATTACAGTTCAATCAATTATGTAGTTAGGTTCAGGCACATATTTATTTAATAATGACACACGAAATACATTATGCACTCTCATGAATGCATATGATGCTAGCATGTATGAAACTATCCCTATATTCTCTAATATTTCAAAAGGCCCACAATATCTTGAAACCAACTTTGGGCAGCAACTCAATCTTAGTGAACTTCTCTTTCACCCACTTTAAAATATCTAAAAGATCTTCTCTTGTCTATGTAACTTGTCTACCTATCCTAGGGAGCCTTTAATTTATACTTGATATTTTTCATCTACTCTTCCATTTCCTTCAACAAATTTGGCCCAATAACAACTTTGTTTGTTGGGTTATCCCAACTCATTGGTGTGTTGCACTTCCTGTCATATAATGCTTCAAATGGGATAATTTTTAATGATGTTTGATACTCATTGTTGTAAGTGAATTCAACTAAGTGGATATAATATTCCCACTTTGATGGTTGGTCCATCACATACATTCTGAGAATGTCTTCAATGATTATGTCGGTTTCCTCTATTTTCCCATGTGACTCTGGGTGATACAATGTAGTGAGATTTAAATTTGTGCCAAAGCCTTTGAACAAACCTTTCCAAAATTTTAATTTTAACTTTGTATCTTTGTCTGGAACTATTTCCTTAGGCACCCCATGTAGTCTAGAAACTTCTTTCATGTAGATTTCTTCAATATTTGTTGCCGTATCTATAGTCTTTATTGGAATAAAATGTGTGGCTTAGTTAATTTGTCCACCACCACCATGATGGAATCATGGTGCCTCACTATTATAGGTAGTTATGTAATAAAATCAATAGTAACCACTTCCCATTTCCACTCACGAATAGAAAATGGTTGCAATAGACCAACTAGATGTCTATGATCAGTCCTCACCTTCTGACACTCTAGGCATTTGGCTATATAACTATCCATTTCTTTCTTAATTCCTCATTAAAAGTATTGGCTTCTTACAGGTGCAATGTTTTTCTCATATCCTTGGTGTCTAGCATATGGCACATTGTGCATTTCTCTTAGCATTGTATTTTTCATCTCACCATAATTTTGCACATATTTTCCTTTTCTACATGAGTTTTCCATCCTCTTGTAGCTCATAATATTTAAATTTCTATTGTAAATTTCCTTGTTGTAATGTTTATTTTATTTGTAAATATTGCTAATATGAGGTTGTTTCTTCTAAATTTTTGTCTTTTAAATATGTGTTGTACATGTTGATGGTTATAACATGCATCTCATGTTCTCTTATGTTGAGTGCATAAACCACCTAATTTTCTTTTCCTTTGTTATGTTTAATTTCAAAGTCATATTCACTACAAAATTCCAACCATCTAGTTTTCCTAACATGTAATGTGGGTTGTCCAAAACAATTTTTTAGACCACAGTGGTATGTCCTTCACTCAAATATTATCCCTATGAGGTAATGTCTCCACATTTTCAATGCAAGAACAATGGTTGCTAATTCCAGGTCATGTGTAGCATAATTCCTCTCATGCTCTTTAATTTTTGGGACTCACAGTATACTACATGATCCTTTTGAGTGAGGACTCCACTGATCCCTTCCTTGCACATATCAATGCATACCACAAAATCTTCATCCAGACCTATAATATTCAATACTATTGCACTTTGCAAAATGTATTTCACATGCTGAAATCTCTCTTCACACTTGGAAGTCCATTGAAATTTCATTCCCTTCTTTTTCAAAGAAGTGATTGGGCTTGCAATTTTTGAAAGTCCTTTTAGGAATATTCGATAATAACTGGAAAGACCCATGAATGATATGACCTCTCACATTTCTTGGCATTGACCATCTCCCAATGGCCTCTATCTTCTCAGGACCAAATGTTATCTCATATGATCAAATAATATTCCCAAAGTAGTGAATCTTTTTTGGTAAAAGATACACTTACTTCGTTTGGCATACAAGTTATTGTCTCTTAAAATTTGTAGCACCATTCTTAAATGTTACTCATGTTCCTCTCTTTTTTTTGAGGATATGAGTATATCATCCAAAAACACAATCACAAATTTGTCCAAGTATTCCCTGAACACTCCATTAATCAGACACATGAAAATAGTTGGTGAATTCGATAGCCCAAATGGCACTATTGTAAATTCATAATTCCCATATATTGTTTTGAACTTTGTCTTGTTGATATCATCTTCAATTATCCTCACTTGATGATAACCTCATCACAAATCGATATTGGAAAATATTCTTGAACCTTTCAACTGATCAAATAAATCATCAATCCTTGGAAAGGGATATTTTTTCTCGATGGTGACCTTATTCAGTTGTCTAAAATTAATGCACAACCCTAAATTTGCATCTTTCTTCTTGATGACAAATACTAGGGCTCCCCAAGGTGACACACTTGGAAAATATACCCCTTCAACAAAATTTCTTCAAGCTGTGTTTGCAACTCCTTCAATTTAGGTGTTCCCATTATGTAAGGTTTCTTGGACACTGGGGAAACTCTTGAAACCAAATAAACAGAGAAATTAATGTCTCTCTTTGCTATAAATCCTAGGATTTCCCCAAAAATATCCTAAAAACCATCAGGACTAGATGGTATTCAATACTTGTAACTTTATCTCTTGTTGCCTCTTCCATATGGGATGCAAAAATATGACACCCCTTCCTAAAACTCTTTTTCAACTGCATGGATGAAATTTCTCTAATGACTACAACTCTCAAAATGCCTTGAATCTAGGCTTGGTTTACTTCCTCATCGAGAAAATTGATTATCTTGTTTAACAGTCTAAGACAACACAATATTTGTCCAACCAATCCATGCCAATTAGACAATAATATGAACCCAATGGTATGGTGTTCATATCTACCTTTGTGTTGAATCCATTCATGTCTATTGGGAAATATTTAACCAACTCACTCATTTTCCTCTTAATCCCTGTGGCTAACTCAACTAACCAAGATTTATTATGCTTACTCCTTTGTAAGTGAAATATTTCAACAATTTTAGAGTTTATGTAACTATGGATAGCTCCATAATCAATTAAAATTGCTATGGTATGATTATCAATCTTACCTTCAACATCAATCATGCAGGATTGATACTTTGCTTGTTTTTTTCCCAAGGCTACATCAATATTTGACATGTTTCCTCCCATTTCTTCCACTCTTTTATCCTTGTGCATGTTGTGTACAATCCTCACTCTTTCATATTTGTGAGGGCAGTCCTTATACAAGTGATTTCATTCACATCCCCAACATTGCAAAGGCTACTGCCTTGGACTTTTCCCAAATGAATCTGCCATACTATGCTCATTTTGGGTTGACTATCCTTGCCTATTTGCTCAAGAGTTATTCATATAAAATGGTGGCTTAAAACCTTTCTACCTTTGATACAGATTATGTTTCATCTTTTCATTCCAAGTTTTTTGGAAAACAAGCCTCCCTCTGCTCTACACATAAAGATGATTTTCTCTCTTTATGGTATCCTCCAAATTCCTAAGGTTATCAAACTATATATTGTCATTGTATAAGTAGGGTAACCCATTCATAAACCTTTGGATCTTGACCTTCTCATATTTCATGAAGCCCACACACTTCAACAAATCAAATAACCTTTTCTCATATTCATTCATTGTCATGCCTCCCATCTTGAGTTCAAAAAACTCTTTCATATTCATTTCATTGTAATACTATGAAAAATATTTCTCCTGGAAATATCCTTTGAATTTCCTCCATGAGACCTTCCTCTCATCAAGGTGTTTGACTTTCTTAAGTTGATCCCACCACATGGTTTCCTTTCCTTGCAAGTGGTAGGTTGAATTTTTTGTTTCTACCCTTGAGGGGTAATCATGCAACTAGAAATACTTCTTCATTTCCAAGGGCTAGGCCTCAGCCTATTATCCATTCCTATGATCATTGTTTAAATTTGGTGGCTTGATTTTCCTGAGTTCACCTTGCAAGATGTCTTCCTCAGGACTTCTCCTTTTCCTCCTAAAAGGAGACACACTTAGTCTTCTCCCTCGACCTGAACTTGCACTATCTCTCCTAGTGGATTTCTCTCGGGAATGATGGTGAATATTCATTCTCCTTGACTTCCTATAATTCCCATGATCATTCGTTATGCTATGGAATATATATGTTATCACATGTCTATTCGTATCCACTTGCTTTGTGCTAGAGTCTTTATTGGCTTTCTTACATGGAATATTCACACTCTGTAGTATCTCCTCCTAAGCTTTCATAATATTCTCATTATCTTCCCTATATCTCTACACTTCTCTATGTCTTAGCACTTCTCTATGTAAACTTCTCATAGTTACAACCTCCCATCTTCCTCCTCCTCATGGATGTAGGACCCTTGGACATCCTCCATGAATTGTTCTCATTCAGGAACCAAACTTCCCTATTGAACCTCTTAATTCTGCAATAAACTGCATGTAATATATATATATATATATATTAAGTTTAGGAAAAATAATGCATAAATTTTCTTCTCTTTAATGCCACCATTCATATTCCTTTGAGTTGACTATAAATTATACTATTTAGATAAATTTTATGGAATGATATATGGATTCTCCCCCTCCAGAAATTTCCATAAACTATTCTCTTGCTCAATTCCAAGCTCTAACTAGAAAGTTATGGTCAATTGAATATTTTCACTTTACTTCTCTTGTGCACCTTCTTCCAAGTGCAAATAATCTCAAACATCAACTTTGGCCAGCTACAAAGGTCAATATGTTAGGAACCAATGAAACTTTTGTATGAGAAATATATAACACTAATTACACTAAATTCACAACAACTCTCATATTGGAAAGCTCATGCTTCAATCAAAATATGCAACAATCTAGAAGCGACAACTTTGTCTTTTTTCACTTTTCCGGACTTAGCAATTTTATCCCTGTTTAAGCATCCCCACACCAAATCCTTTGGAATTTTCATAAAATCCCAATTGGGTATCTTCATGTCTACCTTATAAACGATCCGTCAAAATTTCAACTTCATTTGGGCTCCATATTGTTAGTTACGCCTTGCAGAAGTTTTGGTTGTTTTCCATTTTTAACCATGTATGTTGCATGTATGTTCTTTCTCTTCCTGTACATTTTAATGTACCCATATTCCCAATATGGCTCTATGGTTGTCTTCTATGGTTCATGATATTTCCATAGACTAGTCATGTGCCCCAAATTGACTTCTAAGCAATGAGTTATTCCATCTGGAAGTATACTAGTGCCAAACTTTTACCTTACATTGTTTTAACTGTAATTTTATCATATGAGATCAGTTTTATTTCGGGAATAACTTGTTGGAAATATATCAATAATATATTTCATTTAAGTTACAGATATTGTGTGTACCAAAGGTACACACAGTTCTTTTTTTTCAACTACCTGAAAAAGTCATTTAGGCCCTTAAAATCGCTTTGCAAGTTCAAGACCTTTAAAATGTGAAAACTTTTTTGCGAAAAAATGACTAATTTACTATTGTGATGGTTTTTATATCCAAGTCGTCGATATAAAAATAGGGATAAATACCAACCATCGATTCCCTTAGCCCTGCCAAGACATGGACAAACCTCCGCAAGCCTATCAACAACTCTTTTTCAAACCTTTCCCATCAGAAAATTCATGTTACTGGGTGCATGGATCCTCCAAATATCCATGGTCCAAAACACTATTGTAAACACCCTTTTATACATTTCCCATTGGAAACTCCCCCTTCTAATGTTCATCAAAAAGACTTATTTATGAAAACCCTTGGAAACACTTATTTTCAAAATGATCCCTATTGACCGTTGATCCCCAATGGACAGTCAAGATCTAATATTGTCTCCTAACAAACAATCACAATTCATCCTTGAGTATTCGACCTTTACCTTTATCAAAAGCCACTATGGGTCCCACCTGTACCTAACTTCCACGTGGCACTCTCTGATTCACCTGCCCTGGCTGCAATGTCATCGAACATGACATATTAACATGGCAAGCCGAAATGAAATTCTCTTCTCCACGTGGCCCTTCCAAGATAACATGCTCATCTGATAGTTCATATGGTTAACGATCATGCTGACCAATGCCCCTGATCATCTCAGGTTTCCAAGTTTAGAACTAGTTACCTCGGTCAAACAAGGTTGTTCAGAAACACAACACCACCACTAGGATTTCCAAACAAATCCTTTGGAAAACCATTTTTAAGGATCCAATGGCTCACATCTCCAGTGTCTGACAGTCCATATATACTCAAAAATATTCAATTGCTCAACCTTTAGCTTGGTTATACTGACTTCATTGGAATGTGAAGTTACTCCTGGACTTTCCAAATGGATTTCGTTCTAAAAACTCTCCCCAAAGAATCCAATGGCTACGAGCAATGTTGATAAATATCAAAATCTCTATTTCTCTCATGTGTGTGCCATCATGTTCTTCCTTTGGACTCAACCTCATGCCCCGCTCCAAGATATTTATGAAATCATGTTGTGAACCCCTGTTGGGGTCTAAAGATGTCCTAAAAATAACCTTAGTTTAACATTAATTTATCAACCCCAGGATTCATCTTTTATCTCAAGAACATCAGAAAAGTCTATGTAGATAACTTGTAGAGGATAAAATCGTCTAGCTAAAGAAAACCTGAGTTTATCCACAATCAAGTTCCTCAAATGTTCATTTAAATATTCTAAGACTAAGATCTTACTTAACAGAATTGAAATTTAATTGCTAACATGTTGTGAATGAAAAGGAACTAGCTAACCTGCTAAATTCATTTGACTGAAAAACAATGATTGAATCTAAGTAAAGACTTGCAGAATTAACTATTAACTAGGAATCGAATTGTTGGAAAGGAAATAGCGAATTATTCTAATGGAAAGAAACTGCAATTGTAATCTAATCATAAGGAACAACAAATATAACTGAATGGAAAGGAACAATAATTGTACTTTAACTAAAAGGAACGACAATTGTATCATATTCGAAAGGAACAACAAATGCGAGTCTTAAGTAAAAGGAACAGTGCGTATGAAAACATGAGGAACTGTCAAGCAGAAAACTACAGTAATGGAAATTGGAATCAGCAATCATTAACACTCAAGAGAAATATCTATCTTTTGTATGCAAACTGTATGACATCATTAACACACTTATGCATTTGTCTTAAATATTGTGAAAGGGAATTGAATCGCAAAACATAAATCAAACTGATACAATTATAGCTGAAATAGTAGCTCCTTTAGACTGGGCCCTTGGTCCTTAGAAGCACTGCTACTAGAAACTCAGTATATAAAAATGGTGAAAATGATCAAATCTTTTATTAACTTCATAGCCGGTACATCCTTCACAAAAATGGCTTGTGCAGAGTAACTCTGAGTTTGAATACTTGAATGCAATTCTTAGATTATCTTTCAGGATCTATCATCCTCTATATATACAATAATCTGAGTAAATCAATCCATCCTGAGGATCAAAAGATCCTCAGGATTGCTTTACTATTATAAAGTTACAATATAGAAAACCAGATCATCTTTAAAACTACTTTTGTGCCAAAAGTCCTTAACCTCCAATGGCTCATGCATCTTCAATATTTCCTTTGCTATTTCGGTTTTGACAATATTTAACCAATCCTGTAACAAAATCAAACAATTCCAACTGTATTTTAGAATCTATTCATCATGACTTCAATAATGTCACTAGAAGACATATTAATCATTTTCTATTCTATTTATCCCTAAATAACAGAAAAGTCAATCAAGATTGTATCACAAACTATGGGAATAAGGAGGATATTTGTAGCTTTTTCATAACCCAACAACCCCCTCTTTAGACTTCGTAGACGAAATCTCAGTCATTTATTATCCAGGTCAAAACAATTTGGGTCGTCAATCACCAAACTTCTTAGTCTCCCTAAAAATACAGAATTTGACTTCCAAATCTGATTTTTCACTCTACAACTCATAGATTGACGCCATAAATTTATTCTTTCACTATTCTAAGGAACTCAAAATTGAATTATCTAGATTGGATCATTATATTATTTGTCATATATCCCACTACGTTTTGGGTGGAAAATTGAAGGAATCAACTTTCAGGACCATTTGGGCGACTGGTCCAAATTCAGAAATTTGGGTCCAAAAAATAGTCAGAAATATTCTGGATCCATTTTGAGATATCAAACGACCTTTTTTTTGTTGAGGAATATTATAAATTCTACATTTCGATACCTTTCCAATGACGCAGATCGTTTTCCAATCGGAGTTTGTATGAGAAAGTTATGCCTCTTGCAAGTTGACCTACCATATTGATCACCAAGGTGCGAGTGTATGCCATGTCATCCTCCATTACTTAGACATGTAGGGATAACCACGTAGTGGATTTTCTAAGAACATTCTAGAAGGTCCAAATCCTTATCACAATTGAAGGTTGAGGAAGTCAAAAACATATCCCTAAATGGCTATCTATGTTAAAAACATAGACACTATGAGGAGAGGGGTTCCATTCTTTTTCATTGTATCTTGTTTCATAGCTGAGAAAAACATCTAAGGGTGGTATTCTATGAGAAAAACAAGGATAAGAGATTCTATAATAGTCATATAGGGAACAGGTCAAAGGAAACTCCACAAAGAGTGCCTCTTTCTTTGTACTTGCATCATTTCTTTACCAGAGAAAATAGAGCAAAGCAACCTCACCTTCTAGCTGGATTTTCTCTCATATTGGGTTTACCAGGTCACATCTTGTGTTTATTTGTGGATGGTGTGAATGTTTTTTATTGTTCTCTATTTTTCTACGTTTTATATATTTTATCAGTAACTAAATATTCTATAGATCTAAAGGAAATTAACCTTAAAAGTAAACATTTCAATATTTTATTAGATATGTTGTGACAAATTGTTCCAGTGGAATATCCATGATAGTTTAAAGATCATCGAATCTACCAACAAATTAGTGTATTTTTCTCTAGTTCACCATTTTCCCCCAAATTCATCACATAACGAAATATGCAACCATGAATTTTTCCAATTCATGTTGTCTCTTGGCCCATACAATATCAATGTTGAACCTTAAGATATTATGTTAATATTTAATGCTCTTGATCTTAACCAAGGAACATTACGTGTGGAAACAACATAAATTCAAAAAAAAATACAATAATAATTTCCTCTAGCTTACCATCTACAAGAAGACACACAGGTTTAACCATTTTTAGATTCCCCTAACTATATGTAACTATAGCATGATAAAATGACAAGAATGAAGCAAATAAACTCGTCTACAATACCATATAAATCATTCACATTCACAGAGTAAAATGCACAATAGTTAAACTCATATATTAACTTAGAAAACATATAAACACTTATCTTTGTAAAATATTTGTGCAACCAGCTACTTGGGATAGATTTTCCACCCAACCATAGACTTGTTGTTCCAAATATCAATAGCAAGTCACCACCGAGTTGGAGCTATGAATCCACAAGAAAATGGTGTCTCTCACTGTCTAATCACAACTCATATATCCCACAGCCCCCTGGAATTCTCCTATAGATATCTCGAATTCCACCAGCTCTCTTCCTTTTGACCTACCCAACCCAAGGAATGTTCCCCTTCATTTATCTCAGTTCATTGGACTGCACCATTCATTTATCTAGGTCTTTCTAGCACAAGTAACTGGGAATCTCACTACTGGAACTCAAAGAAACTCACTGCTAGGAAAAACTACTAGGAAAAAAACAACAATCAGTTGTTGTTATAGTGCAACTCAGACAAGAGTTCACTCTTCAGGACTTACAACCTGGCTCTTTAGTATTTAGCTCCAGAATTTTCCCTCCCTTATTTCTCCAACTCTAATGTTATTTTTCACTATTCTTTGTTTGTTGTTCCTACAAAAACATGCATGTGAAAAATACCCTCCTTGGCCATAATAATTTCCTTTTCCCCCAAGGAAATTGAGTGTTAACTTTTCCAAATGTTGATTTTACTTCAGCCCTATTTTCCCAATAATTATGTGGTGTTAATTTTTACACCCACTCTCTTACATGAGTTTAATGGATGGATTTGGGAACACTCAACATAAAAATAGAAGTTTTAAACACAATGATAATAAAATTTAGGGAAGTGGGTTTGAATTAATACCCAGAAATAATTTCCCCCTTGGAACCCTCTTAGACACTCCCTTTTCTTATGGAAAACCCAACCCTCATCTTTGTCCAAGTCCTCCAACAGTTCGCATCACATTTTATTTATTAAAATTTAGAAAATAAAATTCACGTATTACATCGTTTGGCCATGGCCACATTCATATCTACATTATGAATTAATTAAACTAGGGATTATAACAGGGATCTTACACCCCTCATGAGATAGAAGTTCAAGAAAACAAAAAGAAATTAGAATGAATTCAAACCAAATTAGAACAAGAGAAGGTTTCTCAATAATTGTTGTCAGCAGAGAAGGATACCTTTTAGTAGTATCAAAAAGACCTTCATGTTGAAGAAATGAAATGGAAACTCAAGTCAAGAAGTGTATGTCTTGAGGTAGGGTATAGGAACACAACTTATTTCTAGAAATAGGCCAGAGCCAAACTTCGGAAAAATAATGTTAAAGAGATATTATCTACCAGTGAGGAACTTCCTAATTCCTTTGACTAAATAAAAGAGGCCACCTTCACTCACTTTAGTGATCTTTACACAAAAAGGATGGTGTTGAGCCTAAAGTTACAACAACCATGATGGAAAATATTCCTTCGATTATCTCTCTTGAGGAAACAAATGTTGTTATGAAAAAGTTTTCCAAAGAGGAAGTTCAAGAGGCTAGTTGGGATCTTTCCCCTAACAAGGTTTATGGATTCACCATTCATTTCTATAGGGAATGCTAGAACACAATCAAGTTTGATCTTATCAGGATTATTCAATATGTGAAAAAATCTTTCCCAATAGTAGAGGCATCAAATTATTCTTTCCTCATTCTTATTCCAAAAGAGGATAAACCTCCTCTTTCTCAATGTTCAAACCTATCTCACTATGTAATGCCTCATACAAAATTTTGTCCAAAATTATAGAAAACAGGCTTAAGAATCTACTTCCTAAAATTATCTCCAAGAACCCAGGGGAGTTTTATGGAAAAGGGACAAATTTTTTATAATATTATTTTTTCCCAAGAAGCAATTCACTTAAATAGGACTAAAGGAGACAAAGGTATGATTGTTTGGATCGATATGGAAAATGATTTTGATCGGGTGTGACACTCATTTCTCTTTGATGTTCTTCACAGTTTTGAGTTTTGCACTAATTTTATCCGATGGATATCTTATTGTATTAGTAACCCATGGATCTCTCCACTCGTCAATGGGCGTCCCTCGAGTTTCTCCAAGGTAAGAAAGGGGTCGAGGAAATATTTCACTCTATCCCCCTGCCTGCAAATTATTATGGTAGAATTGCTTAGTAGATTATTAGAAGATGAACACAAATGTGGAAATCTTCCAGGTATACAAATTATAAGAGTATTTAAAAGTATTAACCATTCCTAGTTTGTTGATGACAACCTTCTTTTAGGAGTGTCCCCCATTACTATTGCAAGAAGGTTCAATAATATCCTATATTTTTTCACTCAAGCATATGGAGGTCTGATAAATAACAACAAAGGCCATATTTATGCATTGAATGTGAGACAAAATATTCTTGTTGTTATATCTAGCATATTTCAATTTCCTTATAAGGATGTTTGTTCTTATTTCAAATATATAGTTATGCATATTTGTCTACATTCCTCCTCTTCTAACTTATGGCAGTAGGTTATAATCAAAATCAAGAATATTTTTTTCTAGTGGGGAGCATAGCGGTTGAACCCTACATGAAATATAGATCTCATAAAATATATGCTATCAACTCTACCAATTTTTCAATATTCAATGCTCTTAGCCCCTGTAGGTATAAACCAACAAATATCCCAACAGATACAAAAATTATTATTGCAAGGAGAAAAAAATAACAACAAGAGGTTTCATCTAGTCAATTGGTCAATTGTCAAAGAACCCAAGGAACATGGTGGATTGGGAATCAATGATCTAGTTCTGATGAATCTTGAAATGGGAGCCAAGCTTATGTGGTGATTGGTTACAGTAAAATATGATTGGTGTAAAAACGTGTTGGTTAAAAAATATTTCCCACGGAAATATATTTGGATTCATCCTTATCTTCTAGAGATGGCTCTCCAATTTGGAAATTATTCAAATTTTCTATCCCAATAATTTAATCTCAATTGTTTTGGGTCCCTGGGAATGGGAAGAATATTGATCTTTGGAGAGACAATGTTATGGGAAAATAGCCACTAATTCAAGCTCTTGAGATTCATCCTTTGAAATATTGGATATATTCTCAAATAAAACAACCTCTTTATGATATTTCATCATGGTTTTATGATGGATGGTGGAATGGTTGGAATTTTATCTATGACACTCCATAAGTTTCCCCTCTAGTTCAATAGTTTGCAACACATATTAAAGGGTGTTCTCAAAGAATGTTCTCCTCTATTGAGTAGCGTGAGTGGGGAACACTAAATTTTTTAGTAAAGAAGGGCTATGATACATCGCTAGTAGAATTTTCTCTTCCTCCTAGATCTCCCTTATGGAGTAAGATTTGACATCTTGATGATATCCCTAAAATTAAAAAAGTTGTTGGACCTTGGTACATGGGAAAATTCTAACAGTGAAGTACTTAGAAAAGAGAGGGGTACATGGTCCTTCCAAATGTTCTTTATTCTTGGATAATAAAAAACTTGTCTCTCATTTATTCTTTGATTGTTACTTCATATCTCAAGTCTAACAACATGCATTGAAAGGTATTGAGCATCGATTTCGCAGACCATATTCTTGGAGGTGTTTATTCAAAAAATGGGAATTCATGTAATAGGGGACCCTTAACAACAAACCATTGTTGAAGTGCTTGTGCACTTCTCTCCCAAAATATATTTGCTAAAAAATCTATTTGGCAAGAAATCGAACAATCTTCCAACATGAGTCATCCAAGCTTGATTTCATGGAAAATAGAGATATAATTGCATTGTTAGCATAATACATCATCTTTGCAGGCTTCCATCTCTCCTCTCTACAATTTCTAGAACATTATGAAGAATCTTGGTTAGCACAATTTAATATTAGCACTCATCCTCCTAGATTCAAGGGGAGATGAGTCTCCCTCCGATCAAGTTGAAAAATATGAATGGATCTAGAAGAATGTCAAGCCCATAGAGCAAAGGAGACTACTTATATTCTCTTCTTTGATATAAATTCAAAACATAATCCAAGGGAAGTGGGTGGGGAGAAGGGGGGGTTATTTATAACCCCAGCGGAAATTCTTTAGCTGCATATTCTTGGAGTCTAGGTTTCTCATCCAAACACTAGGTACAAATCTATGGACTATATAAAGGTATGAAATTATGACAAGCAAAACTTGATAGTGATTTGGGATTTATTAACAATTATTGGGCATCTAATCAAGAGAACAAATTCATTGGATATCAGGATTACATCGGCATTAAGTCAGATCAAGTACCTCTCTTCCTCATTTTCTCAACCAAGGTTTTTTTCATGTTTTGAGAAACAACAATGTTGAATTTGACACACCGGAATCCCAAGCCACATCGAGAACAATAGGGACATTCTTCATTAACCATGAGGTCACTTTAGAAACCATCCCCTAACTTTAAGACATGACACGTGAAAAATAAATTGAAAGGTGTGTCCCAAAGAAGCTCAATAATTTGGAATGAAATGTCTAGTCAAGCATCCTATCGTGAATAAAGGATCAAAATCAATGGTAAATATCTCAATATGAATCTCTTATTTTTAGTAAATATCATTTTTGTTTATGTACTTCAAAGTAATTAAGATTCTAGGATTATTTGGCAAGCATTATACTTATCATCATGAATTGCACTGAACTTGGCATATTTCAAAAGCTTCCATATTTTGGTTGGATTGTTGGAAAGCCTCTTGTTTTTTTCTTTAATCAACTACTCATGTCTATCTATTTTGTATGTACCTTAATATTTTACATTCTTTTTATAATACAAATCAACCAGTTCCACTTTAAAAAAAGGCATTGATCTTATCTCACTTGGAATTAGTTATTTACCATTTTCTTTTAGGAACCATTTTTGGAATTAGTTCTTTACAATTTTATTTTATGATGTGTTTTTCATACTGTGGAAATTTTATTGTTTAGAGGTTTCCCTAATGTGTAATAACTTTCTTGCATGATTGACGTATCTAGTTTTTCAAAAAGGAACTGCATATATGGAAATAGGTGCTACCATTGCAAACTATGTTACTATTAAGAAATTGGTGTTGTTTCTTCTCCCCTGGCTCATTCTCTTTAAGAGGAACCAGGTCAATTTCTACTACTTTCTTATTTTTTTTAATTGGTTGTGCTATCCCTAAATTATGCACCTGACTGCTAAGGGGAAAAGCTAGGGCACATCAGTTATTACAAATGATTTATTGTTGGTTCTTCAAGTAGGGTTTATAGGTTGATTTATGGATCAGGTAGTGGATAAGTTGGACAACATAAGATTCTAGTTACACTTTTAGATCAGGTTTCTAAAACACTCATCTTGTTCAATGACATCCATTATGATCAATTAGATAAAATGGAGATAAAATAGAAGAAGAGAGAAGTTGCAAGTTTCACAATCTGTTCTCTTACAAAGAAGAATTTATAATCCCAAATATCATTTAGAAACTAGAAAGAATAACTTAAACACAAATCTTGGGACAAGTGTTAGAAAAATATTTACTGAAATTCAAAATGTAACAGGATAAACCAAATTATTTGCAAAATATTTGAATGCATTAAAGTAAGATAGAACAAATATAAGACAAGAATAAGATAGTTTAACCATCAAAATGTTTTTTCCATTGAGTGCAAAATGTAATCGATTCCAGGCATTACAATCCAAATCGATATGTTCCTTCAGTCTCACAAAATATGAACCTCATACTCTACCATATATTTTCCTTTTATACAAAGATTTGGTTTCCATTTGGATATCAGATCCTAAAACCTAGTTATTGTTTTGATTATAATTCAATATACTTGGCTATTAGATAGGAATTATATCCTTTCATTCAATGGGCAATCAAATAAAATCTTGGATCCTAGGGGAAAGATACTCTATTTTAGGAACATATCCTTAAATCCTAACAAAATATGATCCAAATCATAGTCTCTCACAACAACCTACTCAAAATTCATGTACTAGTTCCCATCATCAAGGATAGGTCGAAATAATGAGGTGGCAACTCAACCATGACTAGGCAATTTTTTAGGAAACAAAATTCATAAAATCTGGAAAACATTTCCTTCAAAGATTCACCTGTAGTTCTCCAATGGTTTAATGTTTTGGGAAAATTCCCCTAAGTCACCTATTTTGGTTGATTCTTCAAGTGGGTTTTGAATGGATTTTCCAAATTCTTCACTGTTTTCTTGGAAAACACGTTAGAAAGTGAATGCAAAAACAATCACCTACAAGAAATTCTTCAATTTTTGTTATAGCTTGAAATTTTGAATTTCTAGATCTATGTTTCTGAAGGATATCCTCTATTTGATTATTGTCCTGATATTGATCATCCTCCATTGTTGGCCTATTCAAACCAATAGAAATATTATTCTTCTTGGACTTTCTTTGAAACTTATGAATTTTTGTAGATGGAAACTTAACACTATTCTTCTTTGTAGGTTCAGATGATGTAGAGACTCGTTCTCCCACACACAATTCTGACAGCTCTAGAAACAAAGAGTTGGGGTTAAGACTTTTTTTCATTTCATCCTTCAATGGAGGTAATTCATCCTTGGAAGTTGTCTCTTTCCCTTTGTTTCCCCTGGTTTTCCTCACATAAATTCCCTTTAATATTTGAATTTCCAACTTTTCCTTCTTTGTGACTATAGGGATTTTTTGAGGGGTCTCTTTATCTATAATAAAAAAAAAAAAAACTTGAAAGAAGAACTAAGCAAAGCCTTAGAATTTAATCTCAACTTATTTGTGGGCCTGGTAGGCACACTTACTGGTTGTTTTCCCTTGCTCATCTTACTCTATTTGGACTTTGGATTTTCCTTAGTCTGCAAATTTAGGGTTTCTTAAAAAGGTTTAGATTCCATGTTTTGATGAGACAACTGAGATTATTTGTGTCATATGTCTGGTCCTTCTTCTCATGTAAGCCCTTCCACATTCCAAATCCTCTTTCTTCTGTATAGAGAATTTTAATTCTTGTTTTGTTATTTCTTCTTGTTGAAGGAGACATTTTCTATTACTCATTAACAAAATTTTATTTTGTTGGTATAGGTGATGAAGAAAATTGATGCAAGAGCATCGTCAACAAGACTATGTGGAGAGACAACTCAGAACCTTAGCACATCATTGAATCATTTTGGAATCTTAACCCCTGGTGTTTCCTACAAATATTTGTTTTTTGAAATGATCGGAAACTAAAGAAGATCAAACGCTTGGAAGTTGAATGATCATGAATGATCTGGCAGTTTCACTCTTAGACTTTAATGTAACTGAAATTAAGTAGCTGTTATTTTTTTTTCTCTAGTAGATGAGTAGTCGGGGGGAACACTAAAAACCCTATGAGATAAATAGAGGTTTTGTATGCTCGAATGAGGCTGTTGCAAGTTAGTAGGAGATTGTTGTGATTTAGTTGTTGCTGAGTTTTTAGTTTTTGTTTTATCATAGTTGTAACCATTTTAATTTTGAATGAATATAACAAAGGAAAATTGATCCAATGCATGGTGTTGCTATTGTTTACAATTCCCTGTTACATTTTTTTTATGAATGAATGAGTTATGTTGTTGAGTATATGAAACTATGAAGTGTTTAGATAAGTTTCGTTTGTTCTCTTCATCGAGTTCATGCAAGGTGTGCATATAGTTTGCAAGGAGTGCATTGACAGAGTTTGTTTCGACTCAGAATCTCAGAAGAGATAGCGTGAAACTTCCATTTGCAAGGAGTGAAAAGAGACTCCTGCAAGGTGTGCACAATCACCACAAGGACTTAAGTCTTGTGTGGGATCTTTGCTACACGGAGTGATAGATTCTACTTCGACTCATAAGCTCAGAAGATATAGCGAAAATTTCCATTTTCAAGGAGTGCAAAAGGGACTATTGCAAGGCGTGCACAGTAGGCCACAAGAAGCTAAGTATTGCATAAGAATATGTTGCAAGGAGTGCACAGATTAAATGTTTGACTAAGTGTAGAAATAGCCCTCTAAGGAGTGAAAGGGCTCGAGAAGTGAAGCTCGGGAGAGAGAGCAACCAAGAATCAACAGGAAGGGGGAAATATGTTGAAAGTTTCAAAGTGACGGTTGAGATTTGTTCAGGGGAAGAGAGACTGTCTCGGGGCGTCGGATTTGGGAAATGTTACGTGGTTGTTAGTCGCAGGTTCTTTATGAGATTCGTGGATCGAAGGATTTAGAGTATCGAGGAGTCAAAATCCTGAAACCTGAAGTTGCAAAGAGATCTCCACCATTGGTGGTCGGAGGGGGATGAACCATAGATTTGGTTCTGAGTAACTCCGTCGGTTTAGAGTTCACATAGAAAGAGACCAACTGCACTTAAGGAAGTCAAAACATGAAGTCGTGAAGCATGAAGAGATAGCCACCATTAGTTGTTAGAGGGGGCGTGAACTGTAGATCTGGTTCTGATTAACTCCGTCTGTTCGAAGTTCATGTAGAAAGAGACCAGCAGCACTCAAGGAAACCAAAACCCAAATTCATGAAGTGAGAAGAGATCGCCACCATTGGCTGTCAGAGGGGACATGAACCATAGATCTAGTTCTGAGTAGCTCTATCGATTCAGATTTCATGTAGAAAGAAGCTAGTTGCATGCTAGGCATATGAAACCCGAAGTTGTGAAGCGCTAGGAGGTTATATCCCCAAACCATAGTCTGAGGTCATGTGAATGAGGGGGACGAGTCGAAAGAAGCTAGTGCCTGAAAACTAGGATTTTTTAAAAGCGTCAAGGAAGGCACCTGTGGGTTCCATTAGACTTGTAGATAAAGGCAAAAAGGGACCTGTGTAAATCATTCCAGGACCATTGAAGGTATGAAACATCTAATCCAACTCAATATGTTAATATCCTTGACCAGGAGGTCACATACTCTTTAGGATATAAGGGGGGTCTGCATCAAGTGGTATCAAAGCCTTATTTCATCTGTAGATTTCAGGCGAAGGGGACAAAGGAGATAGTCTAATACCATCTAGTGGTATCAGAGACTGAAATTGTTTCAGGTATCAAAGAGGATCTCGAAGTTTTACTCTGTGTGTGAGAAACAGTTAGCACAATGCCATCGAGGAGGTGTGTGGAGCCACCTTTATCCAATCGCGTTGTAGAAAGAGAAATGAGAGAGATTCGTACAATATTAGAGGTGATGGAGGCAGTGCAGAGGAGGGAACCTGATGCTAGGGACATTAGTGATGCAGAGAGTGAAGAAGTAGAAGTCAAAGAATCTAAAGGGGAAAATGTTTTCGAAGAACACTTACTGAGAGAAGTTCTTAAATTGGGAGCTAAAGACAAGGTAGACATCCTAATGTATGAAGGCAATTTGGATGTTGAAGACATGCTAGATTGGATAAGATCCATGGACAAATATTTCAACTATGAAGATGTCGATGAGGAGAAAAAGGTGAGACATGTTTTCACCAGGATAAAAGGACATGCAACAATGTGGTGGGATGAATTGCAGGTTGAGAGGAGAAGAAAAGGAAAACATAAGATAAAGAATTGGGATAGGATGGTAGCCAAGATGAAGGATAAATTCATGCCCAAATATTATTAGATAAATCTATTCAGGAATTTGTAGAACCTGAGGTAGAAGGGTATGACAGTGAAAGAGTACATGGAGGAATTCTACAAGATAAATATCAGGACTGGACAACGAGAAAAGGATGAGGAAAAATTTGTCAGGTATATAAATAGCCTGAGGTATGAAATCCATGATGAGATCAGCATGATGTCAGTAAGGACAGTAGAGGATGCTTATCAAATTTCTATGAAGGCAGAGGAGAAGTTGTCGAGGAAACAGAGTCAACAAAATAGAGGAAGAAGCCCAAGCAAATGCAAGGGAGTTTCCAATGATAAGGCACATAAAACCAAAGATGAGATAGAGAAACCACACAGTCACTCAGAAAGAGGAGGAAGTTCTCGAGGAAGACAAGGTGGTGGAAGAAGTTATTCTAAAGGAAGAGGAAGAAGCAGAGGAGGAGAAGTAAGGTGTTATGTTTGTGGAAAGACAGGACACATGTCTTGGGAATGTCCCGAGAGAAATAAAGATGGAGGAGATGAAGGTCACATTTTAGAAGAATAGAAAAGGAATATTGAAGAGGAAGGTGCAAAGGATGGAACATCCCTGATGTTGAGAAAGGTTCTCTTAAAACCAGAGTTGGAAATTGAAAAGTCGGTGCAGAGGATGGAACATCCCTGATGTTGAGAAAGGTTTTCTTAAAACCAGATTCGGAAATTGAAAAGTCGACGTAGAGGAACAATCTATTCAGGACTGCTTGCAAGACGAAAAACAAATCAAGGTGATAATTGACAGTGGGAGCACTGATAACTTAGTACCCACATAGATGGTGGATAAATTGGAGATGGAGACAATTTCGCATCCAAATCCATATAAAGTCTCATGGTTGCAGAAAGGACACGAGGTAATGGTCACTAAACAATGCCTCACTGAATTTAATATAGGAGGATATAGAGATGAAATTATGTGTGATGTGATTCCCATGGATGTATGCCATGTTTTGTTGGGAAGACCATGGCATTTTGATAGAAATATCATTCATGATGAGAGGAAAAATACATACACCTTGGAGAAGAATGGTAGGACACACATGTTTCTTCCAATAGAAGAGAAGAAAGTAAAAGAAGAATCTAGCACAAGCATACTTCTCATGAGTGGGAAGGAAATCTTGAGAGAAGTCAAGAAGGAACAAGAGATGCAGTTTGTTGTGGTGAGGAAACCCAGAGTTGTCCTTACAAGTACTTCGATGGATGATTTTCTTGAAGAAGTTCAAGAACTGTTGGAGAATTTTGCTGACATAGTAGTGGATGAGTTTCCTAACTCATTGCCACCCATTAGAAGTATCAACCATCATATTGATTTGATACCAGGAGAAAGCCTGCCAAACAAAGCAACATACGAATTGACACCACAAGATAATGAGGAGGTAAAGAATCAAGTCCAGGATTTGTTAGAAAAGGGTTTGGTCAGAGAAATCTTGAGTCCATGCATAGTACCAACTGTGTTGAGTCCAAAGAAGGATGGAGGATGGAGAATGTGTACAGACTCGAGAGCCACTAACAAGATAACCATCAAGTATATATTTCCTTTTCCAAGAATGGATAACTTAATGGATTGTTTAAGTGGAGAAAATTTATTTTCCAAGATATATTTGAAAAGTGGATATCACCAGATAAAGATGAGAGAAGGTGATGAGTGGAAAATATCCTGTACTACAAATGAAGGGTTGTATGAGTGGCTTGTTATGCCATTTGGATTAACAAATTCCCCAAGTAATTTTATGATGTTGATGAATGAAATAGTGAAATATTTCATTGGCAAGTTTGTGGTTGTATATTTGGATTATATATTGGTCTTTATCAAGACTAAAGAGGAGCATTTTAGACATCTGAAATTAGTGATGAGGAGACTACAGCAGGAGAGTTTGTTGATAAATCTGAAGAAGTCCTCTTTTATGGAGATAGAACTCATTTACTTGGGTTTTTTGATCTCTTCAAATGAATTGAAGATGGATCCAGAGAAGGTGAAAGCAATCAAATAATGACCATCACCAAGGAGTATGTTTGAAGTAAGAAGCTTCCATGGATTAGTAAGTTTCTATAGGAAGTTCATGAGAAATTTCAGTGTAATTTGTGCACCAATGATGGATACAATGAAGAAGAGGCACACGTATTTTAAATGGATAGAGGAGGTCGAGAGGAGCTTCAATATACTGAAGGAGAAGATAACAGAACGCCCAATTCTGGTCTTGCCAAATTTTGGGAAGACATTTCAAGTGAGATGCGATGCAAGTGGAGTTGCAATTGGAGCAGTCTTGAGCCAGGATAATAAACCAGTTGCATATTTTAGTGATAAGATGAATGATACTAAGAGAAGGTACTCCACATACAATAAAGAATTTTATGTTATAATTCAAGCCTTGAAGAAATGGAGGCACTACCTTGTTCCAAAGGAATTTGTCTTATACAACGATAACCAAGATTTACAATTGATAACCAGACAGGAGAAGTTAAAATAGAGACATGCAAAGTTAATTGAGTTTATGCATAGTTTTACTTTTGTCATAAAACATATTTCTGGTAATGCTAACAAAGTTGTTGATGCATTGAGCAGGAGATGTCTGATTCTGCAGGAATTTCAGGTCAAGACCTTGGGGTTTGAACACTTTAAGGATGTGTATTGTGATGATCCATATTTCAAGGAAGCATACGAAGCATGTACAAATCCCATGCTGAGAGACAGAATCCAGTGGAGAGAGTATATGATTCAAGAGGGATTGTTTTTCAAGGGAAATCATTTGTGCATACCAAAATGCTCAATGACGGATAACCTTTTGAAGGAAAAGCATAGTGGAGGATTGGTTGGACATTTCGGCCATGAAAAAAAAAATCACAGTTGAGTAGTTCATATTACTGGTCAGGTATGAGAACAAAAGTGATGAATTTTGTGAACATCTGTAGAATCTACCAACATGAAAAAGGTAAAAGACAAAACACTGGATTGTATCAACCATTGCCAATACTAGAGACGCCTTGGGATGTAATAAGCATGGATTTTGTGTTGGGACTGCCAAGAACACAAAGAGGATGTGATTCCATATTTGTGGTGGTGGATAGATTTTCAAAGATGGCACACTTTATCCCATGCCAGAAGACCAGTGATGAAACACATGTTGCAATTGTTTTTTCAAGGAAGTTGTTTGTATTCATGGATTACCCAAAAGTATTGTCTCAGACAAAGATACCAAATTAATTGGTCATTTCTAGAGAACACTGTGGAAGAATTTGGGGACATATTTTTCCTTCAACTCAGCTTATCACCCTCGGATAGATGGACAGAATGAGGTGGTGAACATAATTTTGGGAAACTTATTGAGGAGTATGGTCACTAAGCATCATAGTCAGTGGGATCAAATTCTGCCATAAGCAGAATTTGCATACAATGACTCACCAAACAAGGGCACTGAAAAGAGCCCATTCCAAATACTATATGGAATGTAGCTAGGAGGAGTATCTGAGTTGAGAGACTTGGAACAGAGTGAGATCAGAAGCATTGGATCAGAATATTTTGTTGCAGAAATATAGAAGCTCCATAGCCAAATCAAAGAGTAGTTGTAGAAATCTAGCCAGGAGTACAAGCACAGAGTTGATCAACATCTCAGAGAGGTTCAATTTGAATTAAAAGATCGGGTTCTGGCACATCTCAAGAAAGAAATGTTTCCAAGATGAACATATAACAAGTTCAATATGAACAAGATAGGGCCATGTAAGATATTAAGGAAGTTTGGTGCAAACGCCTATGAGATTGAGCTGCCAGATGATGTGGGCATATCAGCCATATTCAACATATCATACTTGTATCCTTATAGGGAAGATGACACAGAGAGATAAAAACATCAAGAGAAGATTCAATAGGAAAAGAAAATGCATGTAGAAGAAAGGCCACAGATGGAGAAGATCATTGATTAGAGGATTGACAAGAAGACCAGGAGGAAGACCTATTTTGAATATTTGGTCAAGTGGAAGGGACACCCGATAGAATATGTGAGTTGGGAAAATGAAGATGATATCTAAAAGCATGGAAATTCAATGCAGGAGCTCATGGATAGGAGTCCATGAATTTTTGGCTAGGGGAGTATGATGAAGGAGCATCGTCAGCAAGCCTATGTGGAGAGACAACTTAGCGCCTTAGAGCGTTGTTGAATCATTACAGAATCTTAACCTCTGGTGTTTCCTGCAAATCTTTTTTTTTTTAATGATCAGAAACTAAAGAAGATCAAATGCTTGGAAGCTGAATGATCATGAATGATCTGGGAGTTTCACTCCTAGACATTAATGTAATGGAAATTAAGTAGCAGTTAATTTTTTTTCTCGAGTAGACGAATAGTTGGGGGGAACCCTAAGAACCCTCTGAGATAAATAGAGGTTTTGTATGCCCGAATGAGGCTATTTAAAGTTAATAGGAGAATGTTGTGAGTTACTTGTTGTTGAGTTTTTAGTTGTTGATTTATCATAGATGTATCCATTTTACTTTTAAATGAATATAACAGAGGAAAATTGATCCAATGCATGGTGTTGCTACTGTTTACAATTCCTTGTTATTTTGTTTTCATGAATGAATGAGTTATGTTGTTGAGTATATGAAATTGTGAAGTGTTTATATAAAAAAAAATTGTTCTCTTCATCGTGTTCATGCAAGGTGTGCATACAGTCCACAAGGAATACATTGATAGAGTATGTTTTTAATCAGAAGCTCAAAAGAGATAGCGTGAAACTTCCATTTGCAAGGAGTGCAAAGAGACTGATGCAAGGTGTGCACAGTCGCCATAAGGACTTAAGTCTTGCGTGGGATCTCTACTGCAAGGAGTGTGTTGATGGGTCTTAAATCCATTGATTCAACAGTAAGAACCAAACCCGTCATCGAGGCCCAATTAGAATCTGCAGCGTTTGAGATGGAATGGTTATCCAGATCTTGCGATCTGGCCAATTTTATCAATGGGATTTGTGTTTTCTTGTGAAGGCTCTCCCTTCAAGTCGGACCATTCTTTTTGTATTTTCTCTTGAGAGGGACTAGTTTGAGAGATGCAAGCTGGCATAAGCCAACTTGACAAGTAACGGGATTGAGTTTCAACTACTGGGAAGAGGTTGAGCTTGGGATAACCAGCTGCTCAAACATGCAGGCAGTGATTCTATGCCAAAGGGCCTAGTACTAATACATTAACCAACTGAACATTGAATTACTGTCTGAGAAAAACTAATTAAGAGAAAGAAAAAACATATGTAATCAAGATCATGGTAAGAAAAATAATTCATCTACCATAACTTTCATCACATAACAACACAACGATTTATCTTCATCATTAAGAAAAGAACATCAAAACATTTTACCAAATAACTTGACAACAAAATCAATTGTCCTTACTCATTTACTGCATCATTCATGGAACATGATAGGAAATAATTGTTCTCCAACTCCAATCACATACATCTGATGAAAATAGCTTGTCTTTGGTCCAGAAGGACTTCTCAATTCATAGCAGTCTCAAAATAATTATCAACAACCAAAAAGGAAATAGTTCTTACAACAACCATCAACCCCTGACTAACCAGTCGATGTCTCTATTTATAATATGAAATTCAACCGAAATTAATGGCTAAGTATAGTTTGAACCAAACAAAAATTTCCATGTGGTGTGGTCATCCAACAGTTTCTTTAACAGTATATACGGGATAGTTCTTGAAAAGGATGACTTCTTTCATATTCGGACCAACTGATAAACAGTTCTTCACAGGTTTGAGCTGATGGGAATCTGTTTTGTTCCATTAGAGATTCATATACTCCTATGATATCCACTGCATGCATTCGATACTTTTCCAAACTGGTGTTCATCTATTGCAACAAGGTCCGAGCTCTGATCGGGCATTCCACGAATTGTTGCACTTGCCATGGCTTTGCATCAGATATCCTTTCACATTCTTCGTCCTATAGAAAGTTTCGTTCGGTATGTATCTCAAACATGTCGCTTGAGTCGATAAACTAATCGGGGGCACTTCTCTCGGAGAACCCAGAATACTTCATCGCACTGATGATTCAACTTTGATGTTCCTTTCGAGTCTTTCGGCGAGGCCACAGGATAATATTTGTTTGGCTAATCGAGGATTATTCTTTCCTGCAATCAAGACAAAATAAGTTTAGTGATTCGAGAAACCTATGATAAGACATAAATATATTGAAAAGACTAATACGTACCTGTGTATCTCACTAGTCTCAGTCATTTAATTCTTACTTGATCTTAGTCGCTCCTTGGAATGACCTGTCATGACATGGACGAAGCCGCCGCTCCTTTTGGTTAAGATGAATTATGGCAGTGTATCATGGAGTGGCAAATCAAGTACGACATCCATGAGTGTTTTAAATCATCATAGTAATTATTTGACCTTTGGTGCCGAAAAGAGATGTTGAAGGCGAGCGTGTGCGTGCATACTCCCATTTGCACGACGCTTACTATCACGTCTTTCTGCTGAAAATGAATGAATCGACCTTCGACGAGATATTTCCTGGGATTGTTCATAGGAAATAAATGCTTTCATAGGCCATCGCCAATGAAGGTCGGTATTCGGTTGTTTTGACTTTCCGAATGATTTTCTCCATCTTACAACTTTTACCGATGTTGAACCTTTGAAGCATGTTGGGGAAACTTCTAGGTCGTCGATTCCTTGAGTGGTTGCCAAGTCCTCTTAATTAATTCAATCAGGAAACGTATAATATTAAGTGAAGGTATCAGTTTCATAACTTAAGTGAAGACATTCGATGCAAGAGATTGAGTGGTACCCAAAAAAGAAGAGAAGTCATAGACCCCTTTTTTAGGGTGTGTTGAGTGCTACACAAATGGAGATTCACTGGGCAAATGTAAAATCTTTGGTTCATAACAGACACAAATTTATTCATACCTACACATATTACAATTTATTTATTTTATTTATTTCTTTATTATTATTATTATTATTGTTAATTTTTATTTTTATTTTAACTAATGAAAGTATCGTTTTAGGGCCTGGCCATTCACTTGGAGGGTATCAAGTTCCCCTCTCAAATTCTGCAATCGATAGGTACCTGCCTTGGTTTTCTCGGCCACTTGGAAAGGTCCAAGCCATAGGCTTTGAAACTTAGAATGTTTTCCCTTTGGTTCATTTTCTTTGTCCCACTTCAACACTAAGTCTCCTACCTCAAAGTTCTTTTCATTAGCCTTATGTTTATCAAACTATCGTTTCATTATCTATTGATGAGCTAGGAATTTTGACCTAGCCTTTTCTCTCTGTTCTTTTAGCATGAGCAGAGTGTTGATTCTCTGTTGTATGGCTGATGAGGGTTCCTCATTGGAATCTTGGGCCAATTGGAGAGATGGTAGATAAAGCCCGTTTGGGAGAATGGCTTCTTGTCCGTAGACCAGAAAGTATGGGGAGTTCCCAAAATGTTCCTTGGGCGTGATTCTATCAACCCATAAAGCGTTATGGATTTAGTTGTGCCAATTTCTTTGGTTATCTATAACCTTTTCCTTCAAAATTCTTATCAGGTTCTTATTAGTTGACTCTGACACACCATTTCCCTGAGGGTAGTAATTTACAGAGTACTTGATCATTATCCCTTTGTCTAGAGGAAAATCTGTTAACAGGGTAGAAGAAAAGTAATTTGCATTATCAAAGACCAGAACGGAAGGGACATCGAACCTTGTGATCAACTGTTGTTCTATAAATTGGATTACTACCTTTTCGTTTACATGATTTAGAGGAATGGCCTCTACCCATCTTGTGAAATAGTCGGTAGTAGTAAGAATGTATTTGTGGAGTTTCGAAGAACTAGGAGTAATTTCTCCTATGATATCCAACCCCCACTTCTCAAAAGGCCTGGAGACAGTCATGGGCTGAAGTGGGATTGCTACCCTTTTCTCCTTCCTGGCACTTATTTGACAAGTCTTACAGTTCCTAGCATGAGTATGAACATCTTTAAACAAGGTGGGCCAATAATAGCCGACTCTCAGAATCTTATGGGCGGTAGTGTTCCCTGCAAAGTTTCCTCCGACGGGGTTGTCATGGAGTTCCTTCAGCACCTTTTCTACATCTTCTTGTTCGAGACATATCAATAGTACCCCATCATAATTGATCTGGAAGAACACCGAATTTATAAGGCGATACTATGCAGATCTCAATCTCAGGGCTCTCCTTTCCCTAGGGTTGAGGTTCTCAGGATACGCTCCGTGATGTAAAAGGTAAGCTAAATCCTTGTACCAGGAGTCTTTTCTTGGGGAGATGTATGCTACTTCATTGCACCATAGCGTCATTTCATTTTCCCACCCGGGATCTTCATTCGCTTGGTCCTGCGCTTCGGCTGCGAGCTTACACAAACCTTGTCCTCTTACTAGCTTGGAAGGTTTTATATCTAGATAAAATTCCTAGTATACTGCCATCGAATTCCCCCTTCTTTTCCCCATTTCTTGATGGGTAAACAAGGATCGAACCGTGGGATTCGGTACAATTACCTTAGTGTGTTTCTTAAGAATGTAGGACTTGAAATTTTTTACTTCGTTATAGACCGCGTAGGCCTATTTGTCTATGGCGGGATAATTGAGCTTGGATCCTTGAATATTAGTACTCATAAAGGACACTGGGGCTTCGTTGTTTTCATCGTCCTTCTGGGTTAAAACCATCACTAGCGATTGGTCAGAGGCGAAAGTATAAAGGAAACATTCTCTATTAAAATCGAGACTTCGCAACACCGGAGCCCAGGATATGGAGTCTTTGATATCATTAAAAGCGTTTTTTCGCTCATCATCCCACTTAAATTCGACATCCTTGTGAATCATCTTTTGTAAAGGTTTGATAATTCCAGCAAAGTCGATAGTGAATTTCCTCACAAAATTGATTTGCCTAAAAAAGGACTGCATAGCTTTCTTGTTATGGTGTAGAGGGAGTTGGGCTATGGCCTTAATCCTTTCTGGATCTATGTGAATCCCTGCTCAAGATATAATATGACCTAACAACTTACCTTCTGTGACACCAAAAATAGTTTTCTTAGGATTTAATGATCTACCGTACTTCCTACATCTCTAAAAAATATGGGTTAGGTGTTGGATGTGATATTCCCTATTCTTCGAATATACTGTTACATCATCTAGATACACCACCACACACTTATTGATAATTCCCCGAAAAGCAATGTCCATGTATTTTTGGAAGGTTTCTCCTGCATTGATTAACCCAAAAGGCATGCGTTTATAAGCGAACGTTCCCCATTTGGTTTGGAAGGTGGTTTTTAAATGGTCTTCCTCTGAAACCAACACTTGGTTGTAGCCTGAGAAACTGTCTAGTAAGGAAAAAATCTCTGAGCTTGACACGTTCTGTAGGAGTTACTCCATCGGCGGGACTGGATAATTGTCCTTCTCTGAAGCTCTATTGAGGTTCCGAAAATATATGCATAGTCAGATTTCTCTTGAATGTTTCCTTACCAGAACAAGATTTTCCACCCAGGCAGAGTGTCTAACCTGAAAAATTATCCTCACATCCAGGATTTTCCTTAATTCCTGATACATGAGAGGTTCTAGGGATGGTTGATACCTCTGGAGCTTTTGTTGGAAAGGTTTCATTTCGGGTTTCAACGGGATGGTTTTTTGAATAATGTGGGTATCGTACGTTTTCAAATCCTTATAGGACCATGCGAAAACATCCTGCTATTGCCTGAATAATTTGAGGTAGGCCTTCCTCTCTTCCTTAGACATATTTTTGCCGAGATTAACATTCTTCAGGTTCTCTAGAGTCCCAAGATTCACAGTTTCATGGAGGGGGCAAGAGCTACTAGTCTTCGCGTTTATGGGTCCTTTAAAACGATCCTTTAGATCAAACTGACTCTCTAGATTATCTATCCCCCTTGGGATTTTGCGAGCCTTCAACTTTCTGAGATCTTGTCCTATTTGGGGATTATTTTCAGTTGTTTTCTGTCAGAATTCTTCATCATCTATGGCTAGGTCTTTGAAATTGTCTTCGTTGGTCACGAAGTTTATGATTTTCTCGTCACCTTCAAAGAATTTCCAATTAGAAATATTGTTCCACACCGACGGTTTGTAGAGCATATTTACAGTGAATCAGGAGGCTTCATAATCTTCTAAAGGAAATAGTTAGGAATAAGTTGTGGCTAAGGAGTTGGCAAGAATGTTCTTTTCTCTCGGGATCACAGTGATATTGAAAGTGTCAAAGTGCTCTATTAGCCTATGGACCTCCTGCTGGTAGTTCTTAAGATGAGGAAAATTACAATGGAAGTATTCCTCACTTGTCTAACAATGATCTCAGAATCCCTGAAAACCTTCAATTCCTTGACACCCAGATCTATGGATTTCTTTAATCTGTGTACAAGATCTTCATACTCGGCAGTGTTGTTGGTACATTTGAATTCTATCCTATAGGATAGGAAATAACATTATCCTTTAGGATTGATAAGGTACACCCTGCTCCTGACCCTTCTTGGGATTTGGATCCATCAAAGCAGAGGGTCCAAATCTATGAATGGTAATTGCCCTTTCTTCATTCTATATCGATTTCTTGCTTACCGATCTCTCGTCCCATAAGCTCAATCACAGGATTTTGGAAAAAGAGAGCATTCTCTATCGACGTCAGTGGTTCCTCATGAAATATTATTTCGAATTTTTGGGTAAGAGGAATGGCGGAAAGTAGAGGAGAAAAGTCCCTAAAGTGGGAATCACAGGAGTAATTGCCCAATACCAGGAAATCAGTAGACGCGAGTTCGTTCGGGGTTTCTAGGTCACTGATCGTATTCTTCAGATATCTTTCTCTGTCGATTCTTATCATGTTCTTGTATCCTTTTAGTGGTAACCAAAGGTGTTCCCAATTTGTACTAAAATATCCATTCAGCTTCTTGGACCAGTCACCTCTCAATAGTAGTCCATATGCCTCTGGGATATCTACTACAATAATGTCAATTATTTGCACAAAATTAGGATGTGTCACTATCATGATCATTACATCTTTGAGTTCTTCCATAACCTTGACTTGGGTTCTTTCCAGTTGTATGACATTCTTATCACTTTTGAGAGGGATAGCACCCAATTTATTACAAACGGCCAAGGGCATTACATTAGAGGATGCTCCAAAATCTACCAAACAATTGTGAAGATTCCTGTTAAAAACTTCGAACATTAAAAGGAAAGGTGGTACAAAAGGACTTTCCTTACTACCTTCTGAATAGGAATTTATGGTTGGATTTCTTACCAAATTTGTTGAGGATAGATCCTTCTTCTGACCATTGCCTGTAGTCGGATCTTCTACCGAGCTTAGAGATTGTAACAGAAATCCTTTCTGCTGAGGGATCCTACATATATCCATAACATATATATTAGCCTTCAACATTTTTAAATCTTCGACTACGTTATAATCCATTTTGGGAAATTCCTTGGTATGGATGCTTATAGGATTTTTGTCGGGAGAGAAAGGTATTTCCAGGTGATAGGGAGTTAACTTACTTTGTGAGGCCTGGGTGGCATCGGTATTTTTTGAGCTGGTTTGACCTTTACTACGCGTCTGTGCTACCGACACTTCCGTGGGTTTTTCTATAGCCTCAAACAAATCATCCGAAGACACGATAACGTCAGGATCCCATATCAATATGGCTATGTCTCACGGTGGGTCGGCTTCTTCCTGATCGACAATATGCATGGTTGAACTACTTAACTGTTTGGTCAGTGAGACTTCGTCCACAAAACAATTGGCCATTAAATTCATGGTGTGGACCCATTGAGGGAATTCTCTTTTAGAGTGGTTCTCCTGGTGATAAGTGCAGAAAGAATCATATGCAACATTCCCTAGGTCAATGTTTAGGTTGGTTGGGGGAGGTTCAATTTCTTTGAAACGTTGGTTTCTCTTAAAGAAAGGATTATAGGTCTTTTGGCCTTGGTTTCACTCCCCCGCGCTTCTTTTCATGTCTATAATTTCATTTGATAGTTTCTTGACCATGTGTTGCAGATCTTCTATATCTCCCTTACCTTTGTCGGGAGCCTGTTTAGCCGGTTTCCCCGACGGTCTAGTCAAAAGGAGTCATTTCCTAGGAGGGGGTTGGCTTTCTTTTCTCACTAGAGAACCTTGGCCTTCTTTACATCCTTTCATCTGGAATTATACCGTCTTGGCCTCTTCAAAATTCTCCACAAGGGTTTTGTTGGAGGCTCTTTTTATGAACACGGAAATAGAGGTCGGGAGTGCATTGGCATAAGCCTCGATTTACAACTCTTGAGTTGGTTTCGCTGCGGGCTGGAATTTTTTTAAGATGGTCATGAACCTTTGATTGAAATCTTTGACCCTCTCTTTTGGGGTCATGGTGGCTACGAACAACTTATCCATCAGGGCTCCTGTAGTAGTTTCTTTCGTGAACTTATCTAAAAAATCCTTTTGGAACTTAGTCCAACTGGTTATAGATCCCATCGGAAAATTAAAATACCACGTGGATGCTAAATTTTAGAACATGTAGGGAACAATTCTGCAGACTATGTCTTCATGTTGAATGTTCATAAGCCTGATCGCAAGTATGAATTTCTTGATATGATCCTCGAGTAAACCTGAAGTTTCATGATCATACTTGGGAAGTAGCTTTTCCAGGTGTCGGGGAAGATTATGTACTTTTCCAGGGATGGCCACAGCATCTCCACCCAACCAAGGTTGGTTGTCTAGAAGTGGAACTTCTCTTTCCTCCTCCCGACCATTGTTCCCTTCCATATCTTCGGAGTCAGAGTTAAGCTCTTCTTCTTTAGAAAAGTTGTCAGGCTCAGGGATGTCGTCAACTGGTGTCTCGGGTATTAGATCAAGAGGTTCTTGGATTTTGGTGATCGTGAAATCTATTAAGTCTTCGACTGAGTGTATGAAAACTTCGTCGAGATTTCTAACCACCGGTTTTATTTGTTTCTTTCTCCAAGGGAGGATGGGAGTTGAGGACAACACACTGATTTGTCGGGCGTAAGCTCTAGTAATTCTCTTGAATTGATTCACTTCCTCGTGAGGGAGGGAATAAGGTATTTCAGGGTGAAAAGGTTCTTCCTCGGACTTGGGTCAATTACCCACTTCAGGATTACTCAGTAAATGTGGTTTGTCTGTTTGATGACTAGCCATGCATGTGGACCATTACAAATCTATAGGTTGTTCGGAATGCTATGTAACTTATGTATTCAACCATTCATTTTGAGGCCCTCCTTCTAGCGCCAATTTTGTTGATGGGTCTTGAATCCCTTGATTCAACAACAAAAACCAAACCCGCCACCGAGGCCCAATTAGACTCTGCAGCGTCTGAGATGGAATGGTTCTCTAGATCTTGCGATCCGGCCAATTTTATTGATGGGCTTTGTGTTTTCTTGTGAAGGCTCTCCCTTCAGGTAAGACTGTTCTTTTCTATATTTTCTCTTGAGTGGAACTAGTTTGAGAGATGCAAGCCAACATAATCCAACTTGACAAGTAACAGGATTGAGTTTCAACTACTGGGAAGAGGTTGATCTTTGGATAACCCACTGCTCAAACATGCAGGTAGTGATTTTATGCCAAAGGTCCTAGTACCAATACATTAACCAAATGACCATCGAATTACTATCTGAGAAAAAATAATTAACAAAAAGAAAACATATATGTAATCAAGATCACGATAAGAAAAATAATTCATCTACCATAACTTTCATCACATAACAACACAACGGTTTATCTTCATCATTAAGAAAAAAACATCAAAACATTGCACCAAATAACTTGACAATAGAATCAATTGCTCTTACTCATTTTCTACATCATTCATGGAACAGGATAGGAAATAATTGTTCTCCAACTCCAATCACATACATCCAATGAAAATATCTTGTCTTTGGTACAGAAGGACTTCTCAATTCATAGCAGTCTCAAAATAATTATCAACAACCAAAAAGGAAATAGTTCTTACAACAACCATCGACCCCTAATAATATTCGGACCAACTGATAAACAGTTCTTCACAGGTTTGAGATGATGGGAATTAGTGTTGTTCCATTGGAGCTTCATATACTCATTTGATATCTACTGCATGCATTCGGTACTTTGCCAAATTGGCATCCAGTTGTTGCAGCAAGGTCTGAGCTCTGATCGGGCATTTTGCGAATAGTTTCACTTGCCCGAGCTTTTCATCGTCTATCCTTGCACATTCTTTGACCTATAGCAAGTTTATTTCGGTATGTATCTCGAATATGTCGCTTGATTCGATCAACTGATCAGGGACGCCACTCTCGGAGAACCTAGAATCCTTCATTGTGTCGATGATTCAGCTTCAGCATTCCTTTCGAGTCTTTCGTTGAGGCCACAGGATAAGATTTGTTCGGCTAATCAGGGAGTATTGTTTCCTGCAATCAAGACATACGAAGTTTAGCGATTCGAGCAACCTATGGTAAGACACAAATAAATTGAAAAGACTAATGTGTACCTATGTAGCCCGTTAGTATCAGTCATTTAATACTTAATTGATCTCAGTCGCTCCTTAGAATGACCTGTGATGACTTGGTCGAATTCCTCGCTCCTTTTGGTTAAGATGAATTATGTCAGCGTATCATGGAGTGGAAAATCAAGTACGGCATCCATGAGCATTTTAAATCATCATAGTAATTATTTGACCTTTAGTACTGAAAAGAGATGTCAAAGGAGAGCGTGTGCGTGCATACTCCCCTTTGCGCGATGCTTACTATTACATCTTTTTGCCAAAATCGAATGAATCGAACTTCAACGAGATATTTCCTGACACTGTTCATAGAAAAGAAACACTTTCATCGGTCGATGCCGATGAAGGTCGATACTCAGTTGTTTTGACTTTCCGAACGATTTTTTCCATCTTACAACTTTTACCGATGCCGAACCTTTGAAATGCATTGGGGAAACTTCTGGGTCGCCAATTCCTTGAGTGGTTGTCAAGTCCTATTAATTAATTCAATCAGGAAAGACATAATATTAAGTGAAGGTATCAGTTTCATAACTGAAGTGAATACAGTCGATGCAAGAGATTGAGTGATACCCAAAAAAGAAGAGAATTCATAGACCCCTTTTTTAGGGTGTGTTGAGTGCTCAAGAGAGTGATAGAGTCTACTTTGACTCATAAGCTCAGAAGAGATAGATAAAATTTAAATTTGCAAGGAGTGCAAAAGGTACTATTGCAAGGTGTGCACAGTCGGTCGCAATAAGCTAAGCATTGTGTAAGAATCTATTGGAAGGAGTGCACAGATTCAAAGTTTGACTAAGTGTTGAAGTAACCCTCTGAGGAGTCAAAGGTTTCGAGAAGTGAAGTTCAATAGAGACAACGACCAAGAATCAACATGAAGGGGGAAATATGTTGAAAGTTTCGAAGTGACGATTGAGATCTGTTCAGATGAAACAAGACTGTCCCAAGCCGTCAGATCTGGGAAAAGTTACGCGGTTTTTAGTCATGGGTTCTTTCGGGGATTTGCGGATCAGAGGATTCGGAGTATCGAGGAGTCAAAATCATGAAACCTGAAGTTGCGAAGAGATCACCAATGTTGGTTGTTAGAGGGGGTGTGAACCGTAGATCTGTTTCTGAGTAACTCCATCGGTTTAGAGTTCGCGTAAAGAGACCAACTGCACTCAAGGCAGTTGAAACCTGAAGTCACGAAGCGCGAAGAGATCACTATTGTTGGTTGTCAGAGGGGGCATGAACCATAGATCTGGTTCTGATTAACTTCGTCAGTTCGGAGTTCAGATAGAAAGAGACCAGTTGCACTTAAGGCATCCGAAACCAAAAGTCATGAAGCACGAAGAGATCGCCACCATTGTTTTTCGGAGGGGGCATGAACCATAGATCTAGTTCTGAGTAGCTTCGTCGATTCAGAGTTCATGTAGAAAGAAACTAATTGCACGCTAGGTAGTCGAAAAAATGAAGTCGTGAAGCATTAGAAGGTTTAGCCCCAGACCATAGTCTGAGGTCACGTGAAGGAGGGGAACGAGCGGAAAGGATCTAGCACCCAGAAACTCAAATTTTGTAAAAGTGCTAAGGAAGGGGCCCACAGGTTCCATAGGACCTATGGATAAAGAGGAAAAGGGACCTCTATAAAGCATTCTAGGACCATTGAAGGTCTGAAAGAGCTAATCCATCTCAAGAGATTAAGATCCTTGACTGGGAGGTCACAGACTCTTTAGGAGAGAAGGGGGGTCTGCATCAAAAATACTTTTCAAACCCTGATGTTTTAAAAATCAAAGGACTAGACTATTGAAGCTACTTTGTTTCATCATTTGACTTTGATATTGTTGAATACCTTGTTTTACTGTAGCCAATATTTTCTCATTTTCTCCCAAATGACAGACTGGGTCGAGGTGATTTTCACTCAGCATATTAATATCATTGTGATGCTTCGACACACCCATTTTGAGACAAACCTAGTTCACAGTTTTTTAGAAAAACATAAACTAGTTGTAGGCGACGATGGCTTATTTCTTGCAAAATATGGATTACTTTGACTTGGAATTCATTGGGTCGGTTCATATTACTCTAATGCATGTCCCCTACAAATTTTGTAGGGAATGGATCCACGGTCTAAAATATATGGTCAAATCAAATGTATAGTGTAACTTTAAGCTCCGTGTACAAATTTCTGCAAGATTTCAAGGCATGCTTCTAATAATTTGATCTCCTCTGGTTCTAATCGGATGACTCAACCACCTTTATTAGGTGACATATTCCACACTGGCACGTCCACACTGAACACAAGCTCTATTATTCCTGCGATAATTAAGGTTTCTCCTTACTCAGGCCTTCAAATATGCTTGCACAAAACAACTAATGCAACAAAGTTTTTGTTGCATATGACATTAAGTTGTATTTTCCTTGATTTCAGAAAATCTTTAAAAACTTTAAATCACAATTTTTCATGTTTTTAATTCATGGCTTGACACCTGAATTTGATGGAAGCATGAGCAGATTTGGATTCATATTCATTAAATCATGCATAGGGATAGAATAATCATTTAGATATAACATAATTAAATACCACAACCATTTGCACCATCTCATGCATGATTTCAGAGCTACTAACATGATCTTCAACTTTCAAGAGCATTTGAAATAATGATTTCCTCGTGTGCTACAAGAATGGAAGCATTCCTATAGCATCCTTGTTTATCCCTTTAACATTGCAAAATGCACTTATAAATAACACATTTGATGTGACACATCTCTTTTCATGCAAAATTTCAAACTTATCCTATAAGAAGCAAATGAAAACCAATTTAAGCAAAAAAAAATCATACCAAAATGAGAGGTAAAGTGTTAAAAGGTGCAACCAACAAAGGAAAATAGGCTCAAGAAAAGTTTTGATAGAATAGGATGAAATTTAAGAATAGAAAGGTAGAAACTGGTTTAGGGACTAACACTGGCTCCATATGGGGATAACGTTCTCCTTCTGGGACATTAAGAACTGTAGACCAATGCCTTATTTTCCAATTTTATCATTGAAACTTGTGACTTCCACCCTATTATATTCTTAGCTGTTCTAACCTCTATCTTATTATAGATCATCTACTCTTCACTCTGACATAACAAATTAAAAGAAGCTAAATTGTAGACTAGTGTTTCCATTGGGCCATGGAGCCTTTATTCTATTATATTGCACACCAAAGAAAAATGAAACAATAATATTGAAACTACAAACTGAAAATTGAAACTCAATCCTTATGAATCGATTTTATTTATATATACATTCTACTCTAACCAGTTGCAATTGTTTGCTCAAGTGATATCAAACTTCCAGTGCAACCATTCAAGCAGTTGATCTACTAACTAGATTTCTTGAACATGCTTTTCCAAAAAAAAATATGAGAATCAAATGACAACTCACTATGAAATTGAACCCCATACTTGAAGTAAAACCATGACAGAGGATTGAAAGTGATAAAATATTTTAAATATGCAGCCACATGATCATAGAAATCATGGAAATCTACCTCTTCTTGTTGTTTAAGCTGAATGTGTTGTTCATATCTACTACTGATTTTTTCTATTTCTAACTCTTGAATATGATACTCAATATTGACAGTGTCAGTTACCTCTGTCCTACCTATAATAATCACAATGAAACTCTTCTATTGATAGAATTCTTGTTTTCCCATCATCTCTGAAGAAAAAGATAAAAATTATTATTCGGAATATTTCGTATCACTTCCTTTAGAGTCATTGAATAAAGAGGGATTGTTATAAAATTATATGTGGGTTGATGAAAAAAATTGATCCTTTAAATGACCTGAATACTCATCAAATATGGATGGATCTTCATCGAATTTTGGAACGGTAACTTTTTCATTACACAAAATATTAGAAACATCTTATATAATATCAAATGTATTTATAATATGGTTTTCATCAATTCCATCTACAAAATTATCCTCATAAAAATTAGCAAGAAAGTTCATATCGCAATCATCCTTATACTCATAGCTGGAAAAAAAAAATTCACTATATATAAAACATCATCTTGTTGATGTAAATTTTCTATATATTTGATAGTAGAAAAATTTGAATGGTTTATTTCAATATCTAGAGAAAAACATGAATCCAAAAATGATGCATGAACGCATTGAAAATCGATTTCTAATATTTGTTGTTCATACTCTTTATTTTTGTCCCAAATCTGGTCTGAGAGTTTTCCACAAGATCGAAGTTTGTCCTCAATTCCTCAACATCTGTAAACATTTTTTGCAAGGTTAAATATTTCCTTTCTCTGAGGAATAAAGTTAGATAAGGATGATGATGAGATATGTTGTAAAACACCCTAGCAACAGCTTCAGATGAATGAATATCAATAGGCATGCTCAGATAAAAGTTCTGAAATCTCCTATTAAAGATGACAACAAGCTCATCCCTCCTTCTCTTCATGGAACAAAACTAATATAGGTATTTCTGATAAAACTTTTTCTCACCCCAATATCTCAAGAAAAGACCATGAAAATATTCCCATGATCCTATTGTATCATCCTTCAAGTTTCTAAACCATAGCCTAGCATCTTCATGAAAGATTGGGAGAATGTTCTCACAAATACATCCTCATGAATGATTTCAAATTTGTCTATAAACCTTTGGAAAGCATCCATGTTTTTTTTTGTCATCACATGATCTTCTCCACTAAAATTAGGAAGATACTCTAGAAAATTAGGAGGAAAATCGTGGAGGAAAAATGGCAGCTTCAGAGGTTTGTAACCCTCTTGAATCTTGGAATGAACTTTAGTGAGTTGATGACAAGGTGCAATAGTGATTGCAGAAGCTAGTGAATCATCTTTAGTATAAACAAGTTTGCAATATGGGTTGTCTTCAGGAGGAACTGAAATATGTACATCGTGATCCTCACATGGTTTAGATGAAGGAAATGGATAAAGATCAACAATGAAAGCAGAAGGAAAATCTTCTTTCCTCAAGGAGGAATATACAATTATGGTTTTATGGTCATCTGAGTATACAAAGCATAGGATAATTCTTATAACATGCAACGGGAAAGATAGGAAAGAATTTATGAAAAATAATATAAGCTCATGGAGGAAACTCATAAGTTGATACTTGGTATTTCCCTTCCACCTTTTCATTTCTCTGTTAATAGGGTTCATCCTCCAGTGGAGTCTTTTAATCGTGGAGTTCCTAGGTGAATGATATGCAGTCACAATTCTATGTCTAACTCTCGTTCACCATCAAGAACTAGTTTTGATCATTGTCATTCACCCAAGGAAATATTTCTTCATTACTATGCTCCCTAGCAATGACGCCAAAATATGTTATCCCTAAATTATGCACCTAACTTCTAAGGGGGAAAGCTAGGGAACCTCAGTTATTGCAAATGATTTATTGTTGGTTTTTCAAGGAGGATGTTGTGACTCTTTCATCACCTTAGTGAGCAAAATAGAGGTGCTTGCAAGATTAGTTGGGTTTGCTAAGTAGGAAAACTGCAAGAAAAAGGGTTAGAGAAAGAAATATAAAACAATAACTAAGAAATAAACTAAGAAATAAAACAACAACTAAATTTATAAACATAGGGACATAAGGACAAAAGAAACAATGAGACTCATGTCACCAATGATAAGGATGATATTAGTGAAATAAAACACCGACAATAAAGGGGACTATGAGTCCTTTCTTCCTCCAAGGGAGGGCTCTTGGACCCCCACAAATAAGCTCTTCTTACAACTTTGAAAATAAAAATGAGAATGGTGAAAGAATTCTTTCCTAATCCACTCAAGGGGTGAGATGGATTGTCCAATGCAATGATGCAAGTATACTCTTGACAAGGATAGAAGAGTCCTCAAGAGAATAATGGTAGCATAACTTTGCTTTGAATTCCTTGAAAAATGAAGTGTATCCATGGCCTTTTTATAGCATTCCTTTGGGTTATTGTCCAACTAGTTTGTAGTGTGTAAAGAGGCTAATT
>SNQJ01S0005600.1:141426-152382 GCA_010110895.2 Picea sitchensis
GCATAACTTTGCTTTGAATTCCTTGAAAAATGAAGTGTATCCATGGCCTTTTTATAGCATTCCTTTGGGTTATTGTCCAACTAGTTTGTAGTGTGTAAAGAGGCTAATTAGGGCATTTCTAGGTCTTTGACCAGCCACCCAGTTGAATCCAGTCCAGATTTGAGTGTCAAATCAACTTGGAAGCTAAACCAAAAGTGGGTGGGAGGCTGACCACTCTCATAAATGCATCGTTTCTCAGGTGCACGTCTTTTTGTGACAACAGTCGCGCATCGTGCGCATGTGCATGAATCTTGCGTTTCTGTTTCGCGCATGTGCACGCCCAGTGTCTTCATAGTGACCTTTAATTTTTGCACTAGTTGTATAGTTTTGACCTTTTGTGAATGATTTTGTGTTAATTCAGGTCCATGGATGACCTCATAACTGTTTGACGATGTTGAATTCTTGTAACCATTTGCGGACGAAATTTCAGTGATAACAGATGGCCCCTAATGGATGAGGTTAGGAGCATACGTATAGCCGAAATCCATCAATGTTTCTTCTGCTGAGAGTGTTGTTGTAAGAGAGAGCAATAGTGGGATCATCCAGAGCAATCCATTGGAGGGAAAAAGAAACCTATAGAACCCAACCTTCCATGAGGTGTGTAAAAAAAATAAACTATGTACAAACAAGGCGGGCATGCCCCATGCTCGTGTCATGTAACTCAAAAAGGAGGAATGAAGTGTTGATGTAGAAAACTGCAACACCCTCAAGGGAAATCGTGATAAAGGTAGAAGAAAATTATGTGGATGAACATACTCTGAATAGTAGGTAGTGATAGTTGTAAGAAGTATCACGGATTCTGTAGGCATTGATAGCCTAGCCAAGTTCAGAGGTCTTCGGCAAGTATAAGAACTAACTGCAATGGTCACAAAGTAAGACCCACCATAACATGAGAAAGTGTTGATGTCGAATGTTATGGGGATCAACGATAGCAGGGGGGAAATGTGGTTCTCCTTGTGTCGTCCGAGATCTCTCTTTGGATAGGTAATGAGAATCAAGATACTGTCACCCTTCTAGAAAACTATGTTGATGTCAACAAAAGGGGGACACGACTCCTAGAAGCAGAGGGCTTCGTGAAATCTACTAGGTGAGGTTAGGAATTTGAGGAGGTACATGGACAAAGTCAAGATGTAGGAAGACTCAAGACTGCCCTTGGTTGGGGTATATATGTGAGATAAAAGTGGTCGCAACCATTCAATGAGGTCGAGTGTCAGTCGGACAACAAGACAAGGGATAACTTGTGCCAGAGGCGGGACAAAGTGAATAAACTCAAAGGGTAGAGGTAAATGGCCTTTGGGGTACTCTGAAGATATGAACGATGTTGTCAAGGGTAGATGATAAGTAGTGCCCCAACCAAGGGTGACATGGGTTGCGTTTGGCCCAAAAAAGGTGATGACAAAAAGGTAATGTAACTGCTGGAAACAAAGGCATTTGTACAATAGATAAAGAATAATTTTTGATAAGTGTACAAATACAGAAACGGGTGCCCCAATGTGATATGGTTGGCCCAAGTAGGGCACAATTTGCTCGGAGAACTAGTGGAGGGTGGGGGGGCCATGGGTGGGTTTCTTTATGAAGTAAGTGAAATGAATGGAAATTTGCAGATGGGCAAATTGATTGTGGATGAAATGGAGAGTTCATGATACTGCGGAGGTGCAGTCAAAAATAGAACCGTGAAAAGATAATCTGGGAGTTCGTTGGGAAATCTAGCAAAATGAGGAGAAGGAGAATGTGGTTGATTCACGACATGATGTAAGACTATCAGGACTCCCATCCCTAAAGGGTTTTGAAAAACAACATGAGTTTCAAAATCCCAAAAAGGTGCTATGAATGGGACAACTCATGTGGGTAAGAGTGTTATCGAGTGACAGTACTGAAGATGCAAATGGAGGTGTTAGTACTGTAGAGCCGGAAGTGGGGATCCTAGAGGAAAATGTCAGAGGGTGTGATTGGAGATGTAAGTGAGATTCAAAGGGAATGACTACATTCCAGTGCTGAGTATATACTTGAAGGGGTTGTGTTGATGTATGATGACCAAGTACCTGCACACATGAAAACCAAATACCTGACGTGAACAATATCTGAAGAGAATAGAATATATGAGCATGTATTTGATAATTTTGAATATGCGCATGCGTACCTAGTCAGGGTATGAAAAAATGGCGTCCTAGGGGCTCAGGATAAAAATAAGCATAGGGACTATCGTGATGTAGATGACGGGATGTTGATCCCCCGGCTAAAGATGGATCGAGAAATGGACACCCGGAGCTCCCGGAATGGTGAGTGGAAGTTTGGAGAAAAGGCATATATATCGTTGTAGGGCCCACATTGCCACCTCATTTGTACTTTTTGCTATAGTGACTGGATGAGAAGTATTTAGAGGAGATTGGGAGATTATGAGAGGATGAGGCATCTGGTAGAGGACCAGCGAGCTTCAGGTTAGTGGTCTGATCATCCTGCATAGAATTAGGGTTTCCTTTTTTGGGCAGGGGCTATACAGAGGGTCATACCGGGGGTTTTATGGGTGTGGTCCCCCATGTGCGCGGGCTATCCAGAAGTATGTGTGCACAAGTGTGTGCCTGCCCACCAGATAGGTGCGCATGGGGGAACTTGAACAAGGACTCACACTATGTGCGCGCCTGTTGAATGCACAATTACGCCTATGTGCGCGGCTGTGTTTTGGATAGGTGCGCTTGCATTCGTGATAGGGGCGCATAAAGGCACCCCTGTATGTTGAACAGGCATGCACTCGTGCACGCCTGAAGGGTGGACAGGAGCACCTAAGTGCACACCTGTGTAGTGAACAGGCGCACATAAGTTCACACATGTGGAGTGAACAGGTGCGCACATATGCACCCCTATGGGTTAAACAGCCGCGCCTTGAAGGCAAGGTTGACGGGTGTAAAACTTAGCTTTTTGATGTTGTTTATGGTCCATTTGGATGACTTAGGACTGTTTTATCTGGTTGTAGGAAATCATTGTGCACAATGCTGGTTGATTGGCGAGAGCGGGATTGGTCCTAGCTGAGAGACGTCGTGGCTATTGAGGAGCCAGGGGTACGTGTGACTTTCGCAGCCTGTGGGCCGCTAAAGTTTTTTGAGTGCCCATTGATACGGGTGCATGAGTATCTCCTACAATTCATTATCCGGATGTGGAGTCCGGACCTGCATTGTTTCATAGTGCGGGGAGAGCAGATTGCCTTCACTGCAGTGGAGGATGTATACTCTTTGACTAGGCTCTCGTTTCGGGGAACGCCCCTACCGACGGAGCCGGTGTTACCGAGGGATGTGGCTCTAGCGACAGTTGGCTGGAGGTACTGTTTGGGGGCGAACTTTGTGTCTGGCACTGTTGTGAGCATTGGGGCGATGGATTCCCTAGCGCATCGCTGCATAGCAGCGATGATTGTGAGAGTTTATGGGTCTCTGGCGACGCAGCGGATCAGTGGTGTTCAATTGTGTGTGATGGAGAGGGTGTTGGCTGGTGAGCACTTTGCCTGGGGGCTTATGCTGCATGCCAGGATGGGATGGCAGATGGAACACTGTCGGTCCACGGATACAGGAGAGTTTTCCTTCGGGTCCATCCTAGTGGCCTGGTTTTTTGAGAGGGTGCCTATGTTTCGTCGTAGGATTTTATTGGGTGCGCCTGCGGTGTGAGAGCCACAACTAAAGCGGTGGTCGATGATTTTGCTTCACCACGATGGTGGTGAGGGAGGCCACTTCTTTACTACTGAGGCAGCACAGGTGTGGCGACAGATGTCGTAGGTGATATTGCAGTTCCCCTATGCTAGGGTTGACTTTCGGGAGGATCTGGACATGGTGTTACCTCCAAGGGAGGTGTTTGACCATCGAGGTATGTTGATGAGTTGTATATATATGTTTTTTGAGATAGCATGAAATGTGTATATGATATAGATGTTGATACTATATGTTGTTTGTTTGTATATGCAAATGTGGCACCTTGCGGGCGTGAGGTGGAGTTGCGGAGAGCGTCGGCTCATCAGGAGCCGATGGAGGAAGCATCTGTCAATAGCACAAATGATAGTTTAGACGTGAGGGATGGAAAAAAGATTAAAAACACTATAAAAGAAATAACCTAAAGTAGAATGATTACATTTAAGCATAAAATTTCTTGAAGTATAACCCGTTGACGGGTTCTTTAAGAGAGAGGCCTTCGGGAGAGGCCAGGATGTATGCGCCTTTGGTGAGGCAATGTTGGATAATGTATGGGCCATGCCATAGTGACTCGAATTTTCCATGGCCAAATGTATCATGAGCAATATCATAAGCAAGGACGAGGTTGTCTTCGCAAAATGAGCGAAGGTTGACATGTCGATCAAAGGTAGCCTTTGATCGTTTTTTAGCTACCTCATTGTTCTCTAATTAAGATCGACGATCTCCATTCAGGGACTCTAAGTTCAGCAAGCGCTGCTCCATTGGAGTAGTGTCAGGTAATAGCTCAATTGCGGTGCGTAAGGTGGGAATTTTTCACTCGATGGGAAGAGTAGCCTCAACCCCATGGACTAGATGAAATGGTGTGAAACCAGTATCTATTTTTACATCCGTACGGTAAGCCCATAGCGTGGAAAATAACATATGATGTCAATTGGTCTTATGTTTATTAACCATGTGCTGTAACATGGTCTTGAGGACCTTGTTAACTGCTTCGAACTGTCCATTAGACTGAGGATAGTATGGTGAGGCAAACTCGTGGGAGAATCCTAACCGAGATGAGAGTTCGATGCAAATCTCATTCTTGAAGTGTTTCCCATGATCGGAAACAAGTTGGAGTGGTACTCCAAAGAGAGATATGACATGGTTAAAGAAAAAACACGCTGTGGTGTCAGCGGTGTTGTTGAAGGTGGGCATAGCTTCTGCCCATTTGGTGAATTAATCGACTGTGACAACAATGTATTTGTGTCCATTTTTATAGGGGGGATTACAAGTCATGAAGTCGATGCCCCATTTACAAAAAGGGTCGGAAGTGATGACTGGATGAAGAAGAGAAGGTGGTGCTCGGGCTTTGTTGGCATAAATCTATCACTTCTCGCATCGTTTCACGACGTGAATTCAATTGTGAAACAAGGTAGGCCAAAAGTAACCTACTCGGATAATCTTCTGAGCAGTGGATATTCCTAAAATATGGCCCCCAAATGTGCCATTGTGGCAATAGTTCAATACTCAATCGGCCTCGTCAATGGTAAGGCATCGACAAAGGATGGTGTCGACCCCTCGCCAGTATAAGATGTCTTCAATGAGGAGGTAGTGGGGGGTCTGATGGCGAATACGACAACGATCATCTCGTGAAAGGTGGTTAACGAACTTTTGAGTTTGGAGGTAGACGAGGAGGTCATCGTACCAAGGATCATCCAGAGTGATGTAAAAGAGGTGTTCATCGAGAAAGTCGTTATTGACGGGGGCACTGGTTGTGTCAGAGGAGAGGGCCCTGACAAGTTCGGCAAGAACGAGAGATTTCTTTCTCTTGGGTGTTGAGAATTCGAGATTGTACTCCTGAAGGATAATGATCCATCAAGAAAATTAGTTGTTAATTTGTTGATGACTGAGAAAGTATTGCATAGGGTTGGAATTTGCTACAACCTTAGTTGTGCGAAGAAGAATGTAGTGACGCAGTTTTTGGACTATGAGGATGACTGCAAGAGCTAGTTTCTCTTCATGTTTATACTTCAAGGGTGGCCCTGAGAGTTTTTTACTAACATAGTAAATGACATGCTCATGATTTTCATCACCTAGATGAACGAGAACTCCTGCTACTGAAACAGCTGATGCTGATACGTAGAGGATATAGTCACGATTGTAGCCAGGTGCACCAATTAAAGGGGCATTGGAGAGAACCATTTTAAGATCGTCAAATGACTATTGGGCATGTTCATCCCAGTGAAATGGGATGTTGTGATGTATTAAGTGAAGGAAACTGTGTGCGTGAATGGTGTAGTCTGGGAAAAATCATCGTAGAAAATTAGCCTTGCCTTGTAGGCTCTGAAGTTGACATAAATTTCGGGGAGGTGGAATTTCAATGATAGCTTGGACTTTTAGGGGGTCCACGGTAATACCACTTTGGGAAACAATAAAGCCAAGGAGATGCCCCACAGTGACGTAGAATACGCACTTGAGGGGTTCATGCGGATGGTGCACCGACGACACCGTTGGAAGATGACTTGTAAATCATCAAGATGTTGGGTGCATTTCTTGGATCGAGCTGTGAGGTCATCCAAGTATGTGAGGATGATATGAGCTAGATCATGAAAAATGTATGTCATCACCCATTGGAAAGTTACACCAGCATTCTTTAAGCCAAAAGGAATGACACGATATGAAAAAGTACCCCAACGGGTAGTGAATGTGGTTTTGTACTGATCGGCTGGGTGAATTTGTATTTGATTATAACCTGAGAAACCTTCCATGAAGGATAGGGCTTCATGGCCTACACAGTCGTCGATGATTTGGTCAATGAAAGGCATTGGAAAGTTGTCTTTGGGACATGCGTGATTGAGATCATGAAAGTTCGTGTAGACGTGGATAGTGCCCTATTTTTTTATTAACGGGTACAGGGTTGGAAACCCATGAGGTATAGGCAATGGGGTAGATGAACCCAGCCGTGCGTAATTTGTCAATTTCAGATTTGATGGCCACTGCTTTGGATGGGTGTAGCAGTCATTTCTTTTGATGAATTGGTGTAATGTCGTGCCAGGTGTCGATGCAATGTTTGATGATAGAGGGATCGAGGCCAGGCATTTTTGTGTATGACCAGGAAAAAATATCCCGATATTCCTGGAAGAAGGATTTATAGGTGGTGATTTCTTGAGGAGTGCAAGTGGCTCCAATGGTGATTTCCTCGATGACGCCATTTTTGATGGAAATATTGATTTTAATGGTCAGGGAAATGTTGGCCATGTTGCCTTCTTCAAAAGAATCAGGGGCAGGAATGGGGTTTCTGAACTAGTCGATAGGCCCTGATGGGATAAAATCCTTGGTTTCGACCGCGTATATGAGGTGTTGGTTAGGAGGTGTGGAGGCTTCCTATGGAGAGAAGAGTGCATGGTGGTGTAGCGCATCCCATGGGTAGTCAGGGTTGTTTAACTCTTCGAGTATTTCCTCGTCACAGTGGAAGTGATGGGAATACAAGGGGTCATGAAGAGTGATATCGATGATTGTTGTCGTGTGGCTGCCCCCTAGTGATGAAGAAGCAGGGAGAACGACGCAAGGGGATGGCGATGGTTCTCTCGACATAAGTCAAACATCGAAGTACTGAGGAGTACCCGTGGTAGTTGGGTGTAAACTTTCCATCGAAAAATGAGTGGGAGAGTTGGGGGGATTGGGGGGTGAATCCTCAGATAAGTCATCCAAGAACCATGGAGGCATTGGAAGGGCCTCGGGTTCAGGGGAAATGACATGAAGAACCTCTAGTGATGAGGTAAGGTCAACTATTGCTTATGTGGGTCTGTGAAGCAGGGTCAATTGGCGTTGCATGTATTCAATGATCATAGGACACTGGTATGTAAAATGATCTAATGATTCACATAGAGAGAAAGGGAATCTCATGCGTTCATTGACTAAAGTTGTGACATAACGGATGTCAGTGATTGCTGGTAAGAATGACGTAGTTGGACTGGGTTTGCTCTGGAAGCTTTGGCATACTGCGACTAATGTCAGCTGGAAGTGTGGTAGTGTTGGGCAATGGTGGGTATAATAGCCATATTTTGAACATATAGTGCAAGTGAATTTGGTTTGCAACCCTTTACTACTTGAGTGGGGGGTGGTAGTCGCAGTACTTGCTATAGTGGTGAGTGTTGAGGGATTTTGATTGAGTGGAATCAAATTTCATAACTCTGGTAGGGATGGGCAGTCGTTGGTTTGGTGTCCATCTTTCTCACACAGCATGCAAGGGGGTTGGACGCGTGGGGGAAGTGGAGTTGTGGGCTCCTTCTTCTTCTGCCTGCCCCCAGCTGTGGTAGGGGGGTTAGTGAGTGGGGGTGTAGAGGGTATGGTGGGAGTAAGTATGGGAATCGTCATTGGGATTCCTTCTATTTGGGAGGGAAGGGATGGTCGAGGGATCATCTCGGGTGAATGTATATACCAAACTGGAATTGCTAACACCATATTAGGGAGGGTAAGCGTTGCATCTACCTAGAAAGCTTCGATGCTAGGTGGAGGGTAAAAGAAGGGGATTTGAGTGATAGCTTGGGGAACTGTTTCCCAAACTGGGATATGTCCTTGGGGAGAGGTGAAATCATGGACTGGTGGAGTCGACGAGTTCACAGGAGGCTCGTGAGGGGGAAGTTTTGCGACTAGTGGGACGTTAGATATGATAGAATCCTCTCTAGGAGGAAGGGTATCCTATGTGTTAGTTTCGTTAGATGATACGACACATACTTGATTGGAAGGAAAAAGAAGCGATGATGCTCCATGGTAAGTTCCTAACAATGATGGATCTTTGAAAATTCTGGGACCCATCTCAATGAGTGGGTATGAGTCATGACTCCTGTGGATGAGAGGAAGAATGTTATCGATGTTGGCAGATGGGTTAGGCTCGTAATGTGAGACTTGGTCAATGGTAACGATCTTTCTGTTGTGGGGAAACATCATTGTTCGAAAGACGGAAGAGGCAACTGCCTTCATAGCGTACATGTAGCTACAACCGAACAGGATATTATAATCGAGTGGGGCATCAATAACTTCAATGTCGATGAGAATAGTTTTTCCCCCGAGTTCTATGGGGACATTTTGGAAGATCCCTTCAGGAGATGATGGTCATCCGTCGTAAGCTCGTAAGGTAATGGCAGAGGGTATAATATCGAGGGAACCAAGTTTCTGCCATACAGATTTGGATATAATGCATGTAGATGCACCTTCATCGATGATACACTGATGAACTATGATGTTCCTTATTTTTACTGGGATTTGAAAAGCGATCAAGGTGGGGAGGCGGGGTTCACCACTGTCGAGATTGAATGTAATGAGTCGAATATCTACTAGGTCGACTTCCCCCAAGGTGGAAAGTAATGATTTTCGCTGAGTGGGACAGGTCTAAAGGACTTCTAAGACTGACATGGCATCTGGGGATTGTGCTAAGTCATCCACCAAACTGTAATTATGAGCAGCCCTAGCCTGTGGGTTGTGTACATTCCTACGTAATGGGATGAAAGGGATGCGAAGAGGTGACTCTGTGTTAGTGAAAGGGATCACCAATGGGGGTCCCATCAGTGCAGGGTTTGTCTCTGGAGGGATGGGAGGAGACTCACCAGGTGCATGATACTGACGATTACATGTTTGCAGAAGGATTTCTTCCTCACTAGTGAGGAGGATCGTGCAATCTGCTAGATTGTTTGGATTGAGGTACTATCCCACTTGAGGTGGGGGATGCTATGTGTCCTGTTGGTTGTTTATCACACCTTGGTGTGGAATAGGATTCTGCAGTACGGTAGGGGGGGTTGTTGCACATATTGTTGTGGTGCCTGCTGAGGGGTAGGCGGGGCTAGAGGATGAGGTAGACTACCTGAGTATTTAAACTATTTGAAATCACCGATTTGGGGGCAATGATTAGTGTAATGACGGAACTCACCGCAAAGGGCACAAGGGAAGTTGGTTTTAACAATATTGTTATTTCTCCCTTGACGCTTATTATTATTTCCCCCCTGGGGGTTCTAATTCCCTTGGTTCTGGTTGCCCCCAGTAGGTTGGTTCTGCTGGGGTTGATTCCCGCCTTGACCTGGGTTGTTGTTTTTCCTATTTCTTCCTTTCTTTTTGGCATTTTTCGATGGATGGGTCGGATTTTCCATATTCAACTATTCGAATTTTTGATATTGTTGAACGGGATAGGGTTGAACAAAATTCACCCCAGCATGAGGATGTGGGGGAGCCATGGGTTGTGGGGGACTAGGAAATGGAAAGTATGGATTTTGTGGGGGTAACGATCTATAAGGTACATAGGAAGGCGTGGTGGTTTTGCTAGTACTATAAGCTGAGGTAGAGGGGATACCAGAACTCATTTGAATAGGTGGGTGTATGGGGGGTGCCGGTAGTGGCCCACTGATGGGTGGAGGCATAACAACAGGGTATGGTTGTTGATAAGGGGGTGGGGGGTAATAAGAAGTTCCCTTGTATGCCGACAAGTATTGAGGTGTTCCATACATTGGTGGTTGTTGCGGTTGTGGACCATGGTGAGTGGTATTACCAATCAGTCTGTCTCCTAAGTGAGGCATCCTAGGTTTGTCTTGGCCAAACGGCACAGGTTTTGGGAGATCAGGAAGTACAATGTATAAGTAACCTGATTGTTCATAGATAAGGTTATATTGTTGAGCCTTATTGATGGCTTCTTCTTCTGATTGAGGGAAGGTGGAATCTACATCCTTACCGAGGAGAGAGACAAGTGATCTAAGAAACCAGTGAAGACACTATTGTTTGGTGGTTTATGCTTTACACAAACTACATTGCCTACGCCAATCGTGAATGTGATCAGTGATATGTGTGGCTAAGGTTTGCTTGAAATTAGAGAGTAGTTCCAGACCATTGTCATGGCGGATTGGTAATTGAAAGAAGGTCAAAAATTCTTTGGCCAAGGACTCGAAAGTCGCATGGGATCCAGATTTTTCATCTACGTACCATTTGGTTGATGGGCCAGTGAGTGTGCGTTGAAATAATTGCAGTCTAATGGAATCATCCATAATGTTGTTGGAAGAGCACCATAGGTGAAAAGTCATGACATGGTTGGCAGGGTCATCGCCTGCCTTTCCTTCAAATTTGGGTATGTTTGAAGGTAGTTTGGGCATTACAGGTCATGTGGGGTCATGCAATATAGGATCATTGGTGAGTTTTCTTAGATCGGGTATGTTGAGAGAGGCCAAATATGGCATCTGTAGTGGGGGGGAGGATTAGCTCTAGCCATGGTGTAAGTGTATTGTGA
>SNQJ01S0005600.1:175202-188552 GCA_010110895.2 Picea sitchensis
ATCATGACTGACTAGCATGAGGTTAATCACGCCACACGCAACCTCGCAAGAGGATAAGGCATGGGGTAGAAGCGATTGTGGGGGCGGACACGAGGGGAGAACTCTGGCATTACGCAAAGTGAGTGATAGTAGAGAGGAAGGATTGCAACCTTCGCTCTCGGTCACTGGAAAATGGAGACGTAGTCTCACTGCATCGTGGTCTCAGCTCGGGGGTGGCTAGTGGTAAATCCGTTGGGAGTCGCTAAGCCTACGGTTGGGTGGAAACGAGCACCCCTCTCAGCAGTTGCACTCACTTCTGGCGTTATTTCTGATAAGTGTTTTACATATTGCATATTGACATCTATATACTGACATATATGCTAATAAACTGTGAAATTGTGAATGATTATAGTATAAGAATGTCTATGCAGTGTTTTGATAAGAAATGATAGATATATGCTTATAACAGAAAAACCACGCTTGGCATATGTTAATAAATGAATTTAATTAGGCATGAGTTGAACCAAGTCAAAATTCCAGTCCGTTCTAGGGAATTTGTTCCCCCTTATCTGTCCCCAGGAATGCCCCGGAATAGATCTCTTCATAGAGATTCCCTCCTTTGAAATGTTTACCAAGAACCTAGAAAAAGGACTTGAATGTGCAAGTCTTAACAACCCTATACGAGGAGGAATGAACCTCCTTAAAATCTCGAAGTAGCAGCATAGGGATAAGTATCGATCGACGGATGAGATCCCATCAGAAGATCCATGGTCATTCATGACTGTTAGATTGACGAAAGAAACAAGGGCATTACATACCTTGCCCCTTTTCCTCTATCTTCGTGAATAGCGAGGAAATCGAGATTGTAGATCCCCAAGGTCCATGAGAACATATAAACTTTTGATTTTTCCACATCCTGGAAGTAGTGGGAGAGTGCATGACGTGGGACAGATCTGAGCCATTAGATATTATCTAGAAAAACCTGACAACCGTTGGGTCTGTTAAGAGAAGCATGAGGATTAAACCCTTGTGAACAAGAGAAAAAGTCCCAAGAGAGAAGTCGGTATCGGGGATTTGGAATTTAGCATTCCGGGAGTCCTGATGACAAGGGATTGGGACACTCCATGGTGAAAGTCCCGATATATATCTAGATCGTCCATCCATAAAGGACACATGGCGGAGATCGAGAGTCCATCGATATTTCGGATACCGGGGATTCGAGTCGACAAAGTGGTACACGTGGATGATAATTCCTCGACTCCTCTCTGCCTTTCCAAGAAATGCATGAACAGGATCCCTTTGGAGGATCCTAGGGTCTATAATGAACATTTGATTTAAGAAAGAGATGTAGGCATTAATGCCACGACCCCTTCTTTTTCCCTTGCAAGAGATGAAGGAATCGGGACCATAGACCCCATGGTCCATGGAAGTGCCTGGACCGTCCATCTATAGAGCACACGTGGCCGTTGGTAAGCACTTCGGCGTTTAGGCACCCGGAAAACAAAAGGGCAAAGAACCCTTGTCTTCGCAAGTCGCGAAATTCCGATCACCGAAGCCTCGAAATGGAGTGAGGTGTGATTAAGATTTAGAAAAGATGGGATTTGATCGTGACCGTTGATCATCCCAAGAAGACCACGACCGTCGATCTTGGTTGAGGGTCGTCATCATCCATCAAAGGGACACATGGCTGTCGGTCGACGTTTCGGTGTTTCGGCATCCGAGGAACCAAAAGGCAAGAAAACCTTGCCTTCGCGAGTCACGAAATCCCGATACCCGAAATCCCGTGGACCGTTGAATCCACTCTCCTAAGAGTCGTCGACCTCTTACATGAATTTCCATATCAGAAGTCGGAGATTTGAATGACGAAGTGTTTTGGAGTCGTTGCACTTAGAACTCCCAAGTACTGAAACCCCAAAAGGATCCATGCCGTTGGATCAGGGGAGGCTTACAGCCGTCGATCTCCCTTTGGAGGTAAACTTTGGAGACTTCGAAAGTTTCGGGGATTTGGATGGGGAAAGGTAGAAGTCGTGTATCATGATTCCCTGAATCGCGAAAAGCCGATAAGCTCTTGGCTGGCTTAAGCGCGTGGACACCATATAGGGTCACATAGACAAGACCCCAAGAGAGAAACTTGCCCCTCGGTAACTCCATCGGGGTTCAGCGTTTCATTGTTTCAATATTCGAGGTTTGCAGAGTCGATCGACTCGACGTTCCAATAGGACTGAGTCGCGAAGTGAGAAAAGATGTCGTGCTGATTCGGCCTATAGTCATCAACTACAATCATATGAAGGTGGAAAAAGGAAAGAGCTAGCCTGCGCTAAGCCCCGTAGGACTTCGGGGATTCTGATTGTTGAGAAATCAACGAAAAAGTTTGATTTGCGTAGTGGGTATGTGACATCTCCCATCTTGCTCTCATTTTGGAGAGGAACTTGTAGCAACTAGATGCTACAACTTCCTACTTGATAATATAAGTGCTTTGGAGGACCAATGGTCTGTCAAAGATTTTTCTTGCTGCACTTATGAATTTGAGGTGATATTTTGTTCTTGTTGAAGCATTCTTAGGATAGAGTAGATTTCCCAAGCAAACTAGTTTGCTTGGGTAGATTTCCAATAGTGTGGTTGTGAATCTAAGTGAGTGGAGTACTAGGTTAGCAAATTAGTTTGTTTATATATTATACTTGCTCACCATTTGCTCTCATGTTGTAGATTGTTTCACAAGTTGAAGGTTATATCAAGGGTTTGCAAGGCTTTCTTTGAGTTGGAAGCTTGCCTTCATAACCCTTCTTGAGCCTCGTTACTTTCTATATTTATTTTCTATTCATTTCATTTCATAAATTTGGGTTTACTAACACTTATAATAGGTCACTAAAATCATTTATATTGCTGAAATTTGTATGCAGAAAATTTATGTTTAAAAAGAAAAAATTTCTTTCACTTTGTGTGTGTTTTGCAGCATTTCCAGAAAGCATTTGCTTGTTATTTCTTGCAGATTCTAGCCAGTACAAGGGGAAGTGCTGCCCAAATTAAGACAAAAAACACTCAAGGAGAGCCTCACTTTGTTGGGTAACAATACCCATCTCTTCTTTCTCATTTTCTAGCATTGTAAGCAAGCCCTAGGGAGTCCCTAAGAGGCTTGCACTTCTTGTTTATAATTTTCTACAATTTGTATTTTTGTTTGTGCCTACATCGTGTTGTGATCTTGGCTTAACCAACCCCCAAAACCGTAAGGCTAGTTTAATATTTTAAATTTCTGCAATTTTCCATTCATTGTTTTCCCCACTTGTCATTAGGACAAGGTTGTGTGGCTAGTTTAATTTTTGTTTTTGTTTCATTTCATTCAACCCTCTTTGGCACAAAATAGGAAGGCTTGCCTCTACCTTGTTCCATTTTATGTGGTTTTCTTAGTTTAGTTTTATTCTTTCAAGCATTTAATCTTTATTGTTTCCTACACCTTGGAGTAAGCTTGGCTTAACCAACCCCCAAAATTGTATGGCTAGTTTTAATGATTTACTTCTCATGTGTTGATGGCTAAAATTATCTAGAAGAAGGAGTAACACATTAATGCTAGCTCAGGACCATGGAGGCATAGTGATCTATTGATGCTATCTTAATTTCTTATTTGCAAGATTTAATCATTTCATGTACTTGTTTTGTTTTCCTAATCTTACACAAGAACTCTTTATTTTCTTGCAAGTGTCATGGGGATGCAATAACATTAATGGTTTAAGGAAAATTATTTTATTTTTCTTACAAGTTGATGTCAAGTAATCTTTCATGCTATTTCAAGCTATATATTGTGGTTAAGAACTTTCATTTCTTACAAGCATTCAATTTTGTTTTTGGTTCAAGCACCTAATTCTTTGGCAAGAAACATCTTGCCTAACACATACACTAATTAAATTTATCTTAGTTTCATAGGCCTAAAATTTATTAGCCTTAATAGGGAACTCACCACTGACCCAACTTTTCCATTTAAACGAGGATTGAAAGGAAGCAACAGAAGATGATAGGTCGGGGACAATCTCACGGCGCTCAGCGTCCTTTCCAGGAATACTTATTTCCTTGGGTTGACCTATGGGGATAGGGTGGGGCCTTCTTTGCCTCACTTCTTGAGCACCCAACAACTACTTGGTACAAGTGGGGGGGGGGGTCTTGAGGTTGACACTTAGTTAAGATTCATTTTCAACTTAAAAAATCTAATAATCCTAAATCCGCTTTCAACCTTGGGACATTCACTTTGGTACTTGCCCTTTGTGGTTGACACTTAATCTTGCAAAGCATTTACTTTCCATTTACATTTCCTTGCAAGTATTTTGGTTTTGTGGGTAATTAACTAAGTGGTTTCTAGTTGCGCCCTTTTCCCATGGAAGCTTGTTTTAGGTATTTAATTCTTATTTTAAGTTGTGTGTTGATCAATTGGATTGGCCCTCAAGTTGTGCATCCTTTGGAGGCAACTTCATTGTTGGGTTTGTGTAATTTGTGTTTCCATAGTCACATAGAGTGTGCATTCTTTGGAGGCACTCTAATGTTGAGCACGCTGGCTTGATGTGTTGGTAATTTCCTCATTTGAAACATATTCATTTCCTACACAAGTCAAACAAACTAGTTAGTGTTTGTATCTCTTGTTCATAATTGTATCTTCCATGTATCTTATGTTTAGTTGTAGTTATTAGATCTTTTTTGTAAACCTTGTATCTAATTGTCATGTATTTGTATCTAGTCTTGTAGTGTTGTATATAATTCTTTTGTAATATTTGTATTCTTGTGTAATCATTGTAAAATCTATCTCCCTTAAACTCTAGTTGACCCCTTGCCCAACCTTAGGCATTAGTCTTTAGTTGTCATAGGAAAAGGCTTGCTTTTCATTTGAATTGTTGCACATTGCATTGTTGCCTTTGCATATAGGCTAGATCTTCCCCCAAACCTTTTAACTAATTGAAACCAACTCCTAGAATTAATCTCTAATCTCACATAGTAACTAGGGTCTACCTCCCTTGGCTTCCCTAGGAATAAGCCTAGATGTAAGAGGTTCAATTCGAGGTGACAGTGGGCTTTGACCCTAGGCATTGTGCCTCCAAGGACACACTAAGTGAGAAGAACTTAGCTCACGTTTGCAAGTGTATATAAGGATGAAAATAGGGTTGATGGATCCCTTGAGGGGTTGGCTCAAGGATTTTAACCCTACCAACTTTCATTATTCCATTTGGAAGACCAGGGACTTAGGATCAGCAACAAAGATGAGATTCACCCCTAGACCTCCTCTAAACCAAGTGGGTAGAGACCAAATACCTCCTATGAACCAAGGAGGGAGATACCCAAGGGGGTTTGACTGAGGAAGGGGTAGGATGGATGAGCCCACTGGGAGGGAATTGAGAAGGAAGAAGTTGTGCTTCACTTGCAAATAACCATGGGATCCTACACACAAATTCATGGGTAAGGTAAAATCCCACTACATTGAGGTGATCTCAAATGATGAGGAGGATGAAGATTATGTCCATATACAGAACATAGATGCAGAAGCCCCGGGATAGGAAGAAGAGGAAGGTGCAAGTCATAGCCTTACAATAGATGATAAGGTGACACTTTCATCCATCAACACGGTACCTAGACTCAACACTTTCAAGATGAGAGGGGTGCTACAAGGGAAGAAGGTATCAGTTCTCATTGATGTAGGTCCCTCACAAAACTTCATTGATTCATCCCTATTGCAAAGAAGTCACATATCGACATTTGAGTTTGAGGTATTTCATGTGGAGGTAGAAGGGGGGTGCACCATGCCTTGTGACAGATACATTCTAGGAATGAAGCTTACATTGGGAATGCATGATTTGGCACATGATTTCTATGTTATGGACCTTCCAGACACCAACATAATCCTTGGAGTACAGTGGCTTAGTACATTGGGGCCTATCACCACAAATTAAAAAACCATGGAAATGTCCTTCGCAGAAGAAAATGGGAAAAAAGGTGGTTCTTAGGGGTATGACAGGAAACACACCGAGAGTAGTGACAACAAAACACACGGAGGCCATCTTCAGGAGGGGAGACATTGTTTATGCAGCAGAGTGTAGAATATCAATCAGGGTATATAAGAAAGGGGAGAATCACTACTCACTAGAGATCCATAAAATCATTGACATGCATAACAAGGTCTTTGAGCCTATACCACTAGGGACAACAACAAATAGGGGATTTGAGCACATCATAGAGTTGGAAGAGTGTGAAAAACTTGTCATCACCACTCCCTACAAGCACCCCAAGAAATATAAAGATGAAATTGAAAAGGCCATTAAATAATTGTTATACATGGACCACATTAGTCCGAGTTCCATTCCCTTTGTATCTCCAGTGGTATTGGTGAAAAAGAAATATGGGACAATGTGCATGTGTATTAACTACATGGCTCTAAATAAGAAGAAAATAAAAAAATAGATACCCCATCCCAAGGATTGATGATCTATTGGATGAGCTCCATGGGGATGTGTACTTCACAAAGATTGACTTTCACTATGGCTATCATAAGATAAAAAAGAGGGAGCAAGATATCTCCAAGACTGCTTTCCGATGTCACTATGGACACTATGCATTTTTGGTCATGCCTTTTGGGATGAATAATGAGCCAAACACTTTCCATTCTTGCATGAATCATTTTTTCAACAAGAAACTAAGGAAGTTACTATTGGTATTCTTTGATGATTTATTGATCTATAGAAAAACTTGGGAGGAGCACCTTCAACATGTGGAGCAGATTTTGGCTATCATGGAAGAGAAATCCTTATATGCTAAGGAATCCAAATATGAATTTGGAATGACAGAGGTCCTTTATCTAGGAAACGTCATTGGATTGAAGGGCATATAGGTACACCAAGAAAAAATACTATCTATACTTGAATGGCCCACACCTAGGACACTCACAGAGTTGAAGGGGTTTTGGGGCATCTGTTGCTATTACATGAGGTTTGTCAAAGGTTTATTTCAACTTTGTGCACCTATGACCGATGTAACCAAGAAGGGGGCATTCAAGTGCAGCCTAGAAGCACAATCAACATTTGAAAAAATGAAGAAAGTGATGAGTACATGCCCAGTATTTTCCCTACTATATTTCGCACAACCCTTCATAGTAGAGTGTGATGACTCAGGGGAAGGCATTGGGACAATGCTTATGAAGAATAGGAATCCTATTGTCTATGTAACCTAAAAATTGAGAGGTCCTGAGCTCCTCCACACCATATATGACAAATAAATGCTAGCCATCATGCATGCATTGGCCAAGTTTGGTAAGTATTTGGTTGGGAGAAAATTCATCGTGAGGATAGATCGCAACAGCCTCAAGTACTTCCTAGATCAGAAGGACTTGAATGAGAGGCAAAAGAAGTGGGTGAGAAAAATCCAGGATTATGACTTTGACATAGAAGTTTTCAAAGGAAACAATAATGTGGTAGTCGATGCCTTATCCATAAGACCATCAGTTTATGCCATGAACGATATTTCAGTGGATTGGAAGGCCCACCTTTTGGTGGAATATTCAAAAAAAAAAAAAAATCATGCGAGGTGATGGAGGGATAGGTACAATATGACAACTCCAAAATCATGGATGATATCATATACTACAAGGGTTGAATTTTATTGGTTCTCAAATCAACCTTTAAGACCAAGGCTACAAGCATGCCATGATTCACCAGTATCAAGGAATCAAGGGTTCATCAAGACATATAGACAAGTTAAGGAGAGGTTTTCTTGGAAGGGTTTGAAAGAAGTTGTGATGAGCCACATCAAGGAGTGCAACACTTTCCAGGCCAACAAACATGAACACACTCACCCAGCAGGATTGCTACAACCACTTCCCATTCTGGAGCACAAATGGGAAAGCATATCTATGGATTTCATCACAGGGTTGCCTAGGAAAAATACTGCATTTTCGTGGTAGCAGATAGTTTGACTAAGTTTGCACACTTTTTTTCCATTGCCACATATAACAGTGCAACGCAGGTTGCATACTTGTTCTTCCGAGAATTTTTTGGATTGCATGGTTTGACCAAAACCATAGTGAGTGATAGGGATAATAGGTTTATGAGAAGATTTTTGAAGGATCTCTTCAAGTTAATAGGTATAACCCTAACACCTAGTACCAGTTATCACCCTCAGACGGATGTCCAGATAGAGATAGTCAACAAATGGGTTGAGGGATACCTCAAGAATTATTTGGTAGGGAAGCATAAGGCATGGGTTAAATGGATTCACTTGGGGAAATACTGCTACAACACCACCCATCATATGTCCATTGGTATGCCACCATTTAGGGCCATATACAACTATGACCCCCTATCATTTGCAGATATTTCCTTTGGAGACAGCAGGGCTCCCATGGTTTAGGACTGGATTCAACAAAGTCATGATATACTCAGGGAACTGAAGGACCACTTACAAAGGGAACAAAATCAACATAAAGTATAGGCAAACAAGCACAAGGTTGAGTGCACATTTGAGGTCAGTGACTTGGTTTATTTGAGGCTTCAACCGTACATGCAGGAATCCACTAAGAAAAGTGGTGCAGAGAAGGTCCAACCTCATTTTTTCGGTCCATAAAAAATCAACAGGAGGGTAGGGGTTGTGCCATATAAGTTGGATCTACCACAGTGAGAAAAATACACAATGTCTTCATTGTTTCATGTTTGAAGAGGGCCATCGACAATCATATCACTCCTATCAAGGAATTTCCACCTATGGATGAAGAAGGACAGTTGGTACTGATACCATAGGAGATACTTGAATTCGGGGAGAATAAGTTGAGTAAAAGAAGCATCATAAAATATCTGATTAAGTGGAAGAACCTACCCATGGAGGATGCCATTTGGGAAGGGGAACACTTGATCTAGGAGACAGGTCCAAAATTTCTTATGGGCAAGCAATTTCTAGCAAGGGAGACTGTAATGTCCCCCACCTCTTGATGAAGAGATTAAGACAGAATCAGTATTCTAGATATCCCCACTAGACTATAGTCCCAGGCATCTTGGGGAAAAAATCAACCAGAAGACACTTCCTAAACATAACATTCTATTACTGTGTTGACTTTGTGTGAAAAAAGGGTAACTCACTGAAAGAAAAGAAAAGGTGAGTTAAAGTTAAGAGTTAACCCTAGGGTTTAACTAACTCAACAAATGAATAGACTAGAGATATACAAGAAAGGGTTGGGTGCACTTATAAGGCATTCTGGATTATTATCTTATTTTTCATTGGAGCACTTGAACACAAGAAGTTTTAAGGGTTTTGACTCTAACACCCTAGAGATCAACTCGGTGGTGAAATATTCAACCTTCCTTGATCTATGCTTGGTTCCAGAGGTGAAATAATCCTCCCACACCATTCTACAATGTTAAAGGGGTCTGATTTAGTGGCAGAAGCTGGCTAGTGTGCAACCTAGGGGGTTTCCAGCTAGGGTGGCACACCATCTTAAGGATTTTGTCTCGATATGAATAAAGGAGGGAGATTATTGGCAAGGGAGCATCTGGGTTTTCTTTGTATGGTCCCTAACATCAAAGACTTGGTGGTTTCTTTGTTTCAGCTGCCCATGAAAAGCGTGGTCATGGATATTGTGGCAGCAGACGTTCCCCCCAAGTTTGGCATGTTGTTTTCAAGGTCTTGGATTAAAAGACTTGGAGGAACGTTACAGATGGATCTCACATACGCCACCATTCTGGTCTTTGGAGGGGAACACAGGAGGTTGTACAGAGAAGCCCAGCTAGCCTATATTGTCAGTGATGAAGAAAACTCCACTAATCACCCCATCTTTGCACTCGACACTGATATAGGGTCTAGTTTGTTACAAATCACTGAATTTCCTGAGGCCCCATTACAGATCAGAAAGCAACCCATTCTTAATAAGAAGATACCTCCTCCAACCACCTCTGTTTGGAAGATGTGCTTTGATGGAGCCTCCTCCAGTATAGGCGCAGGCGCTGAGGTGATTTTCATATCGCCCTGCCAAGAGACCATATCCCGGTCATACAAGCTGGAATTTGAAACTACCAACAACGTGGCGGAATATGAAGCTCTTGTTCTGGGTATGAGGGCTACAAAATAAATGGGAATCAAAGAGGTGTCAGTGTTCGGAGATGCAGAATTGATAATCCAATAGGTCAGGGATATTTATCGGGCCAAGCATCCTTGGCTCAGGAGCTATAGAAATGAGGTATGGGACCTGATTGATAATTTCTTCTCATCTTTCAACATTACCTTTATCCCAAGGGAATAAAATACCTCGTCCGACTCCTTAGCAGTCTCAGCTAGTCTGTTCAGGATTCTTCTACCACTGAAGATCCATGGTGAGGTCGAAATAAGATACAGGCCATCCATCCTAGACAATGTAAAGCATTGAGAGGTATTCGAGGACGATCTTGAAATCAAAAAAATTCTTAAATCACATTTCACATTGATCAGGATCCTGATCCCGAAGGTGACCCCCCCCCCCNATAATCACATTCCAAGGGGACTAGTCCCTTTAGAGAGGTTGTTCGACAAGAACGATGTGGCAGTTAATGGTGGTGTTTCAAATAAAGATGTTGATACAGCCGAATGCAACATCGGTACGCAGGAGAAACCTAGGTTTATCAAATTATCGAGCAGCTTGACCAGTGAACAAAGGGTGGAATACACCGAGTTGCTAAAAGAGTCCATTGATGTGTTTGCATGGACGTACGAAGACCTCAAGACTTATGACACATCTGTCATTGAGCACAAGATCCCACTAAAAGAAGATGCTAAACCATTCAGACAGAAGCTAAGACAGATAAATCCCATGTTGCTACCTGTCATGGAGAAAGAAGTGAAGAAGTTGTTAGATGCCCAAATCATTGTCCCCTTGAGATATTCTGAATGGGTGGCCAATTTGGTCCCAGTAAGGAAGAAAAGTGGAGAAATCAGACTCTGTGTTGATTTCAGAAACCTGAATAGGAGCTCAAGGAAAGACAATTACCCCCTGCCCAATATGGAACAAATACTGCAGAGGGTAACTGGTGCATCTAGGATATCCATGATTGATGGCTTTTCTGGCTATAATCAGATATCAGTCATACCTGAGGACAGAGAAAAAACAGCCTTCACCACTCCTTGGGGCACATTCATGTATGCCAAAATGCCTTTTGGATTGATGAATGCAGGGGCAACTTTTCAATGAACCATGGACATAGCCTTCATCGGGGAGAAAGACAAATTTTTGATGATCTACCTGGATGACATGACAGTTTTCTCCAAGTCTAACAGGGAGCACTGCGGTCATCTAAGAAAAGTTTTTTTGAAGTGTCGGAGGTTCGGCTTATCCTTAAATCCTATAAAATCTTGGTTTGCTATGAAGGAGGGGAAGCTATTAGGCCATATAGTATCAGAAGAAGGGGTGAGGATTGATCCTAGCAGGGTAGAGGCGATTCAAACCCTGTCACTTCCTAGATCCAAGAAGGAAGTTTAGGCCTTTTTGGGGAAGATTAATTTCTTAAGGATATTCGTCTCAAATTTTGCTGAGTTGGTGAAAAATATCACAGCCATGCTCAGGAAAGGAAATGAAGTGAAATGGACCGCTGAACCCAGGGAATCTTTTACACAAATAAAAAGGGCATTGACTGAGGCACCTGTGCTGATCAGTCCTAACTATTCCAAAGGATTCCTAATTTTCTCTTTTGCTTCTTTTGATACAGTAGCGACAGTCTTGTTGCAGAAAAATGAGGAAGGGCGAGAACAACCCATTGCCTTTTTCAGCAAGGCATTAAGAGATGCAGAGTTCAGGTATGAAATCATGGAAAAGCAGGTCTATGCCTTAGTAAAAGCTCTCAAAGCTTTTAGAGTCTACGTCTTGCACTCAAAGGTGATAGCATATGTTCCTTCAGCCTCTGTGAAGGACATCCTTATACAACCCGACATGGATGGGAAAAGATGGAAGTGGATTGCCAAAATCCTAGAGTTTGATATGGAGATTAAGCCCACCAAGTTGATAAAGGGGCAGGGTTTAGCCAAGCTGCTGGCTGAATCCAATTGCAAAGCCTTGGGGATTAGCTACATCAACGTCTGCTCAAAAATTCCGCAAGCTGAGTCATCCAATAAGAATTATCGGGGTGCCTTATCACTAGCAGCATGCACCTGGTACAAGGATATTTTGTATTTTTTGCAAGAATTGAAGCCTCCTGATGGAATGGGAAAAAGCAAGGCGAGAGATTTAAAGATCAAGGTGGTCAGATATTGCCTCATTGACCAAGCCTTGTATTGGAAGGACCTTTTAGGGGTATTTTTAAGATGTCTGGACCCACAAGAAGCCCAGAAGGTTATATTTGATTTCCATAATGGCCTTTGCGAAGGGCATCATTTCTGGAAGACCACAACTCATAAGATCCTCAAGGATGGATATTACTGGCCTACTTTATTCGCTGATGTCTGCAGAGAAATCAGAGCTTGCATCAAATGCTAGAAGTTTTCAGGAAAACAACAACTCAGATCACTGCCATTAAAGCCTATAGTAGCTTCGGCACCTTTTCAACAGTGGGGGTTAGACTTCATTGGAGAAATTCATCCTCCCTCAAGAGGCCAACACAGATGGATCCTGACTGCGACAGACTATTTCACCAAGTGGATAGAAGCTACCCCTACCAGGAGTACTTCTCACAAAGTAATTATCAGCTTCCTGGAGGATATCATAGCCAGATTCGGTTGTCCCAGCAAAATCGTCACCGATAATGCTGCCTCTTTCAGGTCTGAGCCTTTGGTCAAGTTCTGTGAACAATTTGAGATTTCACTGATTCACTCTACTCCCTATTATCCTCAAGGAAATGGACTGGCGGAGTCTTCCAATAAAAGTCTGATCAAGCTCATCAAAAAATTATTGGAAGACAATAAAAGGGCTTGGGATTCAAAGCTCAAGTTTGCCTTATGGGCCGACTGGGTGACGACAACGAAGTCTCTGGGCATCTCACCTTTCCAACTTGTTTATGGAACAAAATTTGTTTTCCCTACTCAGCTCACTTTATCCGTAGCAAAATTCCTCCAGGACCTTGAAGGAGAACCTGACCATATGGTCAGAAGGATTCATCAGTTGGTGGAAGTTCAGCAGATAAGGGAACAGGTCATGGATAGGGCCTACCATCACCAGTAGAATATCAAGCAAACTTTTGACAGGAAGATCAAAAAGAAAGATTTCGAGCTGGGCGATCTTGTGCTCAAATGGGATGCACCCAGGCAGGATAGGGGTAAACACAGTAAGTTTGATGCCCTCTGGTTTGGGCCTCTCAAGATCTCTGAGGTGTTTTCAAACAACACTTACAGGTTGCAGGATTTGGAAGGCAAAGAAGTTTTTGATGGCCCAGTAAATGGGCATTTCTTAAAAAAATGTTT
>SNQJ01S0005600.1:242507-262885 GCA_010110895.2 Picea sitchensis
GTACTTGAACATTTAAGTGGGGTAAAAGGAGGTTGCCCCCTCAAAGAGGCTTATTATCTGAAATTATCTCTTTTTCAAGGCGTTGAGTACTTTTCCTAAGGTTTTTCTATGCTATATTGATGTTTGGTTCTTAACATTCGTAATCATTAGGATCTGAAACCAACTCATAGCTAATTCCAAGTTCTTTGCTAACTCCCATTTGATTTAGGATACCTTTGAAAGAAAAATTTAAATTATGAGATGTGTCTTATAACAACAAGCCCAAAATACATCCCAAATGACATTTAATTATGTTTAACTTCTTGGATCCATAGTATATTTGATGGAGATCCCCAAATCTTGTAGAATGATCAAATGTTTACTCATATCCACCACCAATTTGTCATATTTATCTCTAAACAATTTAAAACCATAATTTGAAATAGCCAACATAAATTGTAGCTACCCAAATTAATTTGGAATATATGAGACATGTAGAATAATGGATTTATACAAACAGATTTTTTCCTAATTTTCCATCATTTGAAATTAAAACCATAATTCATTCTTGAACATCTTTTTCCAAAGTGACTTCATGGTTGGTGGTGGTTGAAAGATTACGTTCTCCTTCCAAGTTGTTCCTTTTTTAATCTGCAAAAATTTCAACGGCAAAACTACAAAGGACGATAGTTATATCGTAACTAGCTTCTATAAATTTGATCAAAACAACAATAATTGCAAAAACTATTACTCTAAGTAAATATATATTCAAATATAATTAACATATACAAAGAACACAAGAAATTCGAAGGAAAGAAGTATATTTATTGATTGCCAATAGATTTTAGGTAGTTATCACCTGCACCTGCTGCGACATTGATCCTCAAACAGACTCTAGGTCCATCCACACAAAATACTAAGTACAAGATTAACCTTTGACTCCAATCCTCAGACAAACCCAAAGAATATCAAGGGAGACTTCTTGGTCGGATAGAGGAAGCATGGAAAAGGATAGAAACGAGGGTTTCTAGGTCTGAGGACATAAAACAATAGTGGGAATATAAGGGTTTATAGAAAAGGAAGGAAACAACTAGCATAACTTTGCTTCAAGAATCCATTTTGTCTCCTCATGGATTATGTTCAATTTATACCATAACCAACTAGTTGTAGTGGTTATAATTCGTTATGTATGGGAATTAGAGGGTTTAGGTTGATCGACAGTTGGTTTGAATTGTTGGTTTCCATTGTTGTCAACCCTTGGAGAGTGATATTGTGATAGTTTAGATTGATTTCAACCCTTAGTGATTGATGTCAACCCTTGGAGAATTCCAGTAGAGAATTCTTGTAGCACAAAGGTATGGGTAAGGGACCCGAGATTTTTTTAGGAATAAAGGCATGAATATCAGTGAATATTTTGGTAAGACTATTTTATATGGATTGTACATGTCATTTCATTTCCGGTGATATGTGGAACGTCACATAAATACTCACAGTTAGAGAGTTATGGCCTTGTGAAGTTGGAGAACCCTCATGAGTTATCTAGAAGGTCAAAGAATTCAAATTATTCTAGAAGCCCCTAGAAGAAGTTGACTAGTCAACTAGGTGAAACTAGGAGTTAATCATGGGTTAAGTTGTTTCGATAAGAAAATAATTAAAAATAAATTAGTTGCAACTAGAAGTGGAGATTTTATTATTTGCAGATAAAGTGGTTATAAGTGGGTTAGGCCCAAAAGAATGAAATTGGGTTAAGATGGTTAGAAGGTAACCCCTTGAGGAAGCTACATGGAAGTATAAATAAGAGAGAAAGGCTCTCCTATTAGCAACTATTTGAGCATATTGAATATATATTATTGTGTAAGGTCTATTATAGGTACTGATTGACACATCTAAAGTTACGCAAGTATGAGGTAGTGAGAGAGGGTTGACAACAAAGTTTTCAAAATTGCAAAAATACTAAAAAAACTCTAGTTTTTTAGGTGCATGAGAGCTGTTGTGGAGAAAGGTGTGTACGTATGTAGGTTTTCAGTATAGCAGGGCACATACATGTGGGAAAATCCATGAAATATTGAGTTGTTGAGGGTGTCAGGTTCTTAGAGTTTGAAAGAAAGCTCTCAGGAAGGTCTACAATGATCAAGTACAACACATCTATCTACAGATTCAAAAGATATGTCATATTCTTATGAGTAGTTGGATATTGTTGTATACTTGAGATATGGTTATGGGAGGTTGAGTTTTTTCCCTATAAATACTATTAGTTGTATGGTACTTATGGTGTGAGCTAGATCTACAGAAATATATCACTGGTATGCTTGGTAGTATTCATTGGTACACCTTATTGGTTTAAGTGTTGAAGCATTACTTGTATTTCATGGTACATGGTTGAGGGTTTTGGTTGTGAAGTGGTTGTGATGTGTTGGTGAAGTTGTTGGTGTGGTTTGAGGTTTCATATCAGTGAGGTTTTGATGTCTAGTCCATGTGAGGGTTATTAAACATGTTCATGATTGTACACACATGTATGGAACGTGACTAAAGAGACCTGGATGCACTTGGTTGAGGGATATATAAGATGATGTATGCACAGAGCACATCTACACATAAGACACAATGACAGGCTACAAGTTGATGTGATAGAGGTATCAAATTGTTTAAAGTTTCAGAAAAGGTGAAAACCCTAGTTTTCAGAAGGTGTACATAGGTTGCAATATAGAGAGGTCACGTACGTATGCAGGTTGTAGTATAGATAGGGAGCGTACATACACGAGTTGTAGCATAGACAGGTCGCGTACCTATTGCTATTTGTTGTTATAGGATGACTTCTGGTACATGATTGATTATAGGATATTGGTATAGGTTAGTAATAGGATGTTGGAAAATATTGGTACAGGTTTACAGTGGTATATCTAACAATTACAGTGTGGTAGTGATTTCAACATTTGACACTTATATTTCAAGGTGGTTGGGCGAGGAAAGAAAATGGGGTTGTAGCCTCCTTTTGGTTGGTGTCGAAAAATCAAGGAGTTGGATCTTCCTTCAAGTTGGAGCCTAAGAACTAGGCTTTTTTAGCCACCTTCTTGTTGTAGCTGGAGAACATAGGGGGTTGTATCCTCCTTCTGGTTGTAGCTAGAAAATTGGGGAGTTGGAGCTTCCCTCAGTTTTTAGCCTAAGAAACTAGGGGGTTGGAGATGGAGAATTAGAATTTTTTTGCTTCCTTGAATGTAATTCTTAAATACATATAAGAAAATAATTATGTGGTTTTCTCCCACATTTGGTTTCCACGTAAAATATCGGTGTATTGTGTATTGTGTGGATGTGTATATTATTGTTTATGATGCACTGATGAATGTTAATTTTATTGATACAGTAATATATTAATGATGATCAAATGAATGTGATTGGATAAGTTAAAGGAATATACATTGTGGTTAAAAGGATTGATAAGTGGTATAAATTTATCATTGTTGATTCACCCCCTGTCCCTCTCTCAGTAATCCAACAAGAACCAAGAAACTCGTGAACCCCACCCAAAAATGTGGAAAATGTATATTTTTTTTAGAAAAATTGAAATGTATGCAACTTTCTTTAAAGAAACTCACATATATGCATCTTTCATAGTTGTTAGGGCATGTACAAGCTAGAAAATATTGTTTTTTGAAGAATCCAGAGGAGGTAAAGGGGATTGATGTATGAAAGTAAGAGAGGGAAAAGTCCAAACAAGTCATCAATGCATATCTGGTGGCAATTGATATTATAAAACAACCTTGATACCTGCAAAATATATCTGGTGGAAAATAACAATTCATTTAGTAAACATTAAAAAGCATTTTTCCTTACTTAGTGAAAGATTTTTTTCCCAGCATCTAGTTAGAAGTTTTTCCAAATTGTCGAAGGCTTCTTCAAAAGTGTCCCCATATAAAGTAAAATCATCCATATAAACCTCTACACAATCATGAGTTAAATCAGAAAATGTAGCTAATATTTCTCTATGAAATGTGGCAAGCACATTACATAGTTCAAAAGGTAATACCTTATAGTATGTTCCTGAGGGGCATGTAAAGGTTGTTTTATATTGATCTTCTGGAGAAATTTTTATATGATTATAGCCATTGAAGCCATTGAGAAAAAATATGTTTTTTCCTTCTAATGTATTCAAGTAGATTAATCTATGAAAAGTAAAGGAAAATGGTCCTTTAAGGTGGCCTTATTTGATTCTCGGTAATCAACACATACTCACCACGTTTTGTTTTTTTTGGGAATAATCACCAAGGGTGAAACCCATTACCTGTCTGATATGGGATAAATAAAATCCACAACCAATAATTTATGAAGTTCCCCTTTTACTATATCCTTTAAAATAGGATTCATTTTTCTCTGGTGTAGCCCAACATGTTTAATCTTTTCCTATGTATATATATATGACGAGTGCATGTATCTAGATGTATACCTTGCAGGTTCATATAGTCCTAGGAAAATGCATTGGAATTTTTTTGCAAAATTGAAATTAATTTCTTTTGTTGCAAATCGTCTAAAGAAAAATTAATATTTAAACATTTCCCTAGATAGATTTCACTGGTTTTTAATACGGGAACCTGATATAGAATTGAAATATGGACCAAAATAAATATGTTAAGCTGTCTACAATGGATGATCCTGGAGATTCTATCCCAAAATATGATCAATAGATAATTGATCAGAAAATAATGGTTTCCCCCTAAAATACTAAGGAAAATTAGGATTATAAATGAAATTATTAAGAAAATTTTCATGAGTATTTTATTTAAGATTCATAACTTGTGAAATAGTTAAAAGAGGTTCAATTACTTATATATTTTTATCAGTTTCATCAAGCCATGTTACATGTTCTAATTCATTTAAATATTTTGTAGGGGGGTAAAGCATGATATTAACTTCAACACCATTTGCAATGGTGATGTTTCCTGATTCATACTAATAAATGCATCAGTTGTTTCCAACCAAGGCCTCCCTAAGATTAATGGATGTCCTTCCAAATTACATTTAGGGTGTAGGATCATTAAGTCTATGGGTATTCCTAGGAGTCTATAGAGACAATAATATATTCTATTACACCTTCAAGTTTAATTTTTTATCTATCAGTTAATTCTAACACTGTAGGTGTTGGTCGAAGAATGCCAACTTTGAGATGTTGCATGGTTTCCATTGTCATGACATTGATAGCTTCACCTAAATCAATAAGAGTACTTGGGATAGAAAAATTGTTTATAAATATTGTAAAAATTGGAATTCCAAGGTCAAAACATTTTTCTAAAATACCTCTACTTGTCATAAGACTTGCTAATTTCCAAATAACTTGAATTGTTAGTGGATGTCTTCTTTCTATTCTAGATTTTCTAATGCATAATTCCCTAATTGTCTTTCAATGTATTGGTATATATTTTATATCTTGCAAAAAGGGAATTTTAATGAAAAAAAAAATTTAGTTCATTTAAAAAGTATAATTCAGAAGGAATTTATGGTTTCTCTTGTTTCTCTATAGTCAACCTTTCAAGAAAAGGTGGTGACCTAGATGATTGAGGTTGTTATATTGGAGAAAAAAATTGTTTTATTAGAATTTTAGCATCATTATTATCAGATTGATTAGGATTTTCATCCTCATATTCTTATATTATTAAGGGGGGTTTTGCGTTCAACTACCTTCCCAGAATGTAAATTGATTTCATATAATTGCACAAGGGAAATTAAATATGTAGGAAATGTGTCTACTTCAACATTGCAAATAACTTTATCCTTTTGGTTATTAGGATTTTCCATTGGATAGGTAGGTAATTGAGTAGGTTTGGGAGTGGTACACACCTAAATGACACACCACCATGTTGCACTTAAGTGTCGTATGCACCTTACTAAGTGACGCATGCACTTTATCAGGTGTTGTATGCGCCTTACTAAGTGCCACATGCACTTTATTAAGAATTGTAGTTTTGAAACCATGAAAGAACATTTGTCATAATACCTAGTCATTGTGGAGGAGAAAATCCCATCATGAGAAGGCCGAAATGATTCCTTTTACCTTGAGATTTTGACCATTTTTGAAGGTCAACGCTTCCCTGCCCATGTATAGGTAGTTTTGAACTCTTATCAATGCTATCCTAGAAATGTATAGGGAGCATTGACAATGCTTTGTGCTTAGTGTTGGGGGAGCATTGAAGTGGTTAGAGGGAGTTATGGATATCCTACCTTATTCTTAGGGTTATCTCTGAAAATATGAAGTCAAGGATTCAAATCATATCTCCCAGCTCCATATTAGGTAAACTCAATCTTAAATTATGGAGAAAAACCCTCAAGCATTTCCTAAAATACTTCATGATGCTTAAGCCTCCAAACTCCTATATAATGAGTTCATTCCAAGGTGAAAAGGGGAGAAAGTATTTCAAAGTTTCAAACCTTTGATATTGTAAGGAGAATTCCTCAGAGCATCATAATTATGATCTTGATACATTCAAGAGAGGGATAGATAGGAGAGCTTGGAGGATTTATTGAAATGTCAATATTGGATTGTAAGTGATTCATCATTGCTTTCCTTTAATAGATAAACTTGTCATATTCCCTTCATATGTTGTGTTCTTGATCATATGTATTTATATTGTTGTAAAGTCATCATAGATAGATTTATTGTCACCCAAAAATATAGAGTAGAAGAAAGGAGATTCCTCTTTGTTCATTGCAGGTCCCATATTGTGCCTAGGAGCTTGTTTAACAAGGCCAAAGGATGGAGAAGTGAGGACAACCATCATATAAAGGCAAGTCTTCCATCTCTTTCCTCTTACTCTGATTATTGAAATAGGTCTAAAGGGAAATTATGTTAAGCCCTAATATTGGCTCATAACCCCTTAATTGGGGAATATTATATTAGTAATGTTATTTTATTTATGTCGTCTTTAGGCCATTAGTTGTAATTATACCTCCTAGTCTCTTGTATATACCAAGGAGACATTTTCATTTTGAATCATCTTGTACTTGAACATTTAAGTGGGGTAAAAGGAGGTTGCCCCCTCGAAGAGGTTTATTATCTAAAATTATCTCTTTTTCAAGGCGTTGAGTACTTTTTCTGAGGATTTTCTATGCTATATTGATATTTGGTTCTTAACATATGGTATCAGAGCTCAAGGTCTTGGGGTTTTTCTGCTACATCTGGGACACCTTGGAATTTTTGCTATAACTTTTGTTATACAATGTTTTAGAGGGAACGAATTGGATGATATTTAGTAGAAGGAGCAAGGTACGTTGGGTTAAAAATTCAGCTCCTAAGACCTTATACTTTCAGAGATAAAGCCTGTACAAGATAGGGTTCTGGAATCATCCTGAACTGAGTCATTGCGATATGTTTTCTATAAAAAAAAATTGTAATGTTTCAGACCCTAAAATCTAGAGAATATTTACAGAAATTAGTAAGGTATCTATGGTAAAATGTTCAGATTCTAGGTCATCTTAAATTTGTAGATACACCCTATGTAAGATAGGGTATCTGACTAGTCTCAAGAAGGTGTTCCAGGTAAAACAATCATAACATCTTCCTAGTGTATCCAAATTGAGTGGGACTAGTTTCATTGGATCGTGAACAGTCTATAGTATATCTAATGCGAGTTTCAGAATCTTATATCAATTATTTTGTGCGGGGCACACTATACAAGTGAGATCTCCTAGAAAGGCCAAAAATCGGCAAGTTGTGGGGAAGTTACCGTAATTTCAACTTGGCACATCCAATTTTGATCAAACATGTGGCATTGCAGAGAAGAAATATCAGAGAACTACATAAAATAAAGTTTCATACCCAGAAGGGCAGAAACCTAGGAGATACAATAGAATAAATATTGTCTAGCAGAACCACCTCAAAATCAAGGTTCAAAAGTGATACTTGGCCAACATGCCACAAAAAAAGGGAACTTGTACACCAAATAAGCCTCCAAAAAATCCTACTTGGACTCTTGATGAAGGTGAAGAAATGCGTAGGGACATAAATGATTTACAAAATAATATAGTAACAAAAGATCAACTACAAGAGATGATGGAGGGTTTAAAAGGGGAGATCGTGGAAGTATTGAAAAATTCCGTAACAGATAAGACACCTGAAAGTGAAAATGCATCCCATGAAATTCATGATGAGGACACAAGGAAGGTGAATCAAGAATGAAGAAACTCCAACTTTGGTTTGAAGACCAACCATTTTCCTAAGATTGATATGAGGAAGTTTGATGGCAAGGACGCAATCACATGGATACTTCAAATGGAGCAATTCTTTGATCTCCATAATGTGCCATATACACAAAACATATGAATTGCTTCTTTATATTTAGAACCTAATCAATTTGTATGGTATCGATGGATTTGTTCTCACAAATCACTAGTCACTTGGACAATTTTCTCGGAAAAAATGATAGCACACTATGAGGGATGCAAAGATACCTTCTTTAGCCAGTTGATAAATCTCTCAAGCAAAAGGGTTCGATTACCAAGCACATTGAGAACTCCAAGGTGAATATAAGGCAGCCGTGTTCGAGATGAACACTTGATTGATGTATTCGCAAGACTTTTAAAGGATAACATTCAACATGAGGTTAGCCTTTGGGAACCCAAATCATTGGAGAATGCATTTAAAGGTGGCAAGAAATGTTGAAAGTAAAAATATGTATGTACTAGAAGAAGGACCAATCTAGCACTATAAAGAACAATGCTCCTTCTTCTAAAACACCTCAACCTGAGGTTGACACCTCTAGTGGAGGAAAAGAAAAGAAAAAGGTTTATGCTTTAATTGTAGCGAGAAAGTACTGATGAGGGACATAAGTGTGGTGAGAATAAATTATTCTACATAGATTGTGAAGAGGAAGAAGAACAAGAACAAGAACCATCTCAAGATGAAAACGTAGAGAAATTTTGTCTGAAGAGTTGACTCTATGATATATCGAGTAATGCATTGGCTAGAATTATCACTCTCAAACCCTCCAGATCGAAGGATACATCTAAAAGAAAAGGTAATAGTCTAATTGATTAAAATTTTCATAATTTCATTCACTATAAATTGTCTTAAAAGATCTCAATTGCTTTGTATATCCCGGGCCAGAGTTTCAAGTAATGCTTCCCGGATGGAGGAACTATCAATTGCTCAGGAAAATGCAATAAGATAAATCTTACTATGGGGAATATGTAATGAATAGTACAATGATTGCTATACCATGGTGGTGTAGATTTGTACTAGGAATCCAATGGATTTACTATCATTGGAACAATGGCTTTTAGTACACAAGAACTTTTCATGAAATTTTCATTGGAAGGAAAAGCGATTGAGTTAAGAGGTATCATGGGAAGCCAGTGGTGATAGCTCTAACAACATGAAAATTGAAAAACAGGCATCAAGGCATTATTGCACAACTATGCTCACTATATGTTCAAACATCTAAGCCATCTATTCCTCAAGATCTCCAAAGGATCATTGATAAGCATTCCAAGTATTTGAAGATATTCCCAAAGGTATTCCACCCACTTGAAATCATGATCATGAAATTCACCTAATTCTGGGAGTGTTCCTCCTAACATCAGGCGATGCAGATACCCTTACGCCCAAAAGTGAGAGTGGTGAATGGTTGAAGAAATGTTATAGTTTGGCATTATTATACCTAGCCAAAGTTCTTACTCTACACTAGTGGTATTGGTATTCAAGAAAAGATAGCTCATGGCATTATGTCTCAGTTATAGAGAGCTCAACAAGATCACTATTAAATATAAGTTTCCCATTCTGTCATTGATGGTGTTAGATGAACTACATGGGCAATCTATTTCACAAATTGGATCTCCATTTGGGGTATCATCAGATCGGAAGTGAAGGAAGAAGATATCCCAAAAGCGACATTCCGAACTCATGAAGGCCATTATTATGAATTTTTGGTCATGCTGTGCTCACACATGCACCTTCCACATTCCAAGGGTTTGATGAATTCCATTTTCAAGCCCTTCCTTCAAGGTATATTGTTAATATTTTTGATAATATACTAAATATAGCAAGTCTTGGGAGGATCATGTGTGACATGTTGACAAGGTGCTAAGACTATTAAGGCAACAACTATATGTCAAACCATCCAAATATTTCTTTGGAGTAAGGAGGTAGAGTATTTGGGTCATATTGTATCTCATGAAGGTGTCAAGGTATACCCTAACAGATTAAGGCCATGATGGTATGATTCCCAAAACATTGAAGAATCTTAGAGTATTTTTAGGTTTGGCAGGTTACTACCGCCAGTTTGTACGGAACTATGGAAGAATAGCGACACCAACTATGACACTAATAACTAAGAAAGGATGCATTTTCATGGACTCCATAGGCAACTAAATCTTTTGAACAAATTAAAAGAGGTGATGTGTAAAGCTCCTATCTTGACCTCGAGACTTCACAAAAACCTTTATTGTGGAATGTGATTCTCGGGGAAATGGAATGGGGTGTTGTCCTAATGCAAGAAGGAAGGCCTGCAGCTTTTGAGAAATCCAACCACTCAAGGGAAAGGACACACAAACCCATTTATGAGAAAATGATGGCAATACTACATGTATTAAAATAAATGACATCCTTGCCTAATAGGTAGGCATTTCAAAGTCAAAACAGATCATGATTGTCTTAAATACTTCTTGGAGCAGAGACTATCTTGAAGAACAACAAAAATGGGTAACCAAGATATTGGGTTATGATTTTAAAATCATCTATAAAAAGGAAACAAAAATGTTGTGGAAGATTCACTCTCAGGAAAGGAGATGAAGATGTTGGGCCTTTCTACGTGCTATATTGATCATCCAACCCGATTGGATAATAGAAGCAGGGATGAATGAAAGAATGGCGAAAAGTGTGGACTCTCATTCAGCAGCAGGATTCCAGTGCATCGAGATACGTTACATGGGAAAATGATTCACTATGGTACAAAGATAAACTATATTTATGTAGAACTCCCAACTCAAACAAAGGTACTATTGGAGTGCACACCTCTCGGTAGGAGGAGCTTTTCGGTATTTTGGCTCTACCATAGAGTCAAAGGATTTTTCGATGGCCTTAAAACTTATGTTCAAAGGTTTGTGGTAGAATCTTTGGTTTCAACAAAACAGGTGGAAACAATTAAGACCCTAGGTCTTTACAGCATTATCCATCCCAAGTCCGTGCTAGTGTTGGGAGAGGCGGTTTCATGGATTTCATCTTGAGGGTTACCAAAGTCTGAAGGAAAAGAGTGGCATCATGGTGATTGTTGATAGACTTATCAAGTACACACACTTTTGTGCCTCTCTCATCCCTTCAAAGCCAATGGGTTTCCCTTTGCATTCATGGAGGCAGTTCAGAGCTACATGGCAGCCCAAAGATTGTGGTAAGTAGCCGGAGATCCCATATTTATTGTACATTTTTGGACATAATTATTTTCTTGTTTTGGGTACTCAGGTGGCTCATAGCTCATCATATCATCCTCAATCTGTTACAAGCCGAGATAGTGAACAAATGTTAGGAGGCTACCTTCGTTTCTTTGTCTCCTGATAAACAAACATAATGGTTCAAATGGTTACCCTTGGCAAGAATGGTGGTATCTTACTTCCTTTCATACTACAACAAAAATGACACCATTATGGCACTTTATGGATACCACCCTCCTTCCATCACTTCTGCTCTAAAATAAAAATCTAAGGTTCAAGCAGTGAAGATCACATCGAGAATCAACAACAAGTACCAAATCTTAAGGACAACCTAACCATGGCACACTGATCCGTCAGGATTTTCGAAATGACTATGGTTGAGTTTTTATTTGCATGCATTTATTAACCATTGGAAACAACGAAAGCACGGGAAAATAAAGGAATTATACAGCCATTAATATAATTGCAACTCTGAAATGCAATGAAAACAACAAACCATAATGCACAAGTTTGATAGCGGAGTTCGGCAACTTTGCCTAAGTCTCCGAGCGCTTTCTCTGTGAGGAGGCTTCTTTTTTTCGAAAGTTTATTAGTACATCTTTACAATTTCCGATTGGCTCCTGGTGATCTGGTCTTGTTCGCCATGATCTCTAGAATCTTGCACAACTTACGGCACCTGAAACGGATATACCGAACTCTCTGAGAAATCGTCCGACAGCATCTCTACCTCAACAGCTCCTCTACCTCAAACTGGCTTAGACCTGGCTTTGCCTCAGCATCTGCTCTCCAAAACCATCCAAAAACTCTCAAAGGCTTCAAACTCTGACCAACTGGCCTCCACATGGCCTTGGTTAAATAGTTGGGAAAGTTGGTTTCAATCTCCAACTTCCTCCCAATTAGGCTCTAAAAGCCCAACTCCCAATTAGATGTTAATTATTTAAATTAATTAAAAGTGGTTGAAAACCCACTTTTAACCATATAATAATTATGAAATGGGCATAAGCCCCTTAACCGTGGGCACGCGCCCCTTTTTGCAAGGTTATATGGGCCATGTGGCCAAGCGCTAGCCCTACGGGCTAAGCGCTGGCCCTAACCCCCTTGCGCTCCAGCACAGGTCATATGGTATTTGTGCATAAAACCTCGGGCTAATCGTATAACCCCGCACACTTTACATAACTGCCCGCATGATCCATAACCGCGCGCTAACCGTCATATGTAACCGTGTGTTATAGTTTACATCTGCGCCCGTTTAAACATTTGCGCCCAAATGGTGTACCGACCCCCGTGCTTGTGGTCACATGTAAACACATAGAATCGGGGTCGGGGCCAAAACCTCGGCCCCATCCCCACCAACATATGACCAAATAAAACTTAAAACAATAATTTAACAAGAAAATGAAACACAAGGCGGGCATAGTGGTTGGCGGACTTTGTTTAAAAACTTGGCGGGTAGGAGAGGTCCGAGGTTCGAATCCCCGGGCACAAATATTACAGCTAGCCGTCATTGGAAAATTTTGGGGTGCCACGTGTCACCCATTGATTGAGCCATGTGGCACCCTATCATTCGCCCAGACATATGCCACGTGTCAACAGCTGATTGGCCCACGTCACTGCCACGCGTCGATGCCACGTCATTTCCGTACGCTCTGTCATCATGACACGTAAGCCTTCCACGTCATCGTCGTATGATGCTGACGTCATCCTCGACCATGTCACCCTTCCAGTGGTGACACGTTTCACCTCGATATTGGTCCAATGCGTATGCCATAAATACCAAATTAAGCTGGAAACGTAGCCTTAGGTGTGCCCGTGTCTGTCGAGAACCACCATGTGTCCTCGGCCGTACCGTGTCAGCGTATGGAATTTCCGTCGACTATGCGGTCAAAGCATGCGATCATCACGTACGGGGTACGACGCGTTAATGCGTCGCGGTATGCAGACGGTACAATCCGGCATCAAATTTTGCTTGTTTGGCTCGGCGGACAAAATACGATATCTTCTCCATGCGGATTTCGTTTGCGATAAAAAGTGCCACCACGAATCAGGAAGGCAGGCGGGCCCAGCGATGGTGTTGGTTTCATCGAATTATGAGAACTTTCATTTTGAGCGGTACGTACCTTGGCGACTGGCGAATCATTCGGATCGTGCAGATAAAGCAGAAGAACAACAAGAAGATCAACATCGTGGTGAAAGAAGTTTTGAAGTAGGGATGAGGTGTTTTAAGACTACAGCCATACAAGCAGAATCCTCAAGCAATCCAATAAGGATAATAAATTATCACCAAACTACATGGCCCTTATAAGGTGTTGCAAAATATTGGGTACTATGGCATAAAAATTAGAGTTGCTGCATCTTCTGCAGTACACCTAGTTTTCCATGTTTCATGCTTAAAAAGAAAGCTATGAAGCGACAGATCGGTTCAAACTGTTTTCGAACGGCGAGAAGGAAAAATCATATTGGAATCTTCAGCCATTAGTTTCTTCCATTTAATGAGATGCTCTGAGGAATAGATCCATTTTCATAGTATCTCATTAAATGAATGAAACTATCGGTACGAAGATTCCACTTGGGAAGATGAGTCTTTTATCTGAAGCATCGAGCTACTTAAGCATTGAGACAACTTACTTGTCTCAAGGGGAGGGGCATGTGAGCCCTAATATTGGCTCATTACCTTAATTGGGGCATATTATAATAGTAATGTTATTTTATTTATGTAGGCTTTAGGCCATTGGTTGTAATTATACCTCCTAGTCTCCTATATATACCAAGGAGACATTTTCATTTGAATCATCTTGTACTTGAACATTTAACAAGGAGACATTTTCATTTTGAATCATCTTGTACTTGAACATTTAAGTGGGGTAAAAGGAGGTCGCCCCCTCGAAGAGGCTTATTATCTAAAATTATCTCTTTTTCAAGGTGTTGAGTACTTTTTCTGAGGATTTTCTATGCTATATTGATATTTGGTTCTTAACAGATTAGTAACCATTTGTTTTCATTCTATCTTGGATCGAAGTAAACTCGATCCAAGGGGAGTTCAACCCATCCGCGAGGGGAATTTCTCACAACAAAAAATTGGCGACCATACTGGGGAACTATTTTTCCTAGGTTTTTATCATGTTGGATATTGTTTGTCCATTTATGTTTTTTATGTTGATCCATGTTATTTGAACTCTACCTGCTTTCTCCTCAATCTGGGAAAAAATTGGTGTTGCTTCAACCACTTCCAAGCTTCAACACTCCCTTATAGTGTCTCATAGAGCGTTGAAAACCCTTATCAGTGCTCCCTAATAGTGTTCTAAGGAGCATTGATCTATTTTCAATGCCCTGTTTGCCTCATTATAGGAGCATTGATCTCCTTCCTAGGTCAGTTTTCAACTCATTTTTCTTTCTTCTCCTTAGATTCTGGATTCAGAGATTTTCCTCAGAGTCTTTTATGATTGGTTATGACTTTGTTTTATTCAAAGAATTATGATCATCAACATTTCTTTCCTCTTTTGATCTTGCAAGTCCTTCAAAATTATGGGGTGAACATGACTTCCTTGGGATAACATGATCCTTTGGTCAAAGTCTATGTTACCAGTGGTTTGGTCCTCATCATGAAGGTTTTCAAACTTATGTTATCCTAATTTTTTTTTAAAAATTGAAGTTTTCTTCATTGATTTGGAATTGCATCTTGGAATTTTGATTCTTTCTTCTCATTTTTCAACGTTTTCAAACAGTGATTTCATTTCTCTTTTACAATTTTGAGTCTTTTATTGAACAAGTTTTCTCACACTTGGATTCTTTCGGTTGTCATAAAATTTTTGAATGCATTGTTGTTTGGATTATTTTTTTCTTCATGTTCCTTTGCATTAGCATTGATTTATTTCATTATAGTTGAAACGAAGTAGAAAATCTTTTCATTTGAAGATATTTCATTGCATATACAATAAAACAAAGAGAATTGTTTACATTCTTTGAATTTTTGTTTTGGTACATGTTTTGAAAAGAGCTAGTCTTGTATTTTCTTTAGGATTTTAGAAACAATTATTCGATAGTTTGGCATCATTCTTCTCTTCATTTAAGAGGAAAATTGAAAAATTGCATGATATTGAGTGCTTGTTTATATTAAGAAGAAAATAAATCTTCTCCTTCTCATAGATAAATTCATCGAAAAGAAATGTTTCCATTTCATTCTTTTTGCATTCTATTGGAGTCGAGTCTCACAGATCATTAGTTTCATATCCAAGGACCTTTCTGAGTAACGAAATCCATTAAAATAAACTAACGTGATAATAAAATCAACTAGACATTTTGTGGTTTATAACACACTAATAGCGGCACAGGGTTAGAGTCTTTGGACTAGGAAAAGTGAGTAAATTGTCCAAGATTACTAAACAAGACTGTAGAACACTAAAGAGTGACAAAATCCAATTGTTGTATAGGCATATCTGGGAACCCCCTCTAACACAGGGGATAAATATGAGGTTGTGTGTGGAAGAGAAATAGAGATTACCCATCCAAAGCTTGACTAACCTTAGTGGAAAGAGCATATATTGGGGGTTTTTCTTGAGTGTTATTGGTTCATTTGGTCTCGGTGCTTCGTGAATATCAAATCTATTTGAGGTCCTCATGAATATTACTAGTCCACTTGTCTGTAGTCCTCTGTAAGAGCTTCATAATTTGTTATCCTTCCCATACGTTCATTCTCGATTGTCAACTATACCCCCCCCCCCCTAAGGCTGACTGCGAGTTGGTAACCTTAGTGGCCTTTCCTAGGTATCTATAGAGGTGATTGTGGGGGGATTCCCAAGGTACCTAGGGAATAAGACACATGACACTTTCATTACCCTTGGAGGGTGATCCAACGAAGTGATGGTTTCTTGCACTGAGAAGGGATGTTACATGGAGGGGGTAGATACTTCGCATATCTTCATTGATAGCTTGATATCCCGTCTTAGGAAGATCATTTTACATATTTTTTATTTGGTTGATTACCTGTAGATTTTTTTTAGTGGGTGTGCTTTCAAATTTTGTAGTTGGCCTTAAGGACTTCCACCAAGGTCGATCAAGGGAATCAAATATCTCACAAAATGAAAGGTTTGGATCCTGAAGTTCAAGAACCTCAAAATGACTCTTCTAATGAAGGAATGGTTGAATCACAAACTTATAAAATCGATAGTGTAGCGCCTAGAAGTGGATAACACGTAGAAGAATCAGTCATAACTTTCATAGAAGGTGGTGCACCTTACACAAATCCCCCTTTAATTAATCTTCTTGGCCCACTACTTGTTGAAAAACGGTCCATGATATTTCTTGATGCTTATTTTTCTTATCTTTTATCGACCAATTCATCCAATAGGTTATCTTCTAATTACAAAGATGGAATATATATTCCCCCAATGGATCTAGAGATAGTCACACTGGTACATATCACTATTGTTGGTGCTTCTTTTTTATTGGGAACATCCATGACCTAGGTTACTCTGACACAACCACTTGCAAGTACATCTGTCTCTACTCATAGGTGGGGTAATATTCCTGCTTCACTAATCCCACATATGCACACACCAGGTGATTTACTTTCTCATCCCATCCTTCATATGGATAACAGTAAAATTGTTCATACAACCACAATTACACAAGTTACCCAACCTACATATCTAACTTTACAAATGGGGAGTTATTTTATACCCTTCACTGGAGGTAAATATTTATCTATAGGAAAACCTTTTGCTGGGAGGAGAGCCTCAACTATGAGGCAAGCTCCTATCTGGGGGAAACAACAACAAACCTAGGGGAAAGACACTCATGCAAGTCCTTCCATTCTCACTACTACTGGCATGTATCTTGGAAAATGATATCCAGGAGTTGCAAATCTTTTATGGGGTCATCCTAATCCAGTGGGCATTCCTCAAAAAGGAAATTTTCCCAATCAATCTATGAACCCCATGATTCCAACAAAACAACCCCCTGAAACATAGTATATGGTAGGTCCATCAGGACAACTTAAATACATAGGGGGACCATCAGGTCAACCGTAGTACATGGGGGGACCCTCAGGTCAACCAAAATACATAGAGGGACCATCCAATTAGCCACAATACATGGGAGGACCATATGGTTTTTCCATCTAGTCACAACCCATATATGGTCTTACTAGTGTTCCTATGTCACATGATTACTACTAGTATACATAGGTTAACTGATAGCTTGCATTCTTAACTACATTAGATCTACCTGATCTATTGCACTTGACCAATGATCCCATATTGCATGCTCCTTTTTGGCCTCCAATCCCTACCAAACTACCTTCTGATATCCTAAAATTTGATGAGAGACCTGGCGAAGACCCTAACAACCATGTAATGACCTTACATATCTAGTGTTCTTCAAAATATTTGATGGATAATTCCATTCATTTACGACTTTTCCATTGAACCCGCACAAGAGAGGTAGTGAAATGGTATATTGAACTGCCACGACATTCCTTTAACAACTTCAACTCTTTAGATATGGATTTTTTGACACATTTCCAAGTGTCGATTTGGTATGAAACTGGTACATATCTTTTAACTTCACTTAAGAAATCCACTTCCACTCACATATTTGATAATATTCATGAATGGAGGAAATGATGGCAGTTTATTAAAGCCTCTATTCTAGACCAACTCTTGGCATATTTGTTTACCAAGTCGCTTCTTCACCCATCTCTATAGATGTCGCCATGGGAGGTGTTCACTGAGGAGAAAGAAATTAGTCATGCTCAATATTTGGTCTTGGTATATTCCCAGTCCAATACACTTTACGATTTGATCCCTCATGTTCCTCTCCCATAGAATGATCCATCAATACCTGCTCCAAAAGCCTATGTCAATGGAGTGGTGGGTTATGTTAACAACAACAAAACTTCTTCCTCTCTTGTTCAAACCTTCGAGGTAAATGCGGTCCATTCCACTTCATCTCAACAACTTGGAAGTAAGAAGAAAAGCAAGGGTAAATCCAAGAAATATTCTAACCAGCAGGAGAATCCAAAAATTGTTGATACCCAACCGAAAAGGAAATATAACCTTCCCTACATGATTTGTACGGAGGACCACTATATGAAAGATTTGCCTTATCATGAGGAAGTCCCTAAATTTTTTAAGGGTACCTACCAATGCGCAATGTTAACTAACCCTTTTCCAACTCAATAGAAACAAATGGTTGCACAAAATCATACCCCTACACAAGGGGGAAACGCAGGTCATTCCTGCCATGGGTATGATTCCTCAAGAACCTCTTAGGTTTTTAAGTGTAAGGAGATAGTTAGTCAAATGACCAGAGCTAAAACTTATGACACTCCTCCATAAAATCATGCCAATGGAGGTGCTACCAATAATCCCTCCACTTCCACTCTTCCTCCATATTTCTCCCCTCTTCAGATCGATAGGCATGTTTCTGACTTGGTGTTGCACCCACCCAAGGGAAAAATTCTAAAGTTGATTTTTAATCCCAGTGCCTACACTACTCAAAACTATAACATTGTTGAATATTTGGCACAAGCACCTTGTGTTATGCCTTTTATAGCAGATTTTTCCACACTCCATGCATAATTATTTTATGGACTTCCATTTCCCTCTACAAACTTCATTTCCAAGTTTTTGTCCACTCCAGAGATAAAAATACACAATTGTATCCATGTACGCGACCTACCAATTAGACATCTCGCATATGTACACAGGTTGCTCCTTACAACCTATGTACATCGGGTTTGGTGCTCAAAAAACAAATGTGTCGAGTTTCCATGCCATGTCACGAGATCCAATATCCTTTACCATCCATATACTGGAAACGCTCCAACTCGACCTTTCAATTCCATTTGGAGGCTATAAATTGAGCCATATCCAAGCCTTGAGACATTCATCATCATATTGAGAGCAAAGATACTCTAGAGAAATTTCACCTCAATTGAGTCTGTGATCCAGATTATTTTTGGCATGAAATGAGAGCGGAGATATAATAAGGAAATGCACAGAGATATCACAGATATTCAATAATATAACAAAAATGTATCAGAGATGCAACCATAAACACAGATATATAGTAATACACGATTTATATTAATGAAAGTAATGTATAGAGACTGTAAAAATACAGAGTGAAAGACTCACTAGAATGGTGGCAGCTTATCTCAGAGAAGAGATGTGACGGCTACTCGCATTCGCAAGAAGATGATTACAATGAGGCTCTAAAGGCATTTTTACAATAAAAAGGAATGCCAAAAGTCCTAGAAATCCAAAAACCTAACCCTAGGAGATGAAGCGCAAAAAGTCATGTGGGTCCCATTTGGGTAAGTTAGTACATCAACTTCCCAGGGTCGTAACTTTTGCATACGATCTCCATTTTAGGCATATGATAGCTCTTTGGAAAGGTATCGTTGAGGAGAATCATTTTGGGGGATCAATCATGCATTAGGCTATAATTGAGAACCTCTATATTGAAAAACCTTCATTTAGGCCCTCAAAATGGCCCTGGAAGTTAAAACCTGCTAAAAATAGTAAATTGCCAAAATTGCCAGAAAACTGTTTTGAGCTAGTTGAAAAAAGTGGGTGGCCACCGATATCCACCTGGATCAATCCTCCCTCCTTAGAAAGCAATGGTCTCCATTGCATTGAGTTCTCAGAGGAGAGGGAAAATCGTTTGCTGGATCTGCATCTNGCGCTGCTTGGTTTGTTGAAGGTCGTCACGAACCTGTCGCTGGAAGGGTTGGACATTTTTAACCAGTCTGGCTACATGAGATGACTGTGTGCAGAAGGAATATTTTTTCTTTTTTGCAACCTTCTCGACCTGCTTCTGGTGGATAGAAGGTGCTTGGGCCAAGGCTGTAGTGGTTGTAGTATCCTTTTGTTCCCCTTGTGAACAGATTGTGGAGAAAATGAATTTTTTAGTATGAGATACTACCTTGCAGCACTGTTTAGGTGGGGCAGTAGTTGGAACTACCTCTGGTATCCTGTAGAGATGACTTC
>SNQJ01S0005601.1:0-20414 GCA_010110895.2 Picea sitchensis
GATGCCCAATTAAGAAATGTTTTCCTATTTACATCACGCATTGCATCTATTATACATTCACAATATAACTTGAATTGGTATACATGTATCGAACTTGCCCATTTAATTTTCATGTTTAACAAATCAAATAACTATCTTTTTCAAGAGCATATATCATGTAACATACAAATAGGCCTAGAGGTACATATCTCAATGTCTAACAAGGTCTAACTGACTCCAAACAAATGCTAAACTTTGAACTATCAAGATTGGTTAAACAACAATGTTCTAACTACCTAAGGTCAAAATATGGGGCATTACAAATTTCATATCTTCTCTGATGCAGGAGCATCGCCAACATCAAGTGAGCCAGCGTGGAAGCGAAGGACAGCTGGACAAGCGCCAGTGCTATTTTTGAATTTCTCTTGGATTTGATGCGCGAACATAAATGTCGCAATTTAATGAAGCACACTTGTATAATGTAAATGGACCTTGAACGATTTTCTCTCGTCCTTAGTAGGTAGAAGGCATTTAAAGTAGTTAATGCAGGTAGATAGAATTTAATTCTAGATTAGACAGTTTTAGAGCGCAAGAGGGAAACGAGATATAGACACCCTCATTGTGTATTGTAACATTATGGAAGATTATTGAAGCATTGGAGCAAGAGCATGCAGAGAGATGTGTAAGAACACCCATGTAAAGATATTTGGATTAATAGAAAGAGTTGATTCAAACTCATGGTTTTTGTGTTTGTTCTCTGTATTGATGCTGAATGATATGCTCATGAATGATTTATTCCTGTTATACATTTTCTTATTATGCTGTGTATATGATTTCATGTTTTGAATCTAAAATCTGAGAGGAAAGGATAATGCAATGAGTTTCAATTGTTTCTCTATATGAGTAAGAATTCCTGCAAGGAGTGTAGTTGAAGTGTCCGCAAGGAGTGCATCGACAAGAATTCAGGGTTGCGTCTCTGAAGCTTAGATAGTTTTACTCTTGTTCTCATTTCCTCAAAGGTGCAGTTAGGCACAGGATTCGTGCAAGGAGTGCGCAGGCCAAGCTAAGTCTCAGAGTTGTGAGTCTGAGAAAAGAGATTGAGAGACTGCTGCTGCAGGTGTGTGCAGAGTCAAAAGATTTCAAAACTTAAGAAAGTGATTGAAAGTTTGCCGCAAGGAGTGAGTGCAGGGATCTTCTGAAAGCTCAGGAAGGATAAGGCCTTCGAAATTGTGGAAGGATAGCGCAGGGAAGATGTGACTAAAAATTTGTAAGAAGGCGTCGCAAGTTTGCGCCGCAGGTGAACAAGTCTGCGGAGGAACACTTGGTCATTCGCAGGAATCGCCAAGGAAGGACGAACGGTCGGTATTCTCCGAGGAAAATTCATGAATTTTCATGAGCCGTCAGATCTCACAGAGAAGCAGGGGAGATACATCGATTATTCCCAAAGGGTTCAAAGATCAGGAGGCGCAGGACCGTAGATCCGAGTTACAAGTGCTGTCAGATTTACACGTGAGATTCCATATCGGGGTTTCGTAGGTTGAAGTCCCGTAAATGTTGTAACAGGAATTGCGAAATCATGAAGCATGATATCCCGACGACTAAGAGAACAGTGTGGGGCCACAAGATTCAGTGAGGTGGACAGGTGGCACACCATTTCAGAGTTTCATGGCGAGAAGTTCAGAAACATCTACATTAGGAATCGCGATATTGCGAACTCTGAAATGTCGATGACGTGAAGCGTGGAAAAGACAGAGCTCACGTGTGTGCTAGAGTTTCGGCATATCAGGATTCGGGGGTCGGTAAAACAAGCTACTCGACATCGCGAGTGTCGAAATCGCGATAAGGGAAATCTCGATAGGAAAATGTCAGCATTGACTGTTGTCGGGTTTCGGGGATTCGAGAGTCCAACGCTCGACCACTGACCTTGCGAAGTTGCGAAGTCCGATCTCCTAAGTGCAAAGAGGGGATCCCACGAGGATTGCTGTGGGTGTAGATTTCTCGATAGGGAAATAGAAGAACATTTAGAGTTCTTCTGGCCGTGTGGAAGGAAAGATCCTATGTGTTGACCTGGACCTTCCAACCTGCGGGTTGTGGAGTGAGGGCGTCGACGTCAATTTTTGGTATCAGAGCCCAGAAAGGTTCTTTTCTTTCTGTAGCAGAGAAAGAGAGTTCACCATGCCACCAAGGAGAAGGGACAGGCAAACACCTGATACACTAGAGGATAGGGAAATGCCACGGAGAAGAGGCAGGCAGATGACAGATCCAGTTATGGAAAGAGAGATGCGTGATCTATGAGCTAGACTCGAAGACATGGAAATAGCACAAAGACGTACAGTCAGTGTTGGGGATCTCAGTGATTTTGAGAGTGAAGTTGAGGCTGAAYGTGAAGAAGAAGTTGCAGCTGAAGATGCATCAAATGAGCATTTGATCAGAGATATTGCAAGGATGGGTGCAAGAGCGAAGATGGACATTCCAGTTTATGAGGGAAACTTGGATGCAGAGGATCTTCTAKACTGGATTAGAGCTCTCGACACATACTTTGACTATGAATATGTCGAGGAAGACAAKAAAGTCAAGCATGTTGTCACAAGGTTGAAGGGACATGCAACATTGTGGTGGGATGAACTACAAGCTGACAGACGCTACAAGGGAAAGCAGAAGATCAAGAGCTGGGATAGAATGATCGCAAAGATGAAGGTGAAATTCATCCCCAGGGATTGTCAAATTACTCTATTCAGGAGGACACAGAACCTGAGACAGAAGTTGATGATAGTGAAAGAATACATTGAAGAATTCTACAAACTGAACATCAGGGCAGGTCATCGGGAGAGCGATGATGTGAAAGTTTCCAGATACATGAATGGCTTGAGATATGATATCCATGATGAGATGAGCATGGTAACCATCCGAACGGTGGAAGATTCTTATCAGATGGCTCTGAAAGTAGAAGAGAAGCTGAGCCGAAAGCAGAGTCAAAGAGGTCGAGGCAGAAGCCAGCCCAAAGGAAAATCACTTGCCCAGGAAAAATATCCGAAGCCCAAGGAGGACTGGAAGAAACCTCGGACTCGAACTGAGAGAGGTGGAACCTCACAGAGAGGGAAATATGTTGAACAGAGAGGGCAACGTACTGAGCAGAGAGGAGATTATGCTGACAACAACACTTTTCCTCGTACTAGAGGTAGAGGAAGAGGAAGAGGTGGAGTAATAACATGTTTCACATGTGGAAATAATGGGCACAAGTCTTACGAGTGTCCAGATAAAAAGAAGGATATTGGAGTATCTTACATTACCGAAGTGTAGTGGCGAGATGTTGAGGTAGAAGACGCTGAAGGCAGAAGATCGTTGATGATGCGAAAATTCCTTTTGACACCAGAGAAGGAGGTGGAGAGTTCAGTCCAAAGGACCAGACTTTTTAGGGGTGCTTGCAAAACCAAGAACATGGTATGCAAGGTCATTGTAGACAGTGGTAGCATGGATAATCTCATTTCAACCGAGATGGTAGAAAAGTTGGAGCTGGAGACGACTGATCATCCAAGCCCTTACAAATTGTCGTGGCTACGGAAAGAACATCAAGTAACTGTCACTAAACAATGTTTAGTTGAATTTAAGATAGGAGGATATAATGATAAGATATTATGTGATGTCATTCCTATGGATGTTTGTCATCTATTGTTGGGTAGACCATGGAAATATGACAGGAATGTGATTCATGATGGGAGAATGAACACATATACCCTGGAGAAGAATGGGAGGACACACATGTTGCTTCCAATTAAGGATAAGGAGGTGAATCCGGAAGTAAGAAAAACTGTACTTCTCATGAGTGGGAAGGAACTTATTACATAAGTTAAGAAGAAGGAGGATCCATAGTTTATTGTTTAGGAACTGCTGGAAGAGTTTGCTGATATAATAGTGGACGAATTACCTCGTTCGTTGCCACCAATCAGAAGTGTGATTCATCATATTGATCTCATACCAGGAGCTAGTTTTCCAAACAAATCCGCGTATAGGTTGACACCACAAGAGAATGATGAGGTTAAAAGGCAAGTCCAGGATTTGTTGGACAAAGGTTTAGTCAGGGAGAGCTTGAGTCCATGTGTTGTTCCAACAGTACTCAGTCCAAAGAAAGATGGAGGCTGGAGGATGTGTACTGACTTGAGGGCGATCAATAAGATAACCATTAGGTATAGATTTCCATTGCCAAGGATGGACATGATCTGATGGATTTCTTGAGTGGAGCAAAGTATTTTTCAAAGATTGATTTGAAAAGCGGTTATCATAAAATCCGCATGAGAGAAGGTGACGAATGGAAGACAACATTCAAAACCAACGAAGGGTTGTATGAATGGCTTGTTATTCCGTTTGGCTTAACAAATGTGCCGAGTACCTTCATGAGGTTGATGAATGGAGTCCTGAGGGAGTTCATCGGAAAGTTTGTCATTGTGTATTTGGAAGACATACTGGTTTACAGTAAGACAGTGGTAGAGCATCTGAAGCATTTGGCTACAGTGATGCAGAAACTACAGTAGGAGAAGTTGTTGATAAACATGAAGAAGTCCTCATTCATGAAGACAGATCTCATTTACTTGGGGTTTGTTATTTCGGAAAATGAGTTGAGGATGGATCCAGATAAGGTGGAGGTAATCAAGAATTGGCCATCACCGAAGAATATATCTGAGGTGAGAAGTTTTCACGGATTGGCTAGTTTCTACTGAAAGTTCATTGGGAATTTTAGTGGAATTAGCGCAGTGATGATGGATACAGTGAAGAAAATACACAAGTTTTTTCACTGGATTGAAGAGGCTGAAAAGAGTTTCAATCTGTTGAAGAGGAAGATTATGGAACAACCAGTTTTGGTGTTTCCAGATTTCCAAAAGATGTTTCAGGTGAAATGTGATGCAAGTTGATTTGCAATCGGGGCAGTGTTGATTCAGGAAGACATGCCGATAGCCTACTTCAGCGAGAAGCTGAATGAAGCGAAAGTGAAGTACTCCACTTATGATAAGGAGTTTTATGTTATCATCCAGGCATTGAATAAATGGAGGCATTACTTAATTCCCAAGGAGTTTGTCTTGTATAGTGACAATCATACATTGCAGTTTGTGACTCAACAGGAAAAGTTGAATCAGAAACATGTCAAATGGGTTGAGTATATGCAGAATTTCACTTTTGTGATTAAACATATTTCTGGTACTGCTAACAAAGTGGTTGATGCTTTGAGCAGGAAGTGTTTGCTGTTGCAGGAGTTCAAGGTCAAAACGTTGGGTTTTGATGATCTCAGGAACATGTACGTTGATGATCCAGATTTTAAGGAGGCGTATGAAGCAGCTGAGAATCCAATTCTCAGAGACAGAAGCCAGTGGATAGAATACATGATCCAGGAAAGATTGTTGTTCAAGGGAAATCAATTGTGTATTCCAAAATACTCCATGAGGGAGAACTTTCTAAAGGAGAAACACAGTGGAGGATTGGCAGGGCACTTTGGTCACGACAAGATGTTCACAAAGTTGAATGAGTCATATTTTTAGCCGGGAATGTGAGAAGACATCAAGAGATTCGTGGATAGATGCATAATTTTCCAACATTCGAAAGGAAGGAAGCAGAATGCAGGGCTCTATAAACCATTTCCCATACCAGAGAGGTGATGGGATGCAATCAACATGGATTTTGTATTGGGGTTGCCAAGAAAACGAAGCGATTGTGATTCAATCTTTGTGGTGGTGGATAGATTTTCCAAGATGGCACACTTTATCCCATGTTAGAAGACTAGTGATGCAAATCACATTGCGAACTTGTTTTTCAAAGAGGTCATTCAACTTCATGGCTTACCAAGAAGCTGGGAACTAACTTGGAATTTAGTTCGGCTTATCATCCTCAGACAGATGGACAGACAGAAGTGGTGAATAGAAGTTTGGGATACTTACTTAGAAGCTTGGTGACAGAACATCACAGCTAGTGGGACAACATATTACCACAGACAGAGTTTGCTTATAATGACTCAGTTAACAGGAGCACATGGAAGAGTCCATTTCAGGTTGTCTGTGGCATGCAGCCGAGGGGAATTTTTGAACTGAGGGATTCAGAACAAACTACGACTAGGAGCACTAGTGCAGAAGAATTCGCAGAGGCGATGAAAGAAATTCACAGTCAGGTGAAGGAGCAATTACAGAATTCAAGCCAGGAATACAAGCGTAGAGCAGATCAGCGCAGAAGACAACTTCAGTTTGAGGTTGGTGACTTGATTCTGGCACATTTGAGGAAATAAAGGTTCCCGAGAGGAACATATAATAAGCTGAAGATGAAGAAAATTGGGCCATGTAAGGTCTTGAAGAAGTTTGGGGTGAATGCTTGTGAGATTGAATTACCTGATGGGATCGTAATTTCTTCGATATTCAATATCTCAGATTTGTACCCATATAAGGCTAAGAAAGCAGGGACTAGAGATGAGCAGCCAGTGATCCAGTGGTGAAATAAGATGCCAGTTGTAGATAAGCCACAGATGGAGTGCATACTAGACAAACGAGTGAGCAAGAGGACCAGGCGAAAGCAATATTTTGAGTATCTGGTCAAATGGAAGAACCATCCAGTTGAAGATGCCAGTTGGGAGACTGAAGCAGAGATACAGAAGCATGGACAAACCGTGAACGAGCTCATGGAAATGAGCCCATGAAATTTTTTTCAAGCGAGGGAGTATGATGCAGGAGCATCGCCAACATCAAGCGAGCCAACGCGGAAGAGAAGGACAGCTGGACAAGCGCCAACGCTATTTTCGAATTTCTCTTGGATTTGATGCGCGAACATAAATGTCACAATTTAATGAAGTGCACTTGTATAATGTAAATGGACCTTGAGCGATTTTCTCTCGTCCTTAGTAGGTAGAAGGCATTTAAAGTAGTTAATGCAGGTAGATAGAATTTAATTCTAGATTAGACAGTTTTAGAGCACAAGAGGGAAATGGGATATAGACACCCTCATTGTGTATTGTAACATTATGGAAGATTATTGAAGCATTGGAGCAAGAGCATGCAAAGAGCTGTGTAAGAACACCCATGTACAGATATTTGGATTAATAGAAAGAGTTGATTCAAACTCATGGTTTTTGTGTTTGTTCTCTGTATTGATGCTGAATGATATGCTCATGAATGTTTGCTTCCTGTTATACATTTTCTTATTATGTTGTGTATATGATTTCATGTTTTCAATCTGAAATATGAGAGGAAAGGATAATGAAATGAGTTTCAATTGTTTCTCTATCTAAGTAAGAACTCCTGCAAGGAGTGCAGTTGAAGTGTCCACAAGGAGTGCATCGACAAGAATTCAGCGTTGCGTCTCTGAATCTCAGATAGTTTTACTCTTGTTCTCATTTCCTCAAAGGTGCAGTTGGGAACAGGAGCCATGCAAGGAGTGAAAAGGCCAAGATAAGTCTCAGAGTTGTGAGCCTGAGTAAAGCAATTGAGAGACTGTTGTTGCAGGTGTGCTCAGAGTCAAAAGATTTCAACACTTAAGAAAGTGCTTGAAAGTTTGCCGCAAGGANCAAGAGGGAAATGGGATATAGACACCCTCATTGTGTATTGTAACATTATGGAAGATTATTGAAGCATTGGAGCAAGAGCATGCAAAGAGCTGTGTAAGAACACCCATGTACAGATATTTGGATTAATAGAAAGAGTTGATTCAAACTCATGGTTTTTGTGTTTGTTCTCTGTATTGATGCTGAATGATATGCTCATGAATGTTTGCTTCCTGTTATACATTTTCTTATTATGTTGTGTATATGATTTCATGTTTTCAATCTGAAATATGAGAGGAAAGGATAATGAAATGAGTTTCAATTGTTTCTCTATCTAAGTAAGAACTCCTGCAAGGAGTGCAGTTGAAGTGTCCACAAGGAGTGCATCGACAAGAATTCAGCGTTGCGTCTCTGAATCTCAGATAGTTTTACTCTTGTTCTCATTTCCTCAAAGGTGCAGTTGGGAACAGGAGCCATGCAAGGAGTGAAAAGGCCAAGATAAGTCTCAGAGTTGTGAGCCTGAGTAAAGCAATTGAGAGACTGTTGTTGCAGGTGTGCTCAGAGTCAAAAGATTTCAACACTTAAGAAAGTGCTTGAAAGTTTGCCGCAAGGAGTGCGTGTAGGGATCTTCTAGAAGCTCAGGAAGGATAAGGCCTTCGAAATTGTGGAAGGATAGTGCAGGGAAGTTGTGACTAAAAATTTGTAAGAAGGTGTTGCAAGTTTGCACCACAGGTGCACAAGTCCGCGGAGGAACACTTGGTCATTCGCAGGAATCACCAATAAAGGATGGACGATCGGTATTCTTCGAGGAAAATTCATGAATTTCCGTGAGCCGTCATATCTCACAGAGAAGCAGGGGAGATATGCCAAGTATTCCCAAAGGGTTCAAAGCTCAGGAGGGGCAGGACCGTAGATCCGAGTTACAAGGACCGTCAGATTTACATGTGAGATTCAATATCGGGGTTTCGTAGGTTGAAGTCCTGTAACCGTTGTAACAGGAATCACGAAGTGCGATATCCCGACGACTAAGAGAACAGTGTGGGGCCATAGGAGTCAGTGAGGTGGATAGGTGGCACACCATTTCAAAGTTTTGTGGCGAGAAGTTCTGAAACATATGCATTAGGAATCAGGATATTGCAAACTCTGAAATGCCAATGAGGTGAAGCGTGGAAAAGACAGAGCTCACGTGTGTGCCGGAGTTTCGACATATCGAGATTCGGGGGTCGGTAAAACAAGCTACTCGACATCACGAGTGTCGAAATTGTGATAAGGGAAATCTCGATAGGAAAAGGTCAACGTTGATTGTTGTCGGGTTTCAGGGATTCGATATTCCACCACTCGACCACTGACCTCGTGAAGTCACAAAGTTCGATCTCCTAAGTGCAAAGAGGGGATCCCACGAGAATTATTGTGGGTGCAGATTTCCCGATAGGGAAATAGAAGAACGTTTAGAGTTCTTCGAGCCGTGTGGAAGGAAAGATCCTGTGTGTTGACGTGGACCTTTCGATCTGCGGGTTGTGGAGTGAGGGCATCGACGTCATTCTCTAAAATTGCACTTTTCTAACAAATTATGTAATACTTGTAGAGAGGTTTTATCGTTCAAAAAATTCACACAAAACCCCAAAAAGTTTCTCAGATTACTTACTTATTTTGAAGTCTGATCATTTTTTGCCTGATCAAATAGATGAGGCATGTGATATAATGGTACATCATCTCCTTTCTTCATACCTGAAGTAGAAGCAATATTCTCCTTCAAAATATCTTGTGTGGCCTCCTTGAATATGTCCTTTTCTTTGTGCACATAAAACTATTGTTGAGTTGTTGTATTCTTTTTGACCCACTGGTGTTGGTCCTAATTCTACTTTGTTGCATCTACTCATGTCTTGGTTCCACCTCTAGTAAATATATTGATCTTCTTCCCATCCTCTTCTCTGGTTTCCACAACAATCCATTGAACATTATGATTGTTCTGGTTCCTATTTTCCTGTATCTTTGTCAACAATGTCAGACATTCTTCTTTGTCATGATCTGTTGCGCGAAAATACATGCATGTTGTTGGTGGCTATGGAAAATCCCTTGCATAATGTCCAGGTTTCTGAAAATTGTGACATGTTACTGGTCCTCTACCTCCCCCAAATTCTCTTCCTCCATGGCCTCCTCTAAATATTTCCATGTTTCCTTTATTGTCTGCATGCAGTATATTATACTATGGTGCCTCACTGTATTGCGGCTATGCATTATTATATTGTGGTGATGTTGCAAATTGATGTTCGTTATTATACTATGGTTGCGATACAAACTGTTGTACATTATTATATTGCGGTTGCGTTGTAAACTGTTGCACAGGTTGTCCTTATGTAACACCCTGGTTTTAACCCTTATGAACTAGAATGTATTATGTAATTGTGACTTAGGCTGGTGAGTTGGTAAAGTTGAAAAGAGGCCATAGTGAATAGGAAATGTAATAATTCATATACATTAATAAAATACATCATTGTCTACAAGATGAACAAGGACAAAAGAGACATGGGGATATGATTCCACGAGAGAGGGGGATTAAGAGGCTAAGCCTTTGTATTATATTTTATTTACCCATAATTGATTTTATGGAGAAAATGGGTTACATGAGCTTCTTGGGAGTAAGGACATGTGGTTCTTGTTTTCATGTAATTATATAAACCTTGCCCGTGGGTTGTTTGGGGGTTTCTTTTGGTTAATCATTTCATTTTAGAATTCCTCATTTCACTCTTGTTGAATTTGTGTTCTCTTAGGGGGGAGAATGGAAACAAATGGATGGAGGAGGAGATCCATTGCTAGATGGTTGTAATAGATTGTTGATAATTCCAGGAGGGAATGGATGCCCATGTGCATGAGATGATGGAAATTTGGAAAGAACCGTCTACAACTGAGAATCCATGGATTTTCCAGTAGGGATATTTCCTAACCAATAGCACTGGATCTTTGGAGAGAAATTCAACAGCCTAAGGGGCTACTTGGGAGAGAAAGATGTTCATTTCTTTGGGTTGTGCAGGATAAGGGGGAAAGAGACATAGAAATTCAGATTTGTTGTGTGGTTGGGAAACCTCAGAGCTAGTTAGCCAATTCTTGTGTGTTTTCGATTTGGCCTAGGACCCGTCCTTGTGGACTCATATCCCTTGTTGGCCCTCGACCAAGTTTTGAGGAAATATTGGTCAGGAATGACCATGTTTTGGAATTCAACGCAATGATTGAGGAAGGAGTGCCCAGGCGGAGCTGAGATCACATATCTCACTTGTTTTGTGGGCTTTGTGGACCCATCAAGGGGTTCCTAGGGTTTTTGTAAAGGGTTATGGGATGTCGTCCCATGGGTTCTCCCATGTTTAGGCCTTATTGTAAAAGTATAAATAAGAATAAGATTGTAAGGATGTGTAGTAGTAGAGCAAAGTATAGGCAACTTGCAAGGCTAAGTGCAAGTAGTTTTTGTTTTCTTAGTGAAACATGATGTGTATGTAAGGCTTCGTTCTTGATAGAGAAGTGGGATTTGTTCAATGACCTAGTTTTGGGAAGGAGGATTTGGCACTCAGTGCACAGATCTCCTGTCCTTTGCGAAGCTCAGATTTGTGGCTTAGTGCACAGGAGCAGATGAATGTAAGAGATTCAGAAGAATAATAAAGAAGACAAAGAAGTTGGTGGACGTAGCCCCACTCTGGGGTGAACCACGTATGTCTTCTATATCTTATGTTCTTTGTGCTATGTGTGTTTTTCATGTATTTTCTTAGTGCTTTGTTATTATGTATGATGAATAGATCTGATAGTGCTCAATGCTTACTTGTGTTTTATGAATGAATGCTAGATCTAACTCGTTGCTATGTGCTAAGTGGTTGAAGTACTTAATATTATTGTTACTGCATCGATCTACCTTAGGGTTTGTTCGATGATGTTAATGACGCTAATCAATGAATGATTATTATCTTGTACATGTTAATAGAATACTTTCCAAAGTTTTGTAATCACATATCTGTGTCCCAGCTTGGTTAGGGACATATGAGTCCTGTAACTCCCCCGGTCTCTACCTCAGGTGAGACTTTGCATGCTTCACAGGTGTTTCCTAAAGGGCTGGTAGTTAGGGTTTTGTTGGTGCATTGTTGAAGCATTGAACCCTGTGTTTTCCCTTGTACCAACAAATGGTTTCGTTGTCGGGACTGAAAGTGTGATTGCTCAGAACTGAAGTAAAGGAAAGAGAAGATATGTGTGTAGATATGTTGTTATGGTGCACAGTATTTCCTACTTGAGTGGAGAAGCTCTGTGCTAAGAAAGAAACACGATATGAAAAAATGAGGTAAGATCTTGAAAGAGGTAAATCTTTGCGCTTTGATAAAGATAAGCATAATTTTTTTCTTTCGAAAGCATGAATTTAGGTATGATTAATAGATTCTATCATAGTCTGAAATCTAAGGAAAAGTTGGAAGAAAGAGTTGATCTCAATAAATTTGATAGAAATAAATAAAGATACTTTATTCCTATGCATAGAAATAATTTTTGGACTAATAAGTGGATGCAGGAACCTAGAAAGAATTTTTGCAGATTGTAGGTCCAAAACTGTGATCCTAGTGCACAGTACAGGAGAAGTTGGGGAACATTCAAGAGGAAGAGACGATTAACACTATGTTATAACTGTATAAGACCATGACATCTTGCTAAGGAATTCCCTGTTACAAGTCCTACTTGTCTTTGTTGTAAAATTGTTGGTCATGAAGTTGAGGATTATCCAAGGATGATTGCTAAATTCGAACAAATGAATATGAGACAAGAAAAATATCAAGAGACTGCGGGTATGTTAGAGAATCATAAAGAGAAAGAATCATAAAAATCTCAGACTATGTTATCACAGTTAAAAGAAATGATGAATGATCACAAGGATGTCAGTTTCTAGATATATTGAAGGTAAAACAACGCATAAATACAAGAATAAGAGACTTCAACATAGATTGTGTCCTGGATGAGGAAACACAAGTGAATATTATGAAAAAACACACTTGGTAAATTTTGGGAAATCCTACTGTGATACCTTCATTGGGAAGGATGGGCTTGTTTAAAGGAAATATGATAATCCTATGTGGAAGAGTTACTGATGTACCTGTTATCATCCACGAAACATCAACTGAAGAGGAATTTGAAGTTATTAAGATTGTTGAGAACAACACTCCATTCCCAATTTTGTTAGGAAAGAATTGGATCAAGGAGGATCATATCAGAAGGAAAGTAGAGGAAGAAGCTACAAATAATAAAAAGAAATAATTAAGGGATTTCATAGCTAGAAAAATAGACCGACTAATAGAAGAATGATAAGATAAGTCGAAGAAACAAAAGATAAGATAATTAGTTGTCTAAGTTGAAAGAATGCAAGAAGGTGTGAAGGACCTAACCATGTAAGAAACAAGAATACCCACCCTGGACTTAATAAGAGAAGATGTATTAACTTTCAACCCTTTGAGAGAACATCGGTAATGCGAAGTTGCTATGCCAGGAGAAGATGAGAATAGGAATGGAAAGAGAATTCTAGAAACAATTAGAGAGACTCAGATCATAGGAAATAAGAAAAGGAAGCTTAGTAAGAAGAACGCCAAGTTGGAAAATCTACAAGGAATTACAAAGAAGACTTTGTAGGAGGCAGGTTTGCAGGATTTGAACCTTGCCAGAATAGTGGAACTATGCAGAATGGGAATTCACCCCGACGAAGCTATATGACCATTGGAGGCACCCCGACTGTTAGAGTGACGCTCCAAAATGGCTAAGAAACGCATTTATTGGTGAATAGAACACATTTGGTATGTTGAGATTGTGCCATAATGGACAGATTCACATTGATGAAAGGATTCCTGCCTGTTGAAGGAATCCATTACGATGCTCACTTATTTAACCCATCAGACGCTGTGCCAGGACCACTTTTTGCTACCCGTAATTATCTGCTACAAGAAGAGAAGTGATTGTGTGTTGAATTGTGTTCTTAAACATCATTTTCCATTTGTCTACCAAGATTATCCACTCGCATACCCTCACCTATTTGTTAACAGTGAGAATGTCGACTGAGTGCACTGAGTTAGAGAATTTTGTCGAGGAGGTTGTTAAAATTTTTATGACTAATAAAGATATGTTTGAAGGAGTACATGCATCATCGACCAGCAGACTGCAGGATTCCCCTTTGAGGTCACTACGTTCTAGCCGTACTAACCCCATGACCAAGAAGCGAGGTAAGCATCGTGGAGACATGGAGAATGCAAAGAAGATCCTTTCGATATTACCAGATTATATCTTTCCCTTGGCTGGCATGGTTAACCACGACAACATCCCATGGGACTTTGAGTACACATTGATCACCGCGTACATTCCGAAGAGAATACGTGTAGTGGGAAGTTAGTTGGGATAGATCCCACTACTGAAGAACAATGATTTCAACCTTGGAGATAGAAAGAACTATGCCTCACTCGCACCTCACAGATATTTGGTGAAGACCACTAGGAAGAAGCCTCACCTGGTCTCCTAGCCATGGATTAAGGAGCTGGCGCAGTCCACAATACTTAACGTGATGAAGATTCCCCATTTTGGCTGACACCAAGAGGTTAACGCTTGCGTTAAACTCCTCTTGTCGTGCTACAATGGAGGATACCTGTGGCTCGATCAAAATATTACTGTGGATCTGGCGCTGATCCACCAAATTATAGGATTGAGCATGCAAGGACCCGACCCTCAACAATTTTTACCTAGGGAAGACCTCAGATCACTCCTTAGAAAAACACATTAAGGAGGCTTATAGAGAAGTCGAGAAGGGAAAGTGAGGCTACAAGGTAGCCTCTATCTAGGATGGTGCAATGTGCCTCACTTGAAAACTCATAGCTGGCAAGTGTGTAAGAAAGAATCACCCCACACAGGTCACCAGGTTCGTGGTGGACCTCGCAAGAAAATGCGTGGAGGAGATGTAGATGAATTGGGAAAATTACCTTGTCAATGAGCTCGAGAAAGACTGTCACGAAGCTTAGGATCAGGGATACGAGTTCCACTTTAGATGACTGCTCGTATTTATTTCATTTGTTGCTTGGAAAATGTCAGAAGGATCCACCTTCCCAGAGATCGAATCGTCAGAGTCGTTGGTCCCTAGGTTTTCAACCTCGTGGTACACCAACGAAATTTCAAAGAAATGGTAGTCTAATGATGTGTTCCATACGTACTATCAACAATTGAAGGTTTCCAACGAGTCATTCCCACGCATGACACCACACACCTTGCACCAGTATAGACTGATAGCCAAGTTCCGTGCAGATCCACATTTTATATATATAACTATGTGCAGAGATGATAGAAAGGAGGATATACAATCTTATTACAAGCTAACCGATGAAGACATGGAGCAGATAAAAAAGGAATGGCCAGAGGATTTTCAGACACCTGTCACTGATGCCAAACTCTCTGACACTGACATTATAGGAAGCCCCTTGGTCACTTGGTTTGAGCATGTAGGATAGTCCAGTGCGAAGAAGAAGAAGAAAAATGAGGAAGTTTAGAATATATAGACTGATGAGGAGGACATCGCCTCGGAAGAAAGTGGATCTGGCTCATCCGAAGGAGGAGGAGGAGGAGAATATCAAGAAGATGGACAAGGAGAAGGGGAAGAAGGACAAAATCAAGGAGAAGGAGAAGCTACATCGCCGAAAGATTCCCTTACTGAAACTAAAACACCGTGAAAGAGGAAGGTTTCTCCACAGAAACCTTCAACAAGAAAGAAGACCCACGCTAGTAAGACCCAGCTAGAGGCCATGCTCACAAAGGATGATATCAGTCTAGTCCACAGAGTGATGGAAGATGCGTTTGAAGATCTCTTGCAGAGATATGGAGCGAAGCAGGAGGAGTTGCATGGAAGGGTCGAGGAGGAGCTGAAGGAGATACAATGAGCTATTCAATTGATCCGTGCAGTACGTACTACACCTTCCTTGTTGGAGACTGCAGAATTAGGGGATGAGCCTGGCCAACTGAGAATACTAGTAGATGAAAAAGAGGCTCGAATTAAAAAAGTTCAAGAAGAAAAGGAAAAGGCTACAAAAGCCCTGAAGAAAGAGAAAGAGGATGTCTTAGAGAAAGTATGAGTTGCGCAGTACTATGTAACCACTTATGAAAATGAGAAAGATGAGTTTTGGGCAATGCTCAAGGAAGACAAAGAAAAGATACAAAGAGAAAAGGACCAACTACTTGTAGAGCAGACTGCGGTCAAAGAAGTGGTGAGAATAGCACTTCGCTCCGTGCTAGGCTTGGCATAGGAAGAACATGAGGTAGTCGAGGTTCAAGTGATGAATCTCGCTGGGGCCATCCAATAGCTTCAAGAAAGGGTAACAGAGCTGGAGATCCAAGAAGTACAAAGCACTCTACAGAAGTGCGTGATCAAAGGGAGGAAGCCGCTTAGAGCACAGTTTGAAGGATCAGAGCCCTCGCCTTAGAATGAAAACAATTGAGCGACAAAAGCATGTAGACCTATGAATGCCTCATAGAAGATCCAGAGCTTAGGAAGTTGGAAGTGTAGCTATAGGAGGTGTAGAAGTAGGCACTATCAGTATAGGCACATATGAAGCTACTCACTACAGTCTAGAGAATGAAGAGATCACAAGAATAATGCATGGTGAAACAACAGACTACTGCCATCCAAGGAAAGGTAATGGAAGTTATGCAGAAACTACAACCTATGCAGGATGAGGCCTGCAAGGTGTTTGAAGAAATTGAAGGCCAAAGGCTCACATGTAATTTCCCTTTCCAAATAGGATCTCCAGAGAGGAGGCTTAATGGTCTAAACCTCCCCACTCCAAAGAGGGGTAAACAGGGTTACTATAGGTCACTCCAGTCACAGGTGTTATATTTGGAAAGTGACATTGAATTAAAAAGGGTTAAAAGAACTTTTAAGTCATTATGAGCTAAAAATAGAAGTCAACAGTGATTTAGGGTTTTGGAAGTCAACAATGAATTAGGGTTTCATCATGATTTAGGGTTTTGGAAAGATATAAAGGAAGGTTCAGCGACCTAATTCATCATTATGCAGATTATGACTTGTCATTGAGGAGAAGAGGCACATCTCAGGAGAGATAGTTCAATGTATTCCAGGAAGAAGACACCAGTTGGCTGATTTCGGTGTTGAAAGACACACCCTAGTTACCGGGAAGATCATCCAGGTCTTCCATCATTCTTCATTGATTTCACAGTGCTCCCATATTCCGGGTATTAAATTTTAGTTTCTTATTTGTATTCCGGCTAAGATACTTTTGTCTTTTGATCTAGCCGAGTGTTGTTATTTTATTCAGCTACAGTTGCTTATTTGTATTCCGGCTAAGATCCTTTGTCTGTTGATCTAGTAACATATTGTCAGTTTATTCAGCCACCTTCGTCCATTTTGTAATCCACAAAGATATCATAATACAAATTTTGCAGTCCTTTGTCATGTTTATTATTTGTATGATCATTTATATGCTATAAACCTTTGATCCTACACACACATTAGCAGCGTTTCCTAGACTAACCAAGTCAATAACATTGCAGTGGTATCAAAGATTTAGTCTTTTCAGCCTATGACTAAAGAAAGTGAGTGTAGCAGAAGACCCAAAGGGCCATGAACACATAGGTGATGAATATGTCACTTACAACAGGCATCAGGAAAGAAGGCATAGGCCTGATTTTACCCCTTTTCCTCCTAGCAAAAAGGAAGAGGAAGAGGCACATAGAGAATTAGAGAGAAGGGCAGAGTGTGAGGATGAGCGCAAGGCAAAGAGGATGCTAGGAGATAGATATGAGTGACCAGAGGATAGTGTCAAGGCCCCCGTAGATCCAGAGGCATCTTTCATGTAGGTTATCAATGATATGTTAGCTAGTCAACAAACCTTGTCTCAATCCTTGGCACAAGTGGTTGATACAATGGCTAGAGTGGGCACTCCAGATACACAAGTCCCACATGAAACACAGGGGAACTTGGGAGTAGGTAGTAGACCCCAGTCACCCTCTCACACATACACCTCTACGAGTAGGATTCCCAGACCCTTGTTTCACAGTTTCGAGAGGGCACCCCCAGTAGCAGCACCGCCATCGATAGCACAGAGGCCACCCACTCATGCTGAAAACATTGTAGAGTATAGGAGGGAGTATGCAACATTAGGTCATGAATTCCATTAGGACATGACCTTAGTCTAGTACTGTCGAATCAGACTTAGGAACCACCCCAAAAAGCCGTAGAGGGGAGGACCACAACAACAACAGGGGCATAACCTCGATTTCATCCGAAAATTGGGAATCTCACCATCCCTTATTTCGATGGATCATCCAAATACACTGCCATATCTTGGGTACAGAAGCAAGACACATATTACAAGTTCAACCAGATGACCGAGACAAAGGCCATCAGTTTCACGACCTTACACTTGGAGGGTGAGGCACATGAGTGGTGGTATCATGGACTGGTGACATTAGGTCATAGTCACATCACCTCCTATAGGGATTTTACAGATAGGCTCATGGACAGGTTTGACAGGAAGGATCCCGAAATACACTTCAAGGATCTAGCCCAATTGAGACAAACTGGCATAGAAGAAGCATTCATCACAGAGTTTTAGCGGGTAGCTGTGGTAGTGACAGATATATCAGAGCCCAGGCTGATCATGCTATTCACAGAAGGACTCACAGAGCCTTTGAGAGGATGGGTGAAGGCATATAGGCCTCCCACTTTGTAGGATGTCATCCTTCGCACTCGAGATCTGGCAGTCTCAATGCCAAAGACTAAAAATTTCTGCAAACCATTTGTGCCCCAGAGGGATCAAGACATGAAGCCATTCCAGAGAGAATGAAGGGAAAGGAGAAGTTGTATGATGAGACTAGGTAAGAGATTATGAGGATGAAGCTTTTCTTCAGCTACAAATATCCTTAGGTTCCAGGCCACAGGTGCATGGGCAAGGGAGAGATTCAATATATTGAGGTAGCAACAAACAACATGGATAGTGAGGAGGAGGAACAAGACAATGGATCCACTAGTTCATAGGAGGAGTCAGCACCAGTAGAGGATAAGCCTCCCTATAGACCACCGACACTGGCAGGAGCCCATCCTCCAGTAGTCCCATAACCTCCAGAACAGGATAACAAGAGGAAACCAACAAAGGGAGGTGTCATAGCGACCCTTTCTGGTGTTCCCAGGTATGATACCCTCTATATCAAAGGGATTATTCAGGGGCAATAGGAAATCTCCGTAATAGATGATGGGGCCACCCACAACTTCTTTGACGCTTCACTAATATCAAGACGAGCACCTCAGACAGAGGATTTTGAGGGGTTTGATGTTGCGGTAGCAGATGGCCACACAATGGAGTGTCTAGATAGATTTCCAAACTTAGAGATGAAGTTAGGCAACTACACAGTGAGAGACACATTTTATGTGATTGACCTATCAGACAAAGATGTGGGGTTAGGAGTTCAGTTGATGATTACCTTGGGAAAAATCACTACCAACTACCAAACCTTGGAAATGGGATTCAGAGATCAGGATGGGAAGAAGGTTTTTCTAAGAGGTATGTCGACAGGAGCACCCAGGACAGTTTCAGCCAAGAGGATGGAGAGGATATTTATACATGGGGAGGTAGCATATGCCGCAAAATTCTTTTTCACCACTCAGAAGGATTCATAAGTTCGACAACAATACCATACAGAGATCAAGAATTTATTGGGATGACATCAACAAGTCTTTGAGGAAATTCCACCAGGGAGACCACCTGACAGAGGGTTTGAGCACACCATTGAGTTGGAGGAGGGGGCCAAACCTATGATCACCCCCCTATTTTCATCCTAGGAGGTTCAAGCATGAGATAGAGAAGGAAATCAAGGAATTGTTGGCGATGGGACACATCAGACCGAGAAACAACCCATTTTCTTCTTTAGTTGTCTTAGTTCTGAAGAAGGATGGCACCATGAGGATGTGCATTGATTACCAAGGCTTGAACAAGAAAACCATCAAGAACCGATACCCTATACCACGCATTAACGAGTTGATGGATGAACTGCATGGGGAATTTTGGTTCTCAAAAGTTGATCTACGTTCTAGATATCATCAGATCAACATCTGAGAGCAGGACATAGAGAAGACAATATTTCGATGTCATTTTGGACAATTCGAGTTCCTGGTTATGACGTTTGGGCTAACTAATGCACTCGCTACATTACAGTCTTGCATGAACCATATATTCAGGGATTAGTTAAGGAAATCAGTCTTGGTTTTCTTTGACAACATCTTGATCTATAGTCGGTCATGGCAAGAGCATATGAGGCACCTAGATGAGGTATTGAGCATCATGGAGGCACAGTCATTATATGCCAAAGAGTCTAAGTGTGAGTTCGGTAAAACAAAGATGTTTTACTTAGGCCACATCATCAATGCACAGGGGGTACAAGAGAGAAGATCAGGGCCATTCTGGATTGGACGACGCCCAAGAATGTGATAGAATTGAGGAATTTCTTCAGGCTATGGAGCTATTATAGGCGGTTTGTCTAGGGTTTTTCTCATCTTGGAGCACCACTGACAGATATTACCAAGCATGGGGCCTTCATATGGACCGAGAAATCATAGGAATCCTTTGATCACATGAAGGAAGTCATGGGCACTTGTCCAGTGTTGGCACTACCATAATTCACCTTTCCATTTGTACTAGAGTGTGACGCATCCGACGAAGGGATCGGTGTAGTTTTGATGTAGGGAGGACACCCCTTTGTATTCGAGAGCCAGAAGCTTAGTCAAACTGAGAGGTTTTACTCCATTTATGACAAGGAAATGTTGGCAATCATGCATGCCTTGACCAAGTTCAGACAATATTTGGTGGGCAACAAATTCATGGTCAAGACCGATCACAACAGTTTGAAGTATTTCCTTGAGCAGAAGGAC
>SNQJ01S0005601.1:20424-31702 GCA_010110895.2 Picea sitchensis
GTTGACAAATCCACGATTATTTCCATATCTTCTATTTACACCATTCATGCTTCTTGCGTATTTTTTTCTTTCATTGATTCTACAATTAATTGCCTTATGTCCAAAATATTTGCAAGTATAACAATGATCGAGAAATAAATTTTGATACCTTGGAGTAAGTGGCCTTCTTTGTGATGTAGTTCATCTGGGTTCATGATCTACTCTTCTGTAGTTTCCTTCATACTGATTGAAGCTTGTTTGATTCCTGAAGGTAGGAGGTCTTCTTGGATATTCATCTCTTTTGTAATCATTCATTCTTTCTGGTATCTTGGTCCACTTCTCATCAATTGTCTGTGTAGCTCTTTCTTCAACCTTATTGTTGGTATTTGCATATTCTTTGTATGAAGTTTCACCCATGCATCCAAGATGTGTTAAGTATTTTGGCACTTGATAGTTTCTTAATATCTTCCTCAATGAGACAACTTCTTGTTCAAGTTTCTCACAATCTTCTTCTTTCTTCATCATTTGGACATTCCTTATTTCTCCTATTCTTCTTTCTTCTTCGAGTAGAGTTTTCAAGGAATTTTTTTCTTCTCTTAGTTTCTCAAAGTCTTCTAATTGTTTCTTCAAGATTACAACTGTCTTTTCACAACTACCCAATTCACTTCTTAGTTTTCTATGCGTGTCTTTGAGCTTGTTATTTTCAATCTCAACAGGCTTCAATTTTTTAAGATTCTCATCTTCTTGTTGAATAATTTCTGCTTCGTGATTTCCTTCTTCTTCATTGGACTTTTCTTCTTTAGTGTCACCTATTTAAATTCTTGGATGAGGACATTCAAATTCAACATGTCCTATTCATTCACAATTAAATAAAAAGAATTGACCTCTATTTTCTTCTTTGAAATCTAAGATGTTGTAATTTGCTTCAACTTCTTCTTCTTCTTCTGCTTCTTCCCTTGCATAAAGGTCTCGTATCTTGTCCCAAATATCTTTTTATGATGCACATGATCCCACCTTGGATTTCACTGAATCTATCAATCCATCTAGGATGGTATCTATTACCAATTTGTTTTCCCTTTTTGCTTCCTTCTGAGCAACAGTTTTTGGTTTCTTTAAAGCATTGTATACTGAAGAAACTGAGAACCAAACATCTTCCCCAAGAGATTTCAAGTAAGTTTCCATTCTTTTACTCCATTATTCAAAATTGCTTCCATCAAATGGTGGAATCCCATTTGTAATTTTTTCTTCCATTTCTTCTTAAGATATTCCTTCCAGTGGTTAAACTGTACTGAAGGTAACCTGCTCTTATACCAATTGTTGATACTGAAAGGGGGGTGAATCAGTATCAAGTACAATTTAAAAAACTTTTCAACTTATACTTAAACCATTCAATTATATCCAATGATAAATGAAAAATAGTATAAGAGTTACACCAATACACCACAATAAACCATGCACAATATATGCGTGATAATAAAACTTTACATTAAATCATCACCATCAACCAACCATCACATAGAGCCTGATAATGCTTCCTGATACTTCTTCAACTTCTGTAATTATTCAATTCTTGGAATAATCTGATCCTATAGATAATATTACTCAATGTATTCTCTGAAACGCCTCCAAGTTTCACTCCTTGAATCCTCCCCAAAAAGAAGTTATAGAAAGAATGGTAGACTTTATTCAATTCTAGTTTATTCAGGAGAGTGAACTTGTACAGAATGCCCCACACTCAATATTTAACATCAGATTCTGAAACATGCACAAACGAAATCAAAGTTCATACTATTTCCAATTAAATTTGTCCCATGCCATTTGGATTCTCTATGAAGAAGTTATGACTATTTTACCCGAAACACTTGTTTATTGACTAGCTTCAGGACTGGTCAAAAACCCTATCTTCCACAAAGTGTATCTCCATACTTATAGCCAATAAAGAGATGAAACTTTTACCACATCTACCTTGATATGTCTTCTCAATACCATAGAAATTTCACCCTCTGAATCGTTCTAGAAAAAATGTTATAGTGAAAATGGTAAGATGACCTGTAAATAACATACCTTAGAACACCACCAAAAGACTTCATCATCCCTTGAAATCCGACCTTCTTTACTTCTGATTTCGTCTCAAATTTAACTTGTGTATCAAATGAATGTATAATGATATTTATTTATAGCATTTATGTCACTTCGTTTTAATATTATGGCCGACCTGACACTTTCTTATTTTGTAATTCTTTTCTTTAATTATCTTCAGGGCCTACATGTATTTCCTTCTTCAATTCACTTTGTCATCTTCAAAAACTCATTTATCCTCAACCATGAGGATCCACATGACGTGCCACCTACCACAGGAAACAACATGATGTATACTATCCATCCACGGGTTTTTTTTTTGAATGTACATTGNTGTTTTTGAATGTACATTGTCCTTCATGTCCAAATACCTTCATCAATCTTGCGGTCCAAAACCAATGACTAGGGTTGACATCAATGACAACAACCAATCTTCCAACAATTATGTATGATGAATAGATTTGATAGTGTTCAATGATTACTTGTGGTTTATGAATGAATGTTGGATATAACTTGTTTCTATGTGCTAAGTGGTTGAAGTACTTAAGCTTTATTGCTACTGCATCAATCTACCTTAGGGTTTGTTCCACGATGTTAATGAAGCTAATGAGTTAATGATTATTATCTTGTACATGTTAATAGAATAATCTGCAAAGTGTTGTAATCACATATCTGTGTCCCATCTTGGTTACAGACATGTGAGTCCTATAGCCCCCCCTGCCTCTACCTTGGGTGAGACTTCATCTACTTCACAGGTGTTGTCGAAAGGGTTGGTAGTTAGGGTTTTTTTGGTGTGTTGTTGAAGCGTTGAACCCTCGGTCTTCCCTTGTGCCAAAAACCCTGGATCAGGGGTGACCTTTTGTTGAGAGTAAATGGACAACAATGTTTATGGTTGGGAGGAACGTCCTTGTTTTGCAGCCAGTTGGTGAATGTTTACTTCAAAGATAAGTGCTCTCTATGTTTTCTGTACAATGTATTTTTCGCTGTGTATTTAATTATCTCTTAGATGTATTTTTGTGTTCATGCTTACTGGTTATTTTTTGTGCATGGAACATTGTTTATTTATTTTATTCTATAACATAGATCTTGATTAATGCATGTGATTCTTTCATGCTTGATTTCAGATTAATTATTATCATAATTTGAAAGTTGTTCCGAAGTGAGTTTTTGAGGTAGCGTGCCCAGCCTGTGGGTGGTTGCGTATGTTACATATTGGTATCAAGAATTTTTGTTCAACACCGGACTGGTATGGGACTTAATGGGTGCTAATCAGGCATATTCTCTATTACAGATTCAACTGGTATGAATTTTGGGGAAAATGGTGGAAAATTAGAGTGAAATCTCAAAATTCATGAGAAAATCCATGTTTAGATGATTCATATTGTTTGAGAGGTTTAATGGATTCGATCTTTGGAATTTCCGAGATGAATTTGACTTGGAAGATTCAAAATTTTGTATTTTTTAATGGATGTGGTAGCACGGGGAAGATTTGAAATAATCGGCGATCGAGATCATGTCTGATCTTGAGATCATTGACCCATATTCATTCTTTAAAAATTTAAAAATATTAATGTTTTCGAAGTTTGACAAAGTTACTATATCGAAGGACAAGATTCATTTCAGGGGTTTGAGAAATGAGGTGAATCGAGGGTCCGCGTTCATTTTTGGTCATTTTGGAAGTTAGAGGAAATCAATGGTCAAGATTCAATCTTAGAGTTCCGAGAAAGGCATTCTCAATAGGCCTTTGGGAAGAAAGTGTTGGAAGGACTTCAAAGTCAGGCTAGAAGAGAAGTCGATGATAGAATCCCGAAAGAGTGAGAGTCATTAGATCAGTTGGGATCTTTCTCAGTCATGAGATCTCGCTAAGATGTTCTTTCAGAAAGGAATTTTTAGAAGATCTCGTTTAGAAGAGTTCTGACGGTATCGAAGAGGGAATATTCTTTGATACCCTATGGTCGGAGTGGTGATAGTTACTTAATATTTCAAACTCCGAATGAAAAGATATTATGATATCAAAAAGAAATATTCCTTGATAACTTCTTTTCAGAGTCGTGTTTGAGCTCGATTCTACAAAATTTCGAATGGGAACCTATAACGGGCGGTCCAAATTTATTCTGATTTTAAGATCAATGGTGTAGATTTCCCTGTAGGAAAAACTGCTCCATAGTGTAAAAAATGGAGCCATGTTTTTTTATTTTGGCCATCACTGGAGCAGATTAAGTTGTATTTGAACGAAACTTATGGGTTTTTTTCTGTAGAGATGAGTTCAATGAATGTGCCAGAAAAGGCCCTTGTCCATTTCGGATTTCATTTTTTAGAAATGGAAAAATAATGGTTTTTAAAGATCTAGGTCCAAACCATTGGCAAAGGTTGACATTAAGATGAAATTCTTTGAGAGTATCCAGAAAGAAGACACAAAAATAACCCACGAATGAATTGAATAAATCCTAAGGGGATTGGAATGGGGATGTTGAAACTGGAAATTTGTATGTGCTCTACATTTTATTTACTAATCAAGACAAACAACTTTGGTCTAGTGAAAATTTTCTAGAAGTGCACAGATTGAGAGATAGCTAGTTTCGCCAAAAATTCCATGTCTGTAGAAAGAATTGAAAAAGGGAAAAGTTGTCATTTCCATATTGTTGTAGCTTTTGACTGGAGCATTAGATTGAAAATATAATATTATTATCTACACCTCATATTGTCATTTCCATATTGAAAATATAGTTGTCATTTTTATTATCTATGCCTCATATAAAAGTTTCTTTATTTTATGACATTGTTTTTTCTTCTGCAGTTGATTGAAGTTGGCATTTCAATAAAATTTCACGAGTGGAAAAAATGCAAAAAATGGGGTGAAAGCGACGTTTTCAGGAAGCCATAACTTTCACCTTAGAAATTAGATTGGGGAAAGAGTATCATCGTTGGAAATATTATTCATAGGAGAATGACCTAGAATTTTTAGAATTTGGATAATTGTGATATAATTCTTCATGAACTGAGCATAAAAAGTACATGTAAATTTAATTAACATTTTTTTATGATATGTGTAATTCTAACAAAACAAATGCTTGCATATTTTGCAGAATTAGAGGTATAATCAAATCAATTCAAGAATAGGATTAGATACTAAAGTCATGGAAGCATGACAGAGCTTACAAAAGTTGGATGAGGCAATAAAGAGCTATAGGGAGAGTAATGAAAAGTGGATAAAGAACGTGAGAAAAGCATAATATAGGGATTATTATTTAGCTGCTAACGAGTGTAAATAAATTGCAGGTACAAAAAATGCAAGAAAACTCACATAGGATATGGATTTAGCAGGTTAATAATTTCATTGATGGGCAAAGAAAGGAAAAGTAAGGTTCCATAGCCTTGAAGGTAGAGATGTGTACACAATTGCAAGCTTGATGTGGAAGAAAACAAAGAGCTTAAGAGGTTATGTGTTAATAATCTCTGTGTGTCGAGCATAGAAGTTCCAAGGAATGATTTGTTAGATATGAATTAGCTACTTGTCTAAAAGTACTCATTGAAAGAAATCCACTTCTGATGTCATAGTTCAGAGTGGAAGCAAGATTCCAATGCAGAGAAATTGGAGATAGAAAAATGAATGGTCTTTCACTAGAAAAGTGCCACTTAATGAAAATAAAATTACACTGGAATGGTGTTAAGTGTGAAAGGTATGGTTTCATAGGGAAATGTTAATGAAGTAACCTAATGGACAACTAGGAGTAACAATATTTGATTCAATAATGTTGTGGTATTAAAGTGATGGAATGTTCTAAGCTACTTCATTCCAATGTGTTGGAATGTTTCATAAAGGTAAATTTTGGATATGACTTCCTAGGAGAGGCTGCTGAAAATAGAACACATTGGTTGGATTGCAGAATGGTCAAGTGGAACTTGGCTCGATAGTGTTCATATGATGGAAAAATAGTGCAGATGAGCAGAGTGGGAGCACAAAGGGAAACATGGATATGAAGAAAATCCATGAAAATCAGCTAAAAAATAAATAAATAAACAAATAAGTGAATTGAAATATAAATGCACTAGACTACATGACGCATACCATGAAGTTAGAATGCATATGCATAAGTAGGCATGATGATAATGAATTCTTGGTGCATATATATGTGCATTGTGCATATGTACATGCTTGGATATGCATATGGCATGATTGAGGACTTAGAATAGTTTGTTGTTATATACATGAAATAATGATGTTATAGTCATTAAGTATAACTAATTATGGATTATGGATTATGTACTCAGGAAAAATGATATAGCATGGTTAAAGATGTGGATGTTGTTTTTTTTGCTTATGAATTCCTTCTATGCAAAGACCCATGAGGGTGGTACTAATGGTAACAGAAAGGATGGAAGAGAAATCTTGTGATCTTTTACAAATACTAGCTAATCAGATAACAACAAGTAGGTTAATAACAACCATGCAAGTATGCATTTAGTATCTTTTGATGCATATATCTTGAAGGGAATTGAGATAAGAATTCTCTCAGTTAATTTTTCAATACTTAAATTGATATGTAATTGCCAAAGGCCTAGAGTATATAATTTTTGTTAATGCTAGAATGAATTTAGATAAAATGTTAATTACATATTGTGTTATGATTGGTTATGGGATCATAACCAGGTCAAGTCACATCCCATAACCAGGTCAATTTAGGAGAAATAATCTTGATATAACAATAGATATTGATAGAGATAGTCGTGCATGAGACCATGAGATGGTTGGATAAGGAAGGGGTATAATGCTATATGAGTGGTCAATGGTATCTATTGTATAGTTTATGTTTGGACTTCAACCTCTTTGTCGACATTGAAGAGAAATTAATAAATATATTCTTGGTGTTGTGTTTGGGTTGAAAAGGAAGGTATCCAAATAGTCAGGAAAGCAGTATGAAGTTTGTGGATGATGTGTTGAGGCATTGGCCAAACATTCCAACTCACCTTGGTATATGCATGACATAGTTGTGTGGTTATTATGTAGTCAATGTAGGGATGGATTTTGTAAATTTGGCCATGAGTATTGGTACATCGATTGTTATTTTATTAGTAATTGTTTCTTGCATTATAAAAATCTTGTGGCACTGAAAATGCCTAATGATGGATAGTTGCATTATATTAATATGAATACTAGTTGAAAGTGATTGAATTGTTGTTTGTTACAATGTTGAGATCACTTTTTGGAGCTGTTAAAAATGTTACAAGTGATATTACAAGAAGTATTGAATGCATTTGGGTGAATGCATGCATATATTATATAACATAGAAATGATTATGCTAACAACTAAAATGATGTGAGAATTTCTAATTCATGAAGTTGAAAACACTTATGGAGTTGTTAGATATTGCAGCAAGAAAAGTTGTAGGTTAACGTAGTTACATAACGATGATTTATGGAAAATCTCTTAGGGGAGGAGAGTGATACAAATATTGACAGATAGAAGAAATTAAATATTGGTTGATAATACATGTGTAAAGAATGATAGGTTCATTCCAATTAATAGTTGGATTAATAGAAATGATTGAATTGTAGTTGTAAACAATTATGATATCACTTTGTAATTTTATTTTGGATTGTTACCATAATATATATATCTTGTACATGAGATACTGACAGTTTGTTTGTTTGAGTGTAAAATGAGGGAATTGCAGGTAGAATGGTCTTGGATATGGAAGGTATGTAATCCCATAAGGAAGACTAATATCTACAACTACAAAAGACAAACATTATGAGAAGAAAAATTCATGCCTGGAAATTTTATTTTCCTATATAAAACTGATTTGATAAATTAATAGTTACAAATTGTTACATGATTATGCTAACAATTTTTTGGATGATTTAATTTGAAATGGCAGGAAGAAGGGTCTTGAATATGGTAGTGTTGTAAGCCCATAAGGAAGACCAATTACATGTTGATCCAAACCTCTATGGGAAGGAAAATCCCATACTTGTGAATCAGGTTCTTGTGTGGAGAAGATCTGAAAATATAATGTGTAATTTGGAAATCTTTGGGTGAAAGATTTGCAAGAAAATTCTTAATTGTAATTGACGACAACATCTCACAAAATGGTTGTATACATGTGATACAGGTGAGAAGAAAGTGATCTATCTAGGTAAGATAGATGAAGGCTCTCAAAGCTAGAAAGCATGAAAAAGGCTATCGTTGTGACATGAGAACACTGTGGTAAGCCATGATCATCCTAGAGTATGTTGTGTTGTGGTAACACAAACTAGAGGGACACCTCAACAGAGAGATTCAGATAGATGCCTTGGCTGTAAGACTCGATAAAGTCCCGAGAAATCTTCTTGTGAAAGAAATATTTGGAAAGGAAAGATGGATTTCCTGAAGGACTGTATAGCAGAGAAGGGGATGCCTGAGCCTGGGCCTGGAAGGTGAGTGACCGAAAGGAAGAGGAGACTTTGATAGTTCTTGTAAACTATTTATTGGAATCAAGCACATAATGGGTATGTCAAGGAAAACAATGAGACAAGTTAATGAGACATTCATATGGATGAAGATCCATGAACCACATAGGTAAGTATTGTGCTGGATTATGAAAATTTCCTTTTAAATTCTGAACAAAAATAAATAATTTATGCACAAAATTGTGAAATGACATGCTTGTTGTTTGAAATGTTGTAGGAAAATGATGAATGTTGAGGATGTGGAAAAGCACTAGACTATGAGGGAAAATAAGAAGGTAGTGATGGAGCAGTTGAATGACAAAGGCATGGAATGAAGAAATTCCAATGGACTTGTTGCAGCTGGAGTTTTGGAAGTCATAACTCTGAAACTTCCTGGTTGAGTGCATTGGAGCCATGAAGAGAAGTGGAATAGCTTGAGATACTACAGGGTAGATAAATGGGTTCATTTATTTGGGTTGTGTAGGATGAGAGGGAAGGAGAGATTGATGGTTGGAACTACTGCCAGACATATAAATTTTTAATATCATTATGCATGTTTTGGGTCGGAATGCCTATGTATACATGTTTAGGCTAGAATGTCTATGTATATAAGAGTTGGTTGGATTTCCTGTGTGGATTAAGGCCAAAGAGCCTAGATTTGTAATGTTAATAACATTGGAATGGTGTTGTGCACTAAGGATAGTGCCAAAATAAAGGGAGGGGGAAGTAACACCCTGATTCTAGCCCTTATGAGCTAGAATGTATTATGTAAATGTGACTTAGGTTAGTGAGTCGATAAAGTTGAAAAGGGGCCAGATTTCCTAGGAAGTGTAATACTTCATATACATTAATAAAATACAACACTAGATGCAAGACAAACAAGGAAAAAAGAGATAGGGGGATATGATTCCACGAGATATGGGGCTTAAGGGGCTAAGCCTTTTTATTGTATTTTATTTACCCATAATGGATTTTATGGAGAAAAGGGGTTACATGAGCTTCTTGGGAGGAAGGCCATGTGGTTCTTGTTTTCATGTAATTATATAAACCCTGCCCGTGGGATGTTTGGGGGTTTCTCTTGGTTAAACATTTCATTTTAGAATTCCTCATTTCACTCTTGTTGAATTTATGTTCTCTTGGGTAGGAGCATGAAAACAAATGGATAGAGGAGGAGAGCCATTGCTATATGGTTGTTATAGATTACTAATCATTCCAGGATGGAATGGATGCCTATGTGCATGAGATTGATGGAAGTTCAAAGAGAATTGTCCATAGATGAAAATCCTTCGAGTTTCTAGTAGGGATATTTCCTCACCAGTATCACTGGATCCCTATAGAGAAATGGAACATATCGAGGGACTGGATGGAAGATAAAGGTGTTAATTTATTTGGGTTGTACAGGTTGAGGGGGAAAGAGAGATGGAAATTTAGATTTGTTGTGTGGTTGGGAAACCTGAGAGCTTGTTATCCAACTATTGTATGCTCTCAATTTGGACTAGGACCCATCCTTGTGGATTCATAGCCCTGGCTCGAGGGTGACGTTATATTGATATTAAATGAAAAACAACATCTATGGCTGGGAGAAATGTCCTTGGTCTGCAACCAGTTGGTGAATGTTTACTTGAAAGATAAGTGCTCTCTGTGTTTTCTGTACAATGTATTTTTCAGTGTGTATTTAACAATCTCCAAGATGTATTTTTGTGTGCATGATTGTTGGTTATTTTTTGTGCATGGCACATTATTTATTTCTTTTATGCTCTAGCATGGATCTTGATTAATGCATGTGAGTCTTTCATGCTTGATTTCAGATTAATTATTATCGGAATTCAAAATTGGTTTAGAAGTGAGTTTTTGAGTTAGCGTACATAGCTCGTGGGTGGATGGGTATGTTACAGTCCACCTCTAGTAACTATATTGATCTTCTTCCTATTCTCTTCTCTGGTTTCCACAAAAATCTATTAAACATTCTAATTGTTCTCGTTCCTCGTTTCCTATCTTTGTCAACATTGTTGGACATTCTTCTGTGTCATGATCTGTTGCGTGAAAATACATGCATGTTGTTGGTGGCTATGGACAATCCCTTCCATAATGTCCAAGTTTCTGACAATTGTGACATGTTACTGGTCCTATGCCTCCTCCAAATACTCTTCCTCCATGGCCTCCTCCTCTAACTCCACCTATGTTTCCTTGATTTTCTCCACGCGGTGTATTATACTATGGTGCTTCATTGTATTGTGGTTACGCATTATTATACTGTGGTGGTGCTACAAACTATTGTGCATTATTATATTGCGGTTGCACTACAAACTGCTACGTTTTATTATACTACAGTTTTGTTCTAAACTATTATGCATATTTTCCCATCATTAGTTCAGCCTGCACCCTATAAGTATCTAAATTCCTTTCCTTCATTATTTCCAAGGTTCTACAATCCTTGTCTTCATGTCCTACAGACTTGTAGAAATTACAGAATGTGCTCTTAGGCATTGTTTGATAATTTTTCATCATGGGACAATGATAAGTGTTGGATTACTAAGAGGGGGGGTAAATCAATAATAGCATAATTATAATCCATTTTCTTCAAATGTTATATCAATGTAGAATTATTATACAATAATGAGCAGTAACAAATAAACAATCACACACATACATTGTACACCAGTGTTTTACATGGAAACCCAAATCGGGAGAAAACCACAGAATGTTTTTTCTTATATGTCTTGAAGAATTACATTCATTGGAAGCACCAACTTCCTTTGTTTTCCAGCTGCAACTGGAAGGAGGCTCCAA
>SNQJ01S0005601.1:49337-61486 GCA_010110895.2 Picea sitchensis
TATATATATATATATATATATATATATATATATTCTTTTTCAAAAATTGTCAAATTACAGTAGCAGAGGCAACAATTTCCATCCGTTACATAATACAATCACAAAAGTAATAAAAACCAGACAGTCCATCAAGTGCCCAAACGCAAATTGAATTTAAATACTTTTACATCTCAGAATACCAATAAAAAAAAACCCTGACAACAGTAAGAGAATCCCAGGGCCCTAAGGATAACTCATCAAAAGGATCACAAGGGTTCTATCAATCGAGGCACATAAATTAAACAACAAGCAAAAAAGATAATCCAAACACCAAGGCCGTACTGAAGGACGCAAGTCAAACAATCACGCAAGGACATCCACAGAGGTAGACGGCTAAAAGGTTCACCTTCGCTTCACCATCCTCGCACAGAAAAGTAGGGCATTGAGATCCATAGGTCTTTTAACTCTAAGGTGATGACTGTAGATCAAGCTCCTGGCCGACTACTCAGGCGAGGACTGACAAGCTAGGGACAAAGGATGAACAAACTCAAGGTAACAATCAACACACAGGGCGGTCATGACATGCTAGAAACCAAGGCCATAGGAGACGACAACCAATGGGCTATGCTAATAAAAATTTCAGATATCAATCTAAACATCCAATCTACTTACATAATCAACATGCATATCCAATCATAAAACCTATGACAATCTGCCATTCAAATGAAGAAAGAATACCATTTCCTATTTGCCCTCTCTGAATGACTTCCCGCGCACTCCGTGTAGCTCCCGCTCGCCGACCGTCGAGACCTCACCAGTACCTCCCAGCCAACACTAGGGGTACTCTTCTTCCCCCTTAGCTCCTAGATCGCCTCGCAAGGCCAAGCCACCACTCCTCTCTGAGATGGGTATCCCAACTCCCACAAGTAAGTCAGTCAAGGATAATAGGATAATGGACACCAGGTAACTATCACTAAACAATTCTTGGTTGAATTTAAGATAGGAGGATATAATGATAAAATCTTGTGTGATGTTATTCCTATGGATGTTTGTCATCTATTGTTGGGTAGACCATGTAAATATGACAGGAAAGTGATTCATGATGGAAGAATGAACACATACACCTTAGAGAAGAATGGGAGGACACACATGTTGCTTCCAATTAAGGATAAGGAGGTGAAACCGGAAGTAAGAAACACAGTACTTCTCATGAGTGGGAAGGAACTCATTAATGAGGTTAAGAATAAGGAGGATCCACAGTTCATTGTGGTCAGGAAGCCGAGGATTGTTTTGACTAGCACAAGAGTGGATGATTTACCAGAGGAAGTTCAGGAACTGCTGGAAGAATTCGCTGACATAATAGTGGATGAACTACCTCGTTCGTTGCCATCGATTAGAAGTGTGAGTCATCATATTGATCTCATACCAGGAGCCAGTTTTCCAAACAAAGCCGCGTACAGATTGATGCCGCAGGAGAATGAAGAGATTAAAAGGCAAGTCCAGGATTTGTTGGACAAAGGTTTGGTCAGAGAAAGCTTGAGTCCATGTGTTGTTCCAACAGTACTCAGTCCGAAGAAAGACGGAGGCTAGAGGATGTGTACTGACTCAAGGGCAATCAATAAGATAACCATAAGGTACAGGTTTCCATTGCCAAGGATGGATGATCTGATGGATTGCTTGAGTGGAGCAAGATATTTTTCAAAGATTGATTTGAAAAGTGGTTATCACCAAATCCGCATGAGAGAAGGTGATGAATGGAAGACATCATTCAAAACAAATGAAGGGTTGTATGAATGGCTTGTTATGTCGTTTGGCTTAACAAATGTGCCAAGTACCTTCATGAGGTTGATGAACGAAGTCCCGAGGGAGTTCATCGGGAAATTTGTCATTGTGTATTTGGATGACATACTGATCTACAGTAAGACAGTGGCAGAGCATCTGAAACATTTGGCTACAGTGATGCAGAAACTACAGCAAGAGAAGTTGTTGATAAACATGAAAAATTCCTCATTCATGAAGACATAACTCATTTACTTGGGGTTTGTTATTTCGGCAAATGAGTTGAGGATGGATCCAAATAAGGTGGAAGTGATTAAGAATTGGCCATCACCGAAGAACATATTTGAGGTGAGAATTTTTCACGGATTGGCTAGTTTCTACCGAAAGTTCATCAGGAATTTCAGTGGAATTAGCGCAGCAATGATGGATACAGTAAAGAAAAGACATAAATATTTTCACTGGACTGTAGAGGCTAAGAAGAGTTTTAGTCTTCTGAAGAGGAATATTACGGAACAACCAGTTTTGGTGTTGCCGGATTTCCTGAAAACATTTCAGGTAAAATGTGATGCAAGTGGATTTGCAATTGGGGCAGTCTTGAGTCAAGAAGACAGGCCAATAGCATACTTCAGCAAGAAGCTGAATGAGGTGAAAGTCAAGTACTCCATGTATGATAAGGATTTTTATGCTATCATACAGGCGTTGAAGAAATGGAGGCATTACTTGATCCCGAAAGAGTTTGTCTTATACAGTGATAATCATGCACTGTAGTTTGTGACTCAATAGGAGAAGTTGAATCAGAAACATGTCAACTGGGTTGAGTATATGTAGAATTTCACTTTTGTAATAAAACATATTTCTGGTACTGCTAAGAAAGTGGTTGATGCTTTGAGCAGGAAGTGTTTGTTGTTGTAGGAGTTCAAAGTCAAAACATTGGGTTTTGATGATCTCAGGAACATGTACGCAGATGATCAGGATTTTAAGGAGGCGTATGAAGCAGCTGAGAATCCAATTCTCAAAGATAGAAGCCAGTGGATGGAGTATATGATCCAGGAAGGATTGTTGTTCAGGGGCAATCAACTGTGTATTCTGAAATGCTCCATGAGGGAGAATTTGCTGAAGGAGAAACACAGTGGAGGATTAGCGGGGCACTTTGGTCATGAAAAAATGTTCGCAAACTTGAACGAGTCATATTTTTGGCCAGGAATGCGAGTGGATGTCAAGATATTTATAGACAGTTGCAAAATATTCCAGCATTCGAAGGGGAGGAAGTAGAATGCAGGTTTCTATCAACCATTGCCCATACCAGGGAAGCCGTGGGATGCAATTAGCATGGATTTTGTATTGGGGTTGCCAAGAACACAAAGAGGTGTTGATTCAATCTTTGTAGTGGTGGATAGATTTTCCAAAATGGCACACTTCATACCATGTCAGAAGACCAGTGATGCAACTCACATTGCGAATCTGTTTTTCAAAGAGGTCATTCGACTTCATGGGTTGTCGAGAAGTATAGTTTCGGATCGAGATACGAAATTCATAGGGTATTTTTGGAGGACCTTATAGAAGAAGTTGGGAACTAACTTGTTGTTTAGTTCATCTTATCATCCACATATGGATGGAAAGACGGAAGTGGTCAACAGAAGTCTGGGAGACTTTCTAAGAAGCTTGGTGACAGAGCACCATAGCCAGTGGGACAGTATATTACCACAGGCAGAATTCACGTATAATGACTCAGTTGACAGGAGCATAGGACAAAGTCCATTTCAGGTTGTCTATGGCATGCAGTCGAGGGGAATTTATGAACTGAGAGATTCAGAACAGACTACGACTAGGAGCGCTAGTGTAGAAGAATTCGCAGAGGCGATGAAGGAACTTCACAGTCAGGTGAAGGAGCGATTACAGAACTCAAGTTAGGAGTATAAGCGTAGGGTAGATCATCACAGAAGACAACTTCATTTTGAGGTTGGTGATCTGGTTCTCGCACATTTGAGAAAATAAAGGTTCTCGAGAGGAACATATAATAAGCTAAAGATGAAGAAAATCAGGCTGTGTAGGGTCTTGAAGAAATTTGGGGCGAATGCTTACGAGATTGAATTACCTAATGGGATCAAAATATCTCTAATATTCAATATCTCAGTTTTGTACCCATACAGAGCTGGAGAAACAGAGAATGGAACTGAGCAGCCAGTGATCCAGTGAACAAACAAGATGCCAGTTGCAGGGAAGTCACAGATGGAGTGCATACTGGATAAGAGAGTAAGCAAGAGGACCAGGCGAAAGAAGTACTTTGAGTATCTGGTCAAATGGAAGAATCATCTAGTTGAAGATGCCAGTTGGGAGAGCGAAGCGGAGATACAGAAGCATGGACAGACCATGCAGGAGCTCATGGACAGGAGCCCATGAAATTTTTTCAAGTGAGGGAGTATGATGCAGGAGCATCGCCAACGACAAGCGAGCTAGCGCGGAAGCGAAGGACAGTTGGACAAGCGCCAACACAAATTTTGAAAATTGCCTTGAAGTTGTTGTGCAAATCTTAAATGAAGTCATTTAAGAAGAAGCACACTTGTATAATGTAAATGGACCTTGAGCGATTGCTCTCATCCTTAGTAGGTAGAAGGCATTTAAAGTAGTTAATGCAGGTAGATAGAATTTAATTCTAGATTAGACTGTTTGAGAGCTCAAGAGGGAAACAGGATATAGACACCCTCATTGTGCATTGTAACATTATCAAAGGAAGAAGAGCAAGAGCATGCAGAGAACTGTGTAATAACACTCATGTACATATATTTGAATTAATAGAAGAGTTTGATTCAAATTCATGGTTTTGTGTTTGTTCTCTGTGTATTGATGTTGAATGATATGCTCATGAATGTTTGCTTCCTGTTATACATTTTCTTTATACGCTGTGTATATGATTTCATGTGTTGAGTTGAAGTCTGAGAGGATAATGGAATGAGTTTCAATTGTTTCTTTGTCTGAGTAAACATTCCTGCAAGGAGTGCAGTTGAAGTGTCTGCAAGGAGTGTGTCGACAAGAATTCAGGGTTGCGTCTCTGGAGCTCAGATAGTTTTACTTTTGTTCTCATTTCCATATAAGTGCAGTTGGGCACAGGAGCCATGCAAGGAGTGCACAGGCCAGGTGAAAATTCAAGGTTGCGAACTTGAGTGAATTGTTAAGAGACTGATGTTGCAGGTGTGTGCAGAGTCGAAGATTCAACACTTGGAAGTGGTGGAATGTCTGCCGCAAGGAGTGCGTGCAAGATTCTCTGAAGGATTCAGAGTTGGTAAATCTCAGGAGGTATAGGACCTTAGAGAAATCATCAAAGATAAGCACAGGGAATTTGTGTCGTGGAGCGTTCAAGAAAGCATCATAAGTTTGCGTGCAGGTGAACCAGTCTTCATGAAGGAAACAAAGTTCGTCTCGCAAAAATCGTTAAGGAGGAATGGACGGACGGAGTTCTCCGAGGAGGATTCGTGAAATCCTGTGGGCCATTAGATCTCATGGAGGTGCAGGGGAGGTACAACGATGTATTCCCAGAGGGTTCAAAGCTCAGGAGGGGCAGGACCGTAGATCCAAAGTCACGAGGACCGTTGGATTTACACGTAGTTTCGCACATCGGGGTTTCGTGGGTTGAAACTCCGTAACACTGCATCAGGAATCGCGATATCACGATATGAGATATCCCGAAAAGGCTAAGGGAATAGTGTGGGGGCCACAAGGGTCAATAAGTGGACAGGTGGCATAATATATCGGGGTTTCATAGTGAGAAGTTCTAAAACCATTACCTCAGGATTTAAGACACCGCGAAATCCGAAGTGCCGATAAGGTGAAGTGACGTGAAGGGTCGAACTCGCGCGTGCGCCGGAGTTTCATCATATCGGGGTTCGGGAGTGGGTAAAGCAAGTTGCTTGACATCGCGAGTGGCGAAATTGCGATAGAAGAAATCCTGATAAGAGAAGGAAAGGGTCAGTGTTGACTTGTATCAGGGTTCAGGGATTTGAGAACCGAACACTCGACCTTTGGATTCGCGAAACCGTGAAGTCTGATCCCCCGAGTGTGAAGAGGCGATCCCACAAAGATTTTCTGTGGGTGTAGATCTCCCGATAGGGAAATAGAAGAGCCTTAGAGTTCTTCGGGCCGTAAGGGAAAGAAAGCTCCTGTGAGCAGGCGTGCTTGCGAGCGCGAATGCGTCACATCACAAGTCATTTTTTATTTGAATGTACTAATACCCTTTTATAAAATTGTGGTTCCTATATTAAGATATTGATTTATTAGTTTTAAAATACTTATATTTGTTTATTCAACTTTCTTTTTATTTTTATGTATTATTAATTTATATACTTATTTTAGTGAATAATATTAAAACTAATAAATAAAACAAACATATTTTATTGTATTTTATTGTGTTTTGAAACAATTTCTATCCCTATAAAATCTCCATCCCCTCTTTCATATTCTCATCATGTAATATATCTCTCACTTCTAATCAAATTCAACATCACTATAATATACCTCTCACTTATAATTGTAACATCTCGCTCTGGCGCACTGAGCAAACTTATTCTTTGAGGACACTTGCTCGCAAGTGATCCAGATTTTTATGCTATTAAAACTTTTGACTTTGATTATGATGCGTTATGGGTTGATGACATGTTGTTTTACTACATTGACATAGACAGGTGCTATTGACTCGGTTTTACTGAGTGTGCACGGTTTTGGACCTTGAGGATGCAAAGGCATCGATGGAACCCCTTGGACTCCGAATCGAGTCAGGGAGTGTGCCATTGGGGTTTGATTGTTTTACTATGATATTAGTGCATATGATTAGATGGTATGATATGGATATGTTCTGACATGATTTGTTGATGATGCAGGCTGATGATAGCTTGCCGACCAAACTCACATATGGAGTAAAGGGGTCACGCACGACTACCAGAGATGTTGAGGGAGAGGTTTGGATAACAACCCTGCCACAGCCTACTACCACTCCTGCCATGGCTTGAACTATACGTTAACGATTACCTAGTTCAAGAGGACCCACGATGTCATGAGGGCAGACTGCGACAGTCTCTCATGATGATTCTAAAGGGCGCGCAATAAGGCAGGGGCCTTATTCCTTAGAAGCACTTAGTCTCCCACAAGTTCACCTGGTGGAGTGTTGACTCTAGGGGTTATTGATGTCTACCAAATCAGTCAAGAGGCGAGTGGCACCCTTGGAGCACATAGTGCATCCTGAAGGGCACATCGTGCAAAGGAACAGATGAGACGAGTGGCACCCTTGGAGCACCTAGTGCATCCTGAAGGGCAGGTCGCGTTGTTGATGATAGAGGGATGAACCTAGATGGCCCTGAGACAAATAACATGTTAAGTAGATTTTAAAAACAATTTCCCTAATTAAATGTCGCACAGTATGAAATTTAAGGCCTAAGTCTAAATGACGCTGGTGATAAAATTTTGTCTTCTATAAAAAAAAAGATAGTAGTAAAAAAAATAAAAATAAAACAAAAAATAAATTAAATAATAATTTTGACCTTTGTTAAATCTTGTAACATGAAGGGATTTTATACTTATTGTGTGGTTGTTGAATCCATATTTAATGACAACGATATTCATTGATACCTGCATTTTTACCAACAAAATTACATTGTGATTTATGGACGAATTATTTAAATCAAAGTATGGGTAATTAGATGCCTATGATTCTGGGTAATAGTCTGCGATTTTCTTCTTTGTTAAGGCAGACAGTAGATATTAAGATCTGCATGTTTTATGCCTTCATTTATTTTTATAACAAATAATATCCGGTGTGAATGATCAACATTTCAAATCCTTCAATGAAAACATACTCGTTTCCTGTTCACAGTGAAGTTCACCATTAATGCTAATGAGCTTAATCTTTGTTTGACCACGAATTGACCCTTGTTTTCCTCACATTCTTCAGACTTCCGTATTCACTTCTTGAGGGCGATTCCTTGATTGACTGTGAACTGAATATTAGTACTACATTTGATTCTGGGCGTTTTACCAAAGATATATGGTTAAATTTTTGCTAAATCTTATGTTAATCCTGTTAAACTAGAGAGTTAATGCCAGCGTAGCATTATCAGGAAAATGCTTTATTCCCATGTTTTAGTTTCCTCGTATGTATGTTTAGCAATTCTTTAGCTCCCTGAGCAACGTCAAGCTTTGTATATAATCTTTGTTTTTGTTAAAATTTTGTTGTCTTGGACTGATGACTATGTAGTTTGTAGTCTTTACAATGTCGATTCTGATCGTTGTTGTTAGTTCTCAATTCACTGTGTTGATCTACAATTAGAATCACATCTAAGTGCTTGTTGTTAGCCAATATTTTATGACTGTGCTATCATGTAACCCTATTCCTTTTTCCATACTATCATCAGATAAATTAGATGGCAACAACTTTTCGAGTATGCATGCTCGATATCAAACATCATAGCTTAAGTTACCTTTACCCATGTCAAGTACATATTTCATGAATGTTTCAATCAATAGCCTAAAATGCAAAACTACTTTGGAAGCATGGTTAAATATCTATAACTTAACCCCCAACCTTTCTGTTAAAAACATGTAATTAAGTGCTTCAGAATCATAAAACTATATAAATTATTAAATTACCAATTGACGAGCTATTGGAACTTGAAACCGTGATGAGATCAAAACTCTGATTGAGCTGAATGTTAATGCCTGGATTTGTAACATGATTAAATTCAAAGGAAGGTTTTGGAAGATGCATGCTCACTAAGAATGTGAAGAAGTTAAGAAAGGAACCATGTGAAGAATGCATGGATGGCAATGGATTCTTATGGGATGCTAAGTTAATAAAGTCCCATCTTGAGTCTAATTTCCCAACGGAATTACTGGGGTTAAGTTTTCATTCATAGAGTGTTGCACGAGGAGTGTTCCAGATGGAAGTTGAATGAAGAAAGGTGTGGATCTAGCATTCCATTGAATTATAAATGAAACATCTCTCTTCTCTGAGGAGAACATGATAACATCACCCAAAACAAACCTCACCATTGTGACCTAATTCCCAGTGATTTGGTTAAGAATGGGCCTAACTCTAGGACTTTCATTAGTGTGAGATCAACATATTGTATGAAAGTGAATGAATGCAAGATTAATGCCTAATTTTTCAAAGCTCACCAATTCTATTTAGCATGTGTTACAATTGGAAAAGGGTGTTTTTACTTTCCCAAGGAAGCTTGCTAATTTTCTGCAATTGTTAGACCAAAGTAACTGTTGTATTTTCAGTTTAATTTAGCATGTGAATGTGGATTGCCGGCCTAAGTTAATTTTGTGAGCCAACCTGTGTATTGAAGTGCCATTCTTTGGTAAAATGGAACCGATCTGTTCAATAATATGTATTTATACTTTCTTAGTAAGCTTGTCCTTAGCTTAGTAATCTTGGTAGATATTGATGTAGTAAGATGTACATAATCTATTTCCTTGGATATTCTTATATATATATATATATACATAATTATTAGATATTGATTTAAAATAGAATACTTATAACCAATAATAGTATTTTAAGGCAAATTGATTTAGATGGTACTCTGATGACACTTGTAATTTAAAATTGCACAAATGAATTGTTTTAAGGCTAATTTAGATTGTACTTTAATGATATTTTTCATTTAGACATGCTAAGATGGGCTCATGATAGATGAATAAAACAAATGGTAACTATTGACTAGCTTGACTCAACGATTGATCGGGATATTGGCAAAGTCATTTTTTTTTCTTGCGCTTCTCATTGAGGGCGTTGACGTTCATTCTAATTAATGTTCATACTTGGTCTTGTAAACATTTAATGTGCTTGGTTTTCTCACTGTAAGATATTCTAATTACTTGTGTAATTGTTTGGGGTGCGTGGGGTTGTTAGGATGATTTTCCTTAGCTTAGTAAGCTTGGTCTGCTTGTGTCAGGCAGGATGTAGACACCTCCTTGTACCTCAGAATAGTCGCCAGCCTTGAGACCTTAAATAGTCCAAATCGATGGGAACCTGGGCTTCAGCGTTGCTTATGTTTCCTGAAAGTCCTAACCATTGCAGGGTAGGATGGGCGGGTATTCATTTTTATTCTTGTCGGTTGAGTTTGTATATTGCTTCCAGTTGATTGATGTGCTACTATGTTGGGTCGTCATGTTGTTGTTGCGTGAGTTGCTTGCGCCTTGTTCGTCATCGTTTTGCATTATCGAGTATAATGACATCATTACCTTCACACACACACAAAAAAAATAAATTTTCACTTGTTATGTGAGGCTTGTTGTCGTTACGAAATGGGAGGTTCGTTACATATGGTATCAGAGAGGGTTCAACCCGCAACTTGCGATCGCTACGACTTTCATTGATATGATTGATTATACTGTTGTTGATTGAGTTCACTTGTGTGTGTGTAGGTAATCATGGTTAGAGGAAGCCATGGAGGTAGACGATGGGGTGGTAGGGGAGGAGGCGTGACACCTCTAGTAGCATCCATGCCTGAGGGGTCTAACCCCCAGGGAGATGAGCAGGTTCTCGAACAGGAGAAGATAGAAGTTGGTGATGTAGTTAGAATGATGAGATATTTTCACCGCATGTTTGGGGCTCTGATCAACCACTTGGACAGAGATGAGGCCAGGTGATGCAAGAGCATCGCCAGTAGTAAGCGAGCGTGGGACAAATGCCATCACATTTTTGGCACATGTTGAAAATTGTTTGTAATATTTTGAAAGTTTGGATGTGCAGACTTCAATGTAATAATTAAGAAGGGCGTACTTCCAAATTTTAAACAGATCTTGAGCGATTCGCTCTCATCTGTAAGGTGTAGAGGCATTTATGCATAGTTAATGAAAGTAGGTAGATTTAAATTCTAGATTAGACAGTTTTAGGAGCTAGAGGGAAAACCGACTATAGACACCCCCATCTTGTATCATTGTAACATTATCAAGGATATCAGAGAGAATAGAGAGGAGATGTAGTAGAGAGTGGTAGAGAAGAATCCATGTACAAAAGTTCAAAATTAATACATGAAGCTTTGATTTAGACTCATGGTGTTGTAATGCTTTCTGTGTATACATGCTGAGTGCTATGCATATGGTTTCTTTACTCTTTTTGTTGTACATTTGTTTTTATGCTATGTATATATGATTTCATGTTAAGTGTATGAAGTCTAAGAGAGTAAGGAAATGAGTTTCAATTGTTTCTCTTCTTGAGTTAGAGTTCTTGCAAGGAGTGTAGTGAAGTATCCGCAAGGAGTGCGCTGACGGGTTTAAAGTTTATCTCTGGAAGCTTAGGAGGGATATTGTTGTTCTCATTTCAATTGAAGTGAAAGACAAGCACAGAAGCCATGCAAGGTGTGTGTAGGCTGGTCAAGACCTTAGAACACATAGACTAAGGTTGAGAGATTGAAGGACTGCTATTGTAGAGTTGCATAGAGTCAAGAGATTCAAATATTTAGGAATATTTGAAGAAGTTCCGCAAGGAGTGCATGGAGAAGTATTTTAGGAGACTTGAGTTGGTGGAAGGAAGCTCAGTGATAAATTGTGAAGAAAAGAGAAATGCGGAGAGAAAATAATAGAACAGTATATTGGAATGTATGAAGAAGAGAAGATACTGAAGAAGTTACAATGCAATGGGAGATGGCTGAGCTAAATAGGCTCAAGCTAAACAAGAATAGAAAGTACAGCTGGCCAGGACAACTGGCAGTGTACAGTCAGACTATTGAGGTTACAATATATTTAACACTCCTTATTAAACTCAACAGTTACAAACATCAGCACTAATTATGCCTAAGTGCTGTCTCTGAAAATCAAAAACTGACTTTCCTAGTGGCTCTGTAAAGATATCAGCAAGCTGATCTCGAGAACCACAAAATTGTAGTGCAATATCACCATTATTGACTAGCTCGCGTATGAAATGAAAACGAGTGTCAATGTGTTTGCTTTTCTTGTGAAACACATGATTTTTAGATAAAGAAATTGCTGAAGTATTGTCATAGAAAATAGGAGTTGGATCATTTTCTGTATGTGACATATCTGTCAATATTCTTCTCAGCCACACAGCTTGACAGGAAGCTGAGGTAGCAGCTACATACTCTGCCTCTGCAGAAGATATAGATACAATTGGTTGCTTCTTTGATGCCCATGAAATCAGGTTCGTGCCCTGTTGAAAAACATATCCTGATGTGCTTTTCCTATCATCTAGGCTACCTACAAAGTCACTATCTTTGTAACCAGAAAGGTCATTACTATCAGATTTAGTGTACCATAAGCCAAAATTTAGTGTTCCTGCTACATATCTCAAAATTCGTTTTGCCATTTTCCAATGAGAATCTTTGGGTGATTCCATGAATCTGGAAACAAGGTTGGCTGCATACATAACGTCAGGCCTA
>SNQJ01S0005601.1:69764-98787 GCA_010110895.2 Picea sitchensis
AAATGTTGAGGCAGAATATGTTGAAGGTGGAAGGTCACTAATGATGAGGAAAGTTCTCTTAATGCCATAGAAGGAGGTAGAAAATCTAGTCCAAAGGAACAAACTTTTTTGGATTGCGAAATAAAATGCTTTACCTGCGGGAAGAATGGGCATAAGTCTTATGAATGTCCAGATAAGAAGAAAGAAGGAGGTGAAACTCACATTGCTGAAGCACAGGGACGGAATGTTGAGGCAGAAGATGTTGAAGGTGGAAGGTCACTAATGATGAGGAAAGTTCTCTTAACGCTAGAGAAGGAGGTAGAAAATCTAGTCCAAAGGAACATACCTTTTCGGATTGCTTGCAAGACCAAAGACAGGGTATGCAAGGTCATCGTGGACAGTAGTAGCATAGACAATCTTGTTTCTACATAGATGGTAGAAACGATGGAGCTGGAGACTATTAAACATCCAAGCCCATACAGAGTTTCATGGCTACAAAAAGGGCATCAGGTAAATGTCACTAAACAATGTTTAGTTGAGATTAAAATAGGAGGATATAGGGATGAAATACTATGTGATGTCATTCCCATGGATGTTTGTCATCTATTGTTGGGTAGACTATGGCAATATGACAGGAATGTGATTCATGATGGGAGAAAGAACGCGCACACCCTGGAGAAGAATGGAAGAACTCACATGTTGTTGCCAATTAAGGATAAAGAAGTGACAACAGAGGTAAGCAACACTGTACTTCTCATGAGTTGGAAGGAACTTATTAAAGAGATTAATAAGAAGGAAGAAACACAATTCGTCATGGTGAGGAAACCTCAGATTTTTTTAACCAGTACAAGGGTGGATGATTTACCAGAAGAAATCCAGAAGTTGTTGGAGGCGTTTGTTGATATAGTCGTGGACGAACTACCTTGTTCGTTGCCACCGATCAGAAGTGTGAGTCACCATATTGATCTCATACCTCGAGCTAGTTTACCAAACAAAGAAGCATATAGATTTACACCACATGAGAATGAAGAGGTCAAGAGACAGGTCTAGGATTTAATGAACAACGGATTGGTTAGAGAAAGCTTGAGCCCATGCGTTGTTCCAACAATTCTCAGTCCAAAGAAAGATGGAGATTGGAGGATGTGTACAGACTCAAGGGAAATTAACAAGATTACCATCAGATATAGATTTCCATTGACAAGGATGGATGATTTGATGGATTTCTTGAGTGGAGCAAATTTTTTTTCAAAGATTGATTTGAAAAGTGGTTATCATCAAATTCATATGAGAGAAGGTGATGAATGGAACACAACATTCAAGACAAATGAAGGGTTGTATGAATGGCTTGTTATGCCATTTGGCTTAACAAATGCACCTAGTACTTTCGTGCGATTAATGAATGAAGTCTTGAAGGAGTTCATTGGAAAATTCATCATTGTATATCTTGACGATATACTGATTTTCAGCAGGACAGAAACAGAACACTTGAAGCATTTGGCTACAGTGATGAAAAGATTACAGCAAGAGAAGTTGCTAATAAATATGAAGAGATCATCATTCATGAGGAAAGAGCTCATTTATTTGGGGTTTTTTATCTCTGCAAATAAGTTAAAAATGGATCCAGATAAAGTGGAGGTGATTAAGAATTGGTCATCGCCGAAGAGTATCTTTGAAGTTCGAAGCTTTCATGGATTGTCTAGTTTCTATAGAAAATTTATCAGAAATTTCAGTGGAATTAGCACACCGATGATGGACACGGTGAAGAAAAGGAATAAATATTTTCACTGGACAGAAGAAGCAGAGAAAAGTTTCAATTTGTTGAAAAGGAAGATTACTGAACAACCAATTTTTGTGTTGCCAGATTTCAACAAGACGTTTCAGGTCAAATGTGATGCTAGTGGATTTGCAATTGGAGCGGTCTTGAGCCAATATGACAAGCTAGTCGCATACTTCAGTGAGAAACTGAATGAGGCAAAGGTTAAGTACTCCACATATGACAAAGAGTTTTATGAGGTCATACAAGCACTGAAGAAGTGGATGCACTATTTGGTTTCGAAAGAGTTTGTTTTGTACAGTGATAATCATGCCTTACAATTTGTAACTCGGTAGGATAAATTGAACCAGAAGCATGTAAAATGGGTTGAATATATGCAGAATTTTACTTTTGTAATTAAACATATTTCTGGAACTGCTAACAAAGTTGTTGATGCTTTGAGCAGGAAATGTTTGTTGATGAGGGAATTTAGAGTCAAAACTTTGGGTTTTGATAACCTTAGGGACATGTACATAAATGATCCATATTTCAAAGAGGCGTATGAGGCATCTGAGAATCCAATTCTCAAGGATAGAAGCCAAGGGAACAAATATATGATCTAGGATGGATTATTATTCAGGGGAAATTAGTTGTGTATTCTAAAATGCTCCATGAGGGAGAATCTACTGAAAGAAAAACACAGTGGGGGATTGGCCAGACATTTCGGTCATGATAAAACGTTCTCGAAATTAAATGTCTCATATTTTTGGCCAGGGATGAGGACAGATGTCAAAAGATTCATGGACAGATGCAGAATTTGTCAGCACTCAAAGGGAAAAAGATAGAATACATGGTTGTATTAGCCGTTACCCATACCTGAGAGGTCGTGGGATGCAGTAAGCATGGATTTTGTGTTGGGGCTACCGAGAATGAAAAGAGGGTTTGATTCAATCTTTTTGGTGGTAGACAAATTTTCTAAAATGGCACACTTTATACCATGTCAAAAAACCAACGATGCAACTCACATTGCGAACCTGTTTTTCAAAGAAGTTGTCAGACTTCACGACTTACCAAGGAGTATAGTTTCGGATTGAGACACCAAGTTCGTAGGACATTTCTGGAGGAATTTATGGAAGAAGATGGGAACAAAATTGTCATTTATCTTGGCATATCATCCTCAGACGGATGGTAAAATAGAAGTTGTAAAGAGAATCTTGGGAGATTTACTAAGGAGCCTAGTGACTGAACACCACAGTCAGTGGAATCACATTCTACCATAGGCAGAATTTGCTTATAATGATTCAATCAACAGAAGCATAGGGCAGAGTCCATTCTAGATTGTTTATGGAATACAACCAAGGGGAGTTTCTGAATTGAAAGATTTAGAACAGAATGAAACTAGAAGTGCTAGTGCAAAAGATTTTGCAGAGGCAATGAAAGAACTTCACAACCAAGTGAAGGAGCGATTACAGAACTCGAGCCAAGAGGACAAGCGTAGCGTAGATCAACAAAGGAGAGAACTTCAATTTGAAGTTGGTGATCTGATTCTTGCACACCTAAGAAAGGAAAGGTTCCCAAGGGGAACATACAACAAACTGAAAATGAAAAAGATTGGACCATGTAAGATCATAACGAAATTTGGGGCAAATGCATACGAGATTGAATTACCCGAGGGGATCAGAATTTCACCGATATTCAACATCTCATATTTGTACCCTTACAAAGATGAAGAAGACAATGGACAAACAGATGTTTAGTGGACTAAACAAATGCCTGTAGCTGAAAAGCCACAAATGGAAAGTATACTTGACAAGAGAGTCAGCAAGAGGACCAGGAGAAAGGAGTATTTTGAATAATTAGTCAAGTGGAAGGGACATCTAGTTGAAGATGCCAGCTGGGAGAATGAAGAAGAAATTCAAAAGCATGGACAGATAGTGAAAAATCTCATGAACAGGAGTCCATGAAAATTTTCAAGCGAGGGAGTATGATGCAGGAGCATCTCCAACAACAAGCGAGCGTGGGACAAACACCATCACATTTTTGGCACATGCCGAAAATTGTTTGTAATATTTTGAAAGTTTGGATGTGCAAACTTCAATGTAATAGTTAAGAAGGGAATACTTCCATATTGTAAGTATATCTTGAGCGATTCACTCTCATTTGTAGGGTGTAGAGGCATTTATGCATAGTTAATGAAAATAGGTAGATTTAAATTCTAGATTAGACAATTTTAGGAGCTAGAGGGAAAACTGACTATAGACACCCTCATCTTGTATCATTGTAACATTATCAAGAATATTAGAGAGCATAGAGAGGACCTGTAGCAGAGAGTGGTAGAGAAGAATCCATGTACAAAAGTTCAAAATTAATACATGAAGCTTTGATTCAGACTCATGGTGTTATAATGCTTTCTGTGTATACATGTTGAGTGCTATGCTTATGGTTTCTTTACTCTTTTTGTTGTACATTTGTTTTTAGGCTATGTATATATGATTTCATGTTAAGTGTATGAAGTCTGAGAGAGTAAGGAAATGAGTTTCAATTGTTTCTCTTCTTGAGTCAGAGTTCTTGCAAGGAGTGCAGTGAAGCATCCGCAAGGAGTGTGTTGACGGGTTCAGAGTTCATCTCTAGAAGCTCAGGAGGGATACCATTGTTCTCATTTCAACTGAAGTGCAAGACAAGCAAAGAAGTCATGCAAGTTGTGCGCAGGCTGGTCGAGACCTTAGAACACATAGATTAAGGTTGAGAGATTGAAGGACTGCTGCTGCAGAGTTGCATAGAGTCAAGAGATTCAAATATTTAGGAATATTTGAAGAAGTGCCGCAAGGAGTGCGTGCAGAAGTCTTTTATGAGACTTGAGTTGGTGGAAGGAAGCTCAGGAGGGTCATCAATTTCAAAGTGTCAAAGAGCAGGGGAGGAGTTTTGGTCATCATGCAGAGGCCATGTCAAAGTGAAGAGGATCGCTGAGGTGATTCAGAGAAGAGGTTCTTGAAGAAGGAATTGGGACGGTCGAGGCTCTCCAAGGAGAACTTCTGAAATAGTGAAGATCATTGGATCTATGAAAGCCACTAGGTGGATAACATTCAGGACAGAGCCATCCTTTGGAATATCTTATATTAACGTCATCCATTGATCAAGATTCCCAAGACCGTCAGATCATTTCGGCATTTCGAGGTTCGAAAGTCCGAAGTGCAAGCCAAAATCCTTGGCTGATCAAATCCCTGAAACATGAAAAGGAAGTTTTCATGTGTGGAAGCAATTTAAGATTTTGGAACTTCGAATTTCGAGGTTTTAGAAGTCTTGAGGGAGAGATATCGGGACACAGCAGGGGAGGAAACCTGAAATTAGAAGTTACGACAAAGGATTTTGGCATTTCGGGACTTCGGAGACTGGAAGGTGGAGAGGACATAGGGTTCGAGCTTGATGTATTGAATTCCCAGTATGAGAAATTGCGCTGACCGTTGGATCGAGGAAAGTCCCACAACTGTTGATATCCTTGGAAGAATAACCTTATCATTTCGGCATTTCGGGGCTCGGAGGTTCGAGGACCCCGAGGACATAGTGGAAGCGCTTTTAGGTGTTTGGAATCCCGAAACTGCGAAAAGGAAGGGAGGACCAGAACATTTGCATTTTGGCAAATCGAAAGTCGTAATTTCAGGACTCCAAGGATTGAGAGCAGAGTTGCACGTCATCGCAACTCCCGAATTCGTGAAAGCCAAAATAAAAAATCCGACATTGACATCAGGAAAAGGCAAGTATTATTATTTCGGGTTTTGGGGGTCGAAGAGGCAAGACGCTCGACCACAGGGTTTGCGAAATCACAAAATTTGGTATCCCAAAATAAAAAGAGGAGTTTCCTTAAGGTTTGTTGTGGATGTTGGTTTCCCGAAAGGGAAATAAAAGAGCCATTCGAGCTCTCAGGGGCCGAAAAGAAAATATCCTATGCGGATCCCAACTTGCGGGTCTGGGGATCTGCGGCACAAGGGCAACGACACCTACTGAGGTTCCACCGCGCGCTCAGGTCGGTACTGGTAGCATTCACCGTGAACTCGAGAAGGTCAAATTTCCCGAGTTCTCTGGTGCCCCGGACGGTGGAGCCACCGAGCCGTGGTTGGAGAATATGGCGATGTGCTTTGCACTTTGAGATTATACGTCAAACATGAAGGTCCGCATGGTGGTCTTTCAACTGAAGGGGAGCGCTGTTCTATGGTGCAAGATGCTCCTACCACAGCTGAACATGGTCGTTGAAAACGTGTCATGGGAACTGTTCGAGGAACGATTATGAGAGAGGTACCTTTTAGAGGAATTCATTGAGCATCAGCTCAATGAGTTCAACGCCTTATGACAGGGTGGTCGTACAATGCCCGAGTACGAGGCCCATTTTATGGAGCTGCTCCGGTATGCTCTGCACCTTAACACTGAGAAAATTAAGGTCAACAGGTTCATGTTCGGCCTTAACGACAGCCTATGTGCAAAGGTCAGGATTTTGATGCCTCAAACCTTGCATGATGTCGTCCAGAAAGCCCTCATAGTAGAGGAGGAGCTTATCAGTGGGTGTCAGACCAGGACTCTAGCGAGACCAGCAGAACAGGTTCCATCCGGAGCATAGCGACATCCGACACCAGGCAGACTTATGCTGGGACATCCTGGCTTCCAGAGGGGATCCACTTTCACTACACCTTGGCGACCGACACCGCAGCAGCGGACACCTTATTGGGGACCATAGCCTCAACAGTAGCGTCGGCTGCAACAAAAAAAATTTAGGCCTATTCAGCAGAACAGACCAGGGTTCCAGGCCGGTGGGCTGTCAACTTGTACTTTGGGTACCAGGGTTACTGGGCTGAGGAAGGGGTGTTGGACATGTGGGGAGCCACACTACCAGCGCGACTGCCTTGTGGAGAGAACCGGAGCGTCCAGATCAGCTGGACCAACTACCATGGGAGATATGGGCAAGGCCCATTGGATTCACGCAGCAATGAATAACCGCCAGGAAGAGCACCAGTCGACTGTGCTTGAGATGACAGGTACCATCCCTGACCAGACCCTTAGTATTTTGATAGATCCTGGTGCTACTAAGAGTTTTATTTCTGGTGCAACGCTAAAAAGGATTAAGGTAAAGCCAGTCAAACAAAATTATTTTAGCTTCATGGAGATGGATTTAGGAGCCAAACAAAAGGTTGGAGGAAAGGTTACGGGATGTATCCTTAACCTGGGAGAGTTTTTCACAAGGGCCAACCTGTACGTCATGATCTTAGGATCTTATGATGTCGTGATTGGTATGGACTGGTTGGAATCGCATGAGGCGATACTCAAATGTAAGACAAAACGGTTGAGCTTGGTCGATGATGAGGGACAAAGATGGGTGATTGTAGGTCAGAACCAGGGAGTTTCCCTGAGGTTCATCTCTTCCTTGCAAATTCAAAAGAGCATGCACAAGGGGTGCAAGCTTTATGCGATCCTTGCATTAAACGAGAAGGGAGTAGCAAAAGGTTTAGAACACCTTCTGGTGGTGAGAGAGTTTGCAGACATGTTTCTGGAGGAGTTACCTGGGTTGCCGCTGGAGAGGAAATTGGAGTTTACCATAGACCTAAAACCGGGGACTGGACCGATAGCAAGAACGCCTTATCAGATGTCGACCCTGGAGTTACAAGAGTTGAAAATGCAACTAAAGGAGTTGTTGTACCTAGGAATGATACGTCCTAGTGTGTCACCATGGGGTGCACCTGTTATTTTCATACGAAAGAAGGATGGGTCGTGGAGGCTCTGTATTGACTACCGTCAATTGAACAAGGCCACGATCAAGAATCAGTATCTGTTGCCGAGAATTGATGATCTGTTCGATCAAATGAAGGGCGTGACGGTGTTCTCCAAGATTGATTTGTGATTAGGGTATCACCAGTTACAGATCAAGGAGGATGAAGTCCCTAAGACTGCCTTTAAGATGAGGTTTGGACATTACAAATTTACTGTTTTACCATTTGGACTGACAAACGCCCCAGGGGTATTTATGAGTTTGATGAATGGGGTGTTCCATGAGTACTTGGACAAGTTCATCCAAGTATTCATTGGCGATATTTTGATCTACTCTCGGACAATGGAGGAGAATGAAGAGCACTTGCACTTGGTGGTACAGTGTCTGGAAGAGCACAAATTGTATGGGAAGTTGTCCAAATGCTCTTTTTACCAATCAAAGATTCACTACTCAGGGCATGTCATCTCTGGAAAAGGCATCGCCATGGATCCAGGAAAGGTCGAGGCTATCATGGAATGGCCTACACTGATGAATGTCCCAGAAGTGCATAGCTTCATGGGTTTAGCAGGATACTATCAATGGTTCGTCGAGGGGTTTTTGAAGATAGCAAGTCCGATCATGGACTTGTAGAAGAAGAACAAGACGTTTGTATGGACAGAGAAATACACAAAAGCATTTCGGAGGCTCAAGGAATTGTTGACAATGGCACCAATACTAAAGGTCCCTGACATGGACATGGACTTCTTGGTATGCACTGACGCATCTAAGAAGGGCTTAGGCGGGGTCTTGATGCAATATGGATGAGTAATTCCTTACATTTTGGGAAAACTGAGAAGGCATGAGAAGAAATACGTGATGCATGATTTGGAGTTGTTAGCCATCATTTATTCCTTGAGGGTTTGGAGACACTACCTTGTCGGACGAATATTTGAACTAAAGACTGACCATTGTGGACTACAACACATATTTACGCAAGGTGACCTGAACGCGCAAAAACAACATTGGTCGGAATTTCTTAGCGAGTACAGCTTCGAGATTACTTACATAAAAGGAATAGTGAACTGAGTGGCAGATGCATTGATTCAGAGACCATGATTCTTTTTGGTGCTGCCTCTTCAGACGAATCTACGTGAAAAGATTCTCACTTTACAGCGTGACGATGACTGGTACAAAGAGGTCGAGGGTTTTATCGGACAAAACATAATGATGGTACCCCGATTTGAAGGATTTTCATTTGATAGCGATGGTTTATTGAGGTTTAAAAGTTGGATCTATGTACCACCAAATGACGAGTTGAGGATGTTGATCCTAAGCAAGGCTCATAGAGAAATATACATGGCTCACCCGGGAGTCACGAAGATGAGGGCAGACCTTAAACCCTTATTCTTCTGGAAGGGAATGAAGGAAAACATAGTCAACTATGTGGCCAGATGTCTAGAATGTCAGTAGGTAAAGGATGAACATAGACAACCAACATGATTACTACAACCACATGCTATACCAGAATCAAAATGAGGTCATTTCGATGGATTTTGTTGTTGGATTGCCACTGACGGCAAGGAGACATGACTCAATTTTCGTAGTAGTAGACACTCTGACGAAGAGTGCTCACTTTATTCCTGTCATATGACGTATCAGGCACCTGACATAGCTAGATTTTTCATTAGTGAGATTGTGAGGTTGCATGGCGTGCCTAAGAGGATTATATCTGATCGAGGATCGGTGTTTACTAGACGATTTTGGATGCATTTCCAAGAGGCCTTGGGAACCCAACTTAACTTTAGTGCTTCGTATCACCCAGAGACTGACAGGAAGACCAAACAAATGAATAAAACCCTCGAGGACATGTTGCACATGCACGTGATGGACCAACAAAATCATTGAGAAGAATTCTTGCCACTAGTGGAGTTCGCTTACAACAACAGTTACCAGAGCACCATTAAGATGGTTCCTTTCAAGTTTCTTTAAGGGCGACCGTGTCAGACACCCTTGAGTTGGGATCGGCTTGAGGATAGGGTCCTGGTGGGACCAGAAGTGATCCAAGAAATGGAAGAGAAAATGCAAACAATAAGACAAAGGATTAAAGAAGCGTAGGATCGACAAAAGAGTTATGTTGATGCACACCATGTTGACCGTAGTTACGAGGTCGGTGATCGAGTCTTCTTGCGGGTTATACCACATAAAAGTTTGATAAAGTTTGGGAAGGGAGCTAAACTCTCTCCTAGGTTCATGGGACCTTTCGATATTGTCGAAAGAAAGGGGCTCGTGGCCTATCAACTAGCCTTGCCTGATTCCTTGAGGTGTATGCACGATGTTTTTGATGTATCTATTTTGAGACATTATATTAGTGATCCTACACATGTTATTGACATGAGTTCCTTGTAGGTATAAGACGAAGGAGAGCTCATAGCTGAGCCAGTCTGCATCTTGGATCATCGTGTTCGACAACTATGATGTTGAACGGTAGATCAGGTCAAGGTCCAGTGGGACAATTATAGTCCGAACTCGGTGACCTGGGAGGATGCATATGATATGCGCCAACAATTTCCAATTTTATTTGATAGATAGACATATGATACTGTGATACACTTTATTTTAGCATATATACTGTGAAACTTCGAGACGAAGTTTAGACCAAGAGGGGGTGTATGTAACATCCTACTCTGGCGCACTGAGCAAACTTATTCTTTGAGGACACTTTCTCGCAAGTGATCTATATTTTTATGCTATTAAAACTTTTGACTTTGATTACGATGCATTATGGGTTGATGACATGTTGTTTTACTACATTGACATAGACAGGTGTTATTGACTCGGTTTTACTGAGTGTGCATGGTTTTGGACCTTGAGGATGCAGAGGCATCAATGGAACCCCTTGGACTCTGGATCGAGTCAGGAAGTGTGCCATTGGGGTTTGATTGTTTTACTGTGATATTAGTGCATCTGATTAGATGGTATGATATGGATATGTTCTGACGTGATTTGTTGATGATGCAGGCTGACGATAGATTTTCAACCAGACTCACATATGGAGTAAAGGGGTCACGCACGACTACCAAATATGTTGAGGGAGAGGTGTGGCATCACCCTGTCACAACCTACTAAGACTCCCGTCGTGGCTCGAACTATAGGTTAATGATTACCTAGTTCGAGAGGACCCACGATGTCATGAGGGAAGACTGCGACAGTTGCTCACGATAATTCTAAGGGGCACGCAATAAGGCAAGGGACATATTCCTTAGAATCCCTTAGTCTCCCACAAGTTCACCTGGCGGAGTGTGGAATCCAGGGGTTATTGATGTCTACCAAATTAGTCAAGAGGCGAGTGGAACCCTTGGAGCACATAGTGTGTCCTGAAGGGCACATCGCGCAAAGGAACATATGAGGTGAGTGGCACCCTTGGAGAACCTAGTGCATCCTGAAGGGCAGGTCGCGTTGTTGATGATAGAGGGATGAACCTAGATGACCCTGAGACAAATAACATGTTAAGTAATTTTTAAAAACAATTTCCCTAATTAAATGTCGCCCAATACAAAATTTAAGGCCTAAGTCTAAATTACGCTAGTGACAAAATTTTGTCTTTTATAAAAAAAAAACAAATAGTAGTAAAAATAATAAAAACAACAAAAAAAAAAAACTTAAATAATAATTTTGACCTTTGTTAAATCTTGTAACATGAAGAGAGTAAGAAATTAAGTTATTCATAAAAAATAAAATATGTGGTAATAAATGTAAAAAGGGGAATTAATTATTTTATCTTTTTGATCATTTAAAAAAAATATTAATTAAATGATAAAAGGGAAAAGGGGTTAAATTCCACTCCTGCCTTTGTAGTTCTAAGTAAAAAGGGGAAAGAGGGAAAATAAAAAAATAGGAAACTAGGGAAGGGAGGTAACATAAAAAGGGAAAAAGGGGAACTTAAGGGAAAAAGAAGGAAGTCAACTTAGTAAAGAATCTACATTTAAGAGCCTTCTAATTTTAAACTGAATTAGTAACTTCATAATAGGGAAAGCCTTTAAAACCTGTAAGGGAATTTGGGGACACCTAGGAGTTATTCTAGGTGTAACTCTAGGTGGGTGAGGGAAACAAGATAATTAATTAATTAAAGAAAATAATTAATGGAGGAATGTAGGGGATGGGTGACACTTGTACGAAAAAGATTTTTTAGGAATTTATTTTTAAAACTTTAATTACATGAAACTTTAGGAAAGAAAGGAAGTTTGAAACTCTATAAAATGAAGGAACGAGAAGGATGAAGGATCATATTCTATTTGCGTAACATTACGTTGCAGAAATATCTACTTGATTGATTTACTTATGGGAGTTTGGAATACCCAGCACGGAGAGGAGTGGTAGCTCGGGCTTGCGAGGCGAGCTAGGAGCTAGACGAGATCTCTGGATAGTGTGCATGGCCCCTTTGTGGCTCGGGGGGCTAAGGGGGAAGAAGCGTGCCCCTAGTATTCGCTAGGAGGTACCAATGAGGTCTCGACGGTCGGTGAGCGGGAGTTACACAGAGCACGGGACGTTAATCGGAGTGGGCGAACAATAAATGGTATGCTTTCTTATTTTGAATGGTAGAATGTTGTAGGTTTATGATTGGATCTACATGTTCATTACGTAAGTAGATTGGATGTTTAGATTGACAACTGAAATTTTCTTAGCCTAGCTCCTTGGTTATCATCTCCTATGGCCTTGTTTTCTCGCATGTCATGACCACCCTGTGGTGTTGATTGTGACCCTGAGGTTGTTTAGTCTTTGTCCCTAGATCGTCAGTCCTCGCCTAAGCAGTCGGCTAGGATCATGATCTACGGTCGTCGCTTTAGTGTTAAAATACCTATGGATCTCAACGCCCTTCTTTTCTGTGTGATGATGGTGAGCGAAGGATATCCCTGTTAGCCATCTACCTCTATTGTTCATCCTTGGCTGATTGTTGGTCTTGACCTGTGTGAACCCATACTTAATCTGCATCTTAATGATGTGTCTGCATGTTACTTAATTCCTTGTGTTGTATGATATTCCCCAACGTTGATAGTTCCAACCAAGATATGACGAATATTGTTTCTTTTACAATGATTTTATACTTATTGTGTGGCTGCTGAATCCATATTTAATGACAATGATATTCATTGATACCTACGTTTTTACCAACAAAATTACAATGTGATTTACGGATGAATTATTTAAATCAAAGTATGGGTAATTAGATACCTGCGATTCTGGGTAATAGTCTGCGATTTTCTTCTTTGTTAAGGTAGGGAGTAGATATTAAGCTCTTCACATTTTATGCCTGCATTTATTTTTATAACAAACAATATCCGGTGTGAATGATCAACGTTTCAAATCCTTCAATGACAGTGTACTTGTTTCCTGTTGACAGTGAAGTTCACCATTAATGGCAGGGAGCTTAATATTTGTTTGACCACGAATTAACCCTTGTTTTCCTCACATTCTTCAGACTGTCGTATTCACTTATTGAGGGTGATTCCTTGATTTACTGTGAATTGAATCTTGGTACTGCGTTTGATTCTGGGCATTTTACCAGAGATATATGGTTAAATTTCTGCTAAATCTTATGTTAATCCTGTTAAACTAGAGAGTTAATGCCAGTGTAGCATTATCAGGAAAATTATTTATTCCCATGTTTTAGTTTCCTTGTATGTATGTTTAGCAATGATTTAGCTCCCTAAGCAATGTCAAGCTTTGTATATAATCTCTTTTTTTGTTAAACTTTTGTTCTCTTGGACTGATGACTATGTAGATTGTAGTGTTTACAATGTCGATTCTGATCGTTGCTATTAGTTCTCAATTCACCGTGTTGATCTACAATTAGAATCTCATCTAAGTGCTTGTTGTTAGCCAATATTTTATGACTGTGCTATCATGTAACCCTATTCCTTTTTCCATACTATCATCAGATAAATTAGGTGGCAATAGCTTTCCGAGTATGCATGCTCCATATCAAACATCATAGCTTAAGTTACCTTTACCCATGTCAAGTACATATTTCATGAATGTTTCAATCAATAACCTAAAATGCAAAACTACTTTGGCAGCATGGCTGAATATCTATAACTTAACCCCCAAACTTTTTGTTAAAAGCATGTAATTAAGTGCTTCAGAGTCATAAAACTATATAAATTATTAAATTACCACTTGACGAGCAGTTGGAACTTGAAACCGTGATGAGATCCAAACTCTGATTGAGTTGATTTTTAATGCCTAGATTTGTAACATGATTAAATGTAGAGGAAGGTTTTGGAAGATGCATGCTCACCAAGAATGTGAAGAAGTTAAGAAAGCAACCATGTGAAGAATTTGTGGATGGCAATGGATTCTTATGGGATGCTAAGTTAATAAAGTCCCATCTTCAGTCTACTTTCCCAACGCAATTACTAGGGTTAAGTTTTCATTCACAGAGTGTTGCAAGAGGAGTGTTCCAGATGGAAGTTGAATGAAGAAAGGTGTGGATCTAGCATTCCATTGAATTATAAATGAAACATCTCTCTTCTCTGAGGAGAACATGATAACATCACCCAAAAAAAACCTCACCGTAGTGACCTAATTCCCAGTGATTTTCTTAAGAATGGGCCTAACTCCAGGGCTTTCATCAGTGTGAGATCAACATCTTGTATGAAAGTGAATGCATGCAAGATTAATGCTTAATTTTTCAAAGCTCACCACTTATTTTTAGCATGTGTTACAATTGGAAAAGGGTGTTTTTACTTTCCCAAGGAAGCTTGCTAATTTTTTGCAATTGTTAGACCAGAGTGACTGTTGTATTTTCAGTTTAATTTAGCATGTGAATGTGGATGGCCGACCTAAGTTAATTTTGTGAGCCAACTTGTGTATTGAAGTGACATTCTTTGGTAAAATGGAACCGATCTGTTCAATAATATGTATTTATACTTGCTTAGTGAGCTTGCCCTTAGCTTAGTAAGCTTGGTAGATATTGATGTAGTAAGATGTACATAATCTATTTCCTTGGATATTGTTATAGATATCTACATAATTATTAGATATTGATTTAAAATAGAATACTTATAACCGATAATAATATTTTAAGGCAAATTGTGAAAATGAGTTGTTTTAAGGCTAATTTAGATTGTACCTTAATGATATTTTGCATTTAGACATGCTAATATGGGCTCGTGATAGATGACTAAAACATATGGTAACTATTGACTAGCTTGACTCGACGATTGATCGGGATATTGGCGAAGCCATTTTTTTTTCTTGCACTTCCCGTTGAGGGTGTTGACGTTCATTCTAATTAATGTTCATACTTGGTCTTGTAAACATTTAATGTGCTTGGTTTGCTTACTGTAAGAGATTCTAGTTACTTGTGTAATTGTTTGGGGTACGTGGGGTTGTTAGGATGATTGTCCTTAGCTTAGTAAGCTTGGTCTTCTTGTGTCGGGTGGTATGTAGGCACGTCCTTGTACCTCAGAAAAGTCACCAGCCTTGAGACCTTAAATGGTCAAAATCAATGGGAACCTGGGCTTCAACATTGCTTATGTGTCCTAGAGGTCCTAACCATTGCAGGGTAGGACGAACGGGTAGTCATTTTTATTCTTGTCGGTTGAGTTCGTACATTGCTTCCAGGTGATTGAAGTGCTACTGTGTTGGGTCATCATGTTGTTCTTGCGTGAGTTTCTTACGCCTTGTTCGTCGTCGTGTTGCGTTTTCGAGTATAATGACATCATTACCTTCACACACACACACAAAATAAAAATAAAAAATCGCACTTGTTTTGTGAGGCTTGTTGTCGTGATGAAATGAGAGGTTCGTTACACTAATTGAATTCAACAACACTATAATATACCTCACTTGTAATCAAATTCAACATCACTATAGAGAAAAACTCAAAGATATTAAATCATGCAATAGAGACCTCTTTTGAGATTTCTATATAGATCCTCTATATAATGAATTTCTTAGTTAGCATCTAAAGTGACATTTCTTCTCTGGAGGATACAACTCTTAATGCCAATGTTATAGATAACGATGCAAAACATGACTTGCTATTTAAGTGAGAGAAGTTTAATCTAAGAAATTCAAAACCTAATTTACTATTAAGAATCTCGAAAATTTCCAAAGAAATTGCATACTCAATTCATAATTCACATGGTACATGGAATTGATTTATTTGTGAATTTGTTAATGGAGGGTGTTGGATTCAAGTTGTGGGTACTATGTTAAATAAAAAATACATAATAAACACATGCTGGAAAACCAAAAAATATAAATAGCAAATATTGTGGTGATAATTAATGATGGGATAATTGCAAAGTCACATTATGACTCATGATATATAATATTTTCTAGGTTATGTAATTATACAGAGTAAGGATAAAAATCTACAAGAAATATATCTCACTATAATTTTAAATATTTTCATCTAATATTGAGATATATTAGATTATATCTCGATATTGAGACATCTCATCATTTACATATTCAATAACTTACAACTAACATCATGATTGCATATCTAATATTATAAAAATATATGCGTCAAAGTGAAAATTAACATATCATGGTCAATGAAAAATGATGGTATGGAAATAATTATACTAAAGCATTTTAGAATTATAGACATTTTACAAACATTTGATTGACATAAACATTTCAAAGTACCTTACCAATCAACTCTATCTTGCTATGCTCTCCCCTACTTTTTAAGATTCAATTGTACTCTCACTATATAAGGTCATCAATTTATATTCTTCAATTAAATATTCACATTAAAATATATCCGCCAATACTTCTTGTTTTAAAATTGGAAAACATAATCTAACTTATTATAAAGAGAAAAATAAAACTTGAAACACAAATAATCATGAAAACATAAAATATTTACTTTTGAATCTTCCTTGAATGATATTATACCCTTCATAACCAAGTTTATGAACTATCATTTCATGCATTGGATTGAACTCTTTTTCCATAAAGCTTGTTCATAGGAATCTTAGGAACCAGGTCTTGATTTTCTTTTTACCTCCCACCATCTTCCTTATAAAATCTCGATTCTTGTGTATATTTGTTTCATGGTCCGTGGGAGCCCCAATCCCAGTCTTTAAGAAATATTGAATGTACTTTGTAACCAAGAGTTTTAAATATAAATTATTTTAGGTTGATTCATCATTACATTTATTTGAGATGCCCATGTTCACTCTGTTAAATTTCTCTTATGCATGCAGACCATCTTATTTTTATTTTTATGTGATCAAAAATATTTATTTTAAACTATGATGGATGTGCAAAATTTTTTCTTATTTTCTTTAAATGTGTGAATTTGCTTGGTTCAGGGTCCTTTTTCTGGAACTTTCTAGAAAATAAAACAAACATTTTTGTTTTATTTTTTTTTCAATCTTTATATTTCTTTGAGTACCATGACAAACTTCTACGAATTCCCATATTCTGGAGAACTAAAGTCCCAAGAAAATCGTAAAGTAAAGAGGAGTACCACCTCTATAAAAATGCAAAGGGATTTACATCCTCATGAGGTTTCCATTTTGGTCCTAACGGATTCAAGCATCAACAACTTTGTACCTCCACTGCATGTTCTTGCCAGAGTTTTTACAAATACAAAATCTACCAGTTGTTGTTAAAGAAAAAGGAATGTCCTTTGGTTATTCATTATCAATTATCATCTGCAGTTTTGTGCTATACTTTGTGCAATTTTTATGGTTTGTAGTTTTTAGCTATATCATTTTGCAAAGTACTTAATTACAATGGAATAACCCAATGTTGATATTATGTTTCATGTCCCCACTTAATGACACATATGTGCATTGTGAATAATCTTGCATGTATAAAAAATGTGAGAAATGGATAGTTTATGAATCATTATCCACACTAAAACAAATCCGACTATAGAAGTTGGAGTTCAAACTCTCTAAGTTGAAATGATAAAATCCTACATCGCTTTGATACTAACACTATCAATGGTTTTGTTTTCATGCCTTGTGGGTTTTCTTTGGTTGTGGTTATTATCTATGTGGTGTTGAAAGATTTCTGATTACACTGATATCTTTCTTCGCTAAGATATCATTACACATTAATAATCCCCTCATGTCCTCCCACTTTTAATTCAAATGTACATCAAATCTATATGATATAGAAAGACTGGAAACTTCAATGTAGTGTAAGTCTACATTTATTAGGTGTCCACATTCTCTCCTATTTCATAATTTTGGCCACATAGACCAAATCACTCAAAACAAAGAAATCAAGCCCTACCTATATGATCACAAGAAATCAAGTCCTACCTATATGATCACAAGTCATATTATATTTGAATGTACTAATATCCTTTCATAAAATTGTGGTTCCTATATTAATATATTGATTTATTAGTTTTAAAATAATTATATTTGTTTATTCAACCTTATTTTTATTTTTATGTATTATTAATTTATATACTCATTTTAGTGAATAATATTAAAACTAATAAATAAAACACACATATTTTATTGTATTTTATTCTTTTTGAAACAATTTCTATCCCTATAAAATCTCCATCCCTTCTTTCATATTCTCATCATGTATTATACCTCTCACTTCTAATCAAATTCAACATCACTATAATATACCTCTCACTTCTAATCAAATTCAACATAACTATAATATACCTCACTTCTAATCAAATTCAACATCACTATATAGAAAAACTCAAAGATATTAGATCATGCAATATAGACCACTTTTGGGATTTCTATATAGATCCTCTATATAATGAATTTCTTAGTTAGCATCTAAAGTGACATTGCTTCTCCGGAGGATACAACTCTTAATGCCAATGTTATAGATAAGGATGTAAAACATGACTGGTTAGTTAAGTGATAGAAGTTTAATCTAAGAAATTCAAAACCTAATTTATTATTAAGAATCTAGACAATTTCGAAAGAAATTGCATACTCAATTCATAATTCACATGGTGCATGGAATTGTTTTATTTGTGAATTTGTTAATGGAGGGTGTTGGATTCAAGTTGTGGGTACTATGTTAAATAAAAAATACATAATAAACACATGTTGAAAAACAAAAAAAAATAAATAACAAATATTTTGGTGATAATTAATGATGGGATAATTGCAAAGTCACATTATGAATCATAATATAGAATATTTTCTAGGCTATGTAATTATACAGAGTAAGGATAATAATCTAAAGAAATATATCTCACTATAATTTTAAATATTTTCATCTAATATTGAGATATATTAGATTATAACTCAATATTGAGACATCTCATCATTTACATCTTCAATAACTTACAACTAACATCATGATTGCATATCTAATATTATAAAAATATATGTGTCAAAGTGAAAATTAACATATCACGGTCAATGAAAAATGATGGTATGGCAATAATTATACTAAAGCATTTTTTAATTATAGACATTTTACAAATATTTGATTGACCTAAACATTTCAAAGTACCTTACCAATCAACTTTATCTTGCTATGTTCTCCCCTACTTTTTAAGATTCAATTGTATTGTCACAACATAAGGTCATCATTTTATATTCTTCAATTAAATATTCACATTAAAATCTATCCCCGAATACTTCTTGTTTTAAAATTGGAAAACATAATTTAACTTATTATAAAGAGAAAAATAAAACTTGAAACACAAATAATCATGAAAACATAAAATATTTACTTTTGAATCTTCCTTGAATGATATTATACCCTTCATAACCAAGTTTATGAACTATCATTTCATGCATTGGATTGAACTCTTTTTCCATAAAGCTTGTTCATAGGAATCTTAGGAACCAGGTCTTGATTTTCTTTTTACCTCCCACCATCTTCATTATAAAATCTTCATTCTTGTGAATATTTTTTTCATGGTCCGCGAGAGCCCCAATCCCAGTCTTTAAGACATATCGAATTTACTTTGTAACCAAGAGTTTTCAATATTAATTATTTTAGGTTGATCTATCATTACATTTATTTCAGATGCCCATGTTCACTCTATTAAATTTCTCTGATGAATGTGGACCATATTATTTTTATTTTAAGTGATAACAAATATTTATTTTAAACTATGATGGATGTGCATAAATTTTTCTTATTTTTTTGAAATGTGTGAATTTGCTTGGTTACTGGTGCTTTCTTTGGAAGTTCCTTTAGAAAATAACATTTTCCTTTTATTTTTTTTTCAATCTTTATATTTCTTTGAGTACCATGACAAACTTCTAAAAATTCCCATATTCTGAAGACCTAAAGTCCTAAGAAAATCGTAAAATAAAGAGGAGTACCACCTATATAAAAATGCAAGGGGATTTACATCTTCATGAGGTTTCCATTTCTGTCCTAACGGATTCAAGCGTCAACAAATTTGTACCTCCACTCTATGCTCTCAATACAGTTTTTACAAATACAAAATGTACCAGTTGTTGTTAAAGAAAAAGGAATGTCCTTTGGTCATTCATTATCAATTATCATTTGCAGTTTTTTGCTATGCTTTGTGAAATTTTTATGGTTTGTAGTTTTTAGCTATATCATTTTGCAAAGTACTTAATTACAATGGAATATCCCAATGTTGATATTATGTTTCATGTCCCCACTTAATTACACATATGTGCATTGTGAATAATCCGGCATGTATAAAAAATGGGAGAAATGGATAGTTTATGAATCATTATCCACACTAAAAAAAATATGAATATAGAAGTTGGAGTTGAAACTCTCTAAGTTGACATGATAAAATTCTACATCACTTTGATACTAACACCATCAATGGTTTTGTTTTCATGCCTTGTGGGTTTTCTTTGGTTGTGGTTATTATCTATGTGATGTTGCAAGATATCTGATTACAATGATATCTTTCTTTGTTAAGATATCATTACACATTAATAATCCCCTCATGCCCTTTAACATTTAATTCAAATGTACATCGACTCTATATGATATAGCAAGATTGGAAAATTCAATGTAATGTAAGTCTACATTTATTAGATTTCCACATTCTATCCTATTTCATAATTTTGGCCACATAGACCAAATCATGCAAAACAAAGAAATCAAGCCCTACCTATATGATCACAAATCATTTTATATGCGAATGTACTAATACCCTTTCATAAAATTGTGGTTCTTATATTAAGATATTGATTTATTAGTTTTAAAATAATTATATTTGTTTATTCAACTTTATTTTTATTTTTATGTATTATTAATTTATATACTTATTTTAGTGAATAATATTAAAACTAATAAATAAAACAAACATATTTTATTGTGTTTTATTGTGTTTTGAAACAATTTCTATCCCTATAAAATCTCCATCCCCTCTTTCATATTCTCATCATGTAATATATCCCTCACTTCTAATCAAATTCAACATCACTATAATATACCTCTCACTTCCAATCGAATTCAACAACACTATAATATACCTCACTTCTAATCAAATTCAACATCACTATAGAGAAAAACTCAAAGATATTAAATCATGCAATAGAGACCACTTTTGAGATTTCTATACAGATCCTCTATATAATGAATTTCTTAGTTAGCATCTAAAGTGACATTGCTTCTCCGGAGGATACAACTCTTAATGCCAATGTTATAGATAAGGATGTAAAACATGACTTGCTAGTTAAGTGAGAGAAGTTTAATCTAAGAAATTCAAAACCTAATTTACTATTAAGAATCTAGACAATTTCCAAAGAAATTGCATACTCAATTCATAATTCACATGGTACATGGAATTGATTTATTTGTGAATTTGTTAATGGAGGGTGTTGGATTCAAGTTGTGGGTACTATGTTAAATAAAAAATACATAATAAACACATGCTGCAAAACCAAAATAAATAAATAGAAAATATTGTGGTGATAATTAATGATGGGATAATTGAAAATTCACATTATGAATCATGATATAGAATATTTTCTAGGCTATGTAATTATTCAAAGTAAGGATAATAATCTACAAGAAATATATCTGACTATAATTTTAAATATTTTGTAACATCTCGCTCTGGCGCATTGAGAAATCCTATTCTTTGTGGAAACTTGCTCACAAGTGATTCAGACTATTATGATATTAAAACATTTGTCCTTGATTATGATGCGTTATGGTAGATGACATGATGTTTTACTGCATTGACATAGACAGGTGCTATTGAATCGGTTTTACTGAGTGTGCAGAGTTTTGGACCTTGACAACGTAGAGGCATCGACGAAACCTTTTGGACTCTGGATCGAGTCAGGGAGTGTGCTATTGGGGTTTGATTGTTTTATTGTGATTTCAGTACATTTGATTAGATGATATGATGTGGACATGTTCTGACACGATTTTTGATGATGCAGGCTGACGATAGCTTGCCGACCAAACTCACATATGGAGTAAAGGGGCCACACACGAATACCAAAGAGGTTGAGGGAGAGGTGTGGACAGCAACCCTGCCACAACCTACTAGCACTCCCGTCGTGGCTTGAACTGTAGGTTAACGATTACCTAGTTCGAGAGGACCCATGATTCCATGAGGGCAGACTNACTCACATATGGAGTAAAGGGGCCACACACGAATACCAAAGAGGTTGAGTGAGAGGTGTGGACAGCAACCCTGCCACAACCTACTAGCACTCCCGTCGTGGCTTGAACTGTAGGTTAACGATTACCTAGTTCGAGAGGACCCATGATTCCATGAGGGCAGACTGCGACAATCGCTCACGATGATTCTAAGAGGGTGCAATAAGGTGGGGGCCTTATTCCTTAGAAGCCCTTAGTCTCCCACAAGTTCACCTGGCAGAGTGTTGACTCCAGGGGTTATTGATGTCTACCAATTAGTCAAGAGGCGAGTGGCACCCTTGGAGCATGTGGTGCATCCTGAAGGGAACGTCGCGCAAAAGGAACACAAGAGGCAAGGGGCACCCTTGGAGCACATGGTGCATCCTGAAGGGCATGTCGCACAAAAGAAACACTAGAGGCGAGTGGCACTCTTGGAGCACGTAGTGCGTCCTGAAGGGAACGTCGCGTTGATGATGTTAAAGGAATGAACCTAGATGGCCTAAGACTAATATCTCATTAAGAAATTTTAAAAAACAACTTCCCTAACTAAAATGTTGCCTAGTTCAGAATCTAAGTCCTAAGTTTAAAACATAGCTAGGGGTAAAATTTTGTCTACCCTTAAGAAAAATACCTTATAAAAAATAAAGTAATAAATTTTAAACTAAAGAGTATGCACAAGGGGTGCAAGATTTATGCGATCCTTGCGCTAAATGAGAAGGGAGTAGCGGAAGGTCTTTCACACCTTCCGGTGGTGAAGGCGTTTGCGGACGTATTTACAGAGGAGTTACCTGAGATGCCGCCAGAAAGGGAATTGGATTTTACCATAGACTTGAAATCAGGGACCAAACCGATAGCAAGAATGCCTTATCGGATGTCGACCTCGGAGTTGCAAGAGTTGAAAATGAAACTAAAGGAGTTGTTGGACCTGGGACTGATACATCCTAGTGTGTCACCGTGGGGTGCACCTGTTATTTTCATATGAAAGAAGGATGGATTGTGGAGGCTTTACATTGACTACCGTCAACTGAACAAGGCTACGATCAAGAACCAGTATCCCTTGCCGAGAATTGATGATCTGTTCGATCAAATGAAGGGTGTGACGGTGTTCTCCAAGATAGATTTGCGATATGGATATGACCAGTTACAGATCAAGGAGGATGATGTCCCTAAGACCGCATTTAAGACGAGGTTTGGACATTACGAGTTTACGGTTTTACCATTTGGACTGAAAAATGCCCCAGGAGTATTTATCAGTTTGATGAACGGGGTGTTCCGCGTGTACTTGGACAAGTTCATCCAAGTGTTCATAGACAATATTTTTATTTAGTCTCGTATGAAGGAGGAGCATGACGAGCACTTGTGCTTGGTACTACAGTGTCTGTGAGAGCACAAATTGTATGGGAAGTTGTCCAAATGCTCTTTTTATCAATCGAGGATTCACTACTTAGGGCATGTCATCTTCGGCAAAGGTATCACCATGGATCCAGCCAAGGTCGAGGCTATTATGGAATGGCTTGCGCCGACGAATGTCACGGAAGTTCATAGCTTTATGGGTTTAGCAGGATATTACCGATGGTTTTTCGAGGGATTTTCGAAGATAGCAAATTTGATCATGGAATTGCAGAAGAAAAACAAGAAGTTTTTTTGGACCGAGAAATGCACGGAAGCATTTCAGAGGCTTAAGGATTTTTTGACAACTGCACCGATACTAACGGTCCTTGACATGGACATAGACTTCTTGGTATACACTGACGCATCCAAGGAAGGTTTAGGCAGAGTCTTGATGCAATACGGATGAGTGATTGCTTACATTTCGAGGAAACTGAGAAGGCATGAGAAGAACTACGCGACACATGATTTGGAGTTATTAGCCATCGTATATGCCTTGAAGGTTTGCAGACGCTACCTTGTTGGACGAAAATTTGAACTAAAGACTGATCATTGTGGAATACAACACATTTTTACGCAAAGCGACCTGAACGCACGAGAACGACGTTGTTCAGAAATGATTAGCGAGTACGACTTTGATATTACTTGCATAAAGGGAACAGTGAACCGAGTGGCGGATGCTTTGAGTCAGAGACCACACATCTTTTTGGTGTTGCCTCTTCAGACGAATCTACGTGAGAAGATTCTCACTTTACAATGTGATGATGACTGGTACAAGGAGGTCGAGGGTTTTATCGGACAAAACACAATGATGGTACCACGATATGAGGGATTTTCATTTGATCGCGATGGTTTATTGAGGTTTAAAAATTGGATTTATGTACTTCCAAATGACGAGTTGAGGACGTTGATCTTGAGCGAGGCTCATAGAGAAGTTTACATGGCTCACCTGGGGGTCACGAAGATGAGGGCAGACCTTAAAACCTTATTCTTCTAGAAGGGATTGAAGGTCGACATATTCAACTATGTGGCCAGATGTCTAGAGTGTCAGAAGGTAAAGGCTGAACATAGACACCCAGCAGTATTACTTCAACCACATGCCATTCTGGAATCGAAATGGGAGGTTATTTCGATGGATTTTATTGTTGGATTGCCACTAATGGCAAGGATACATGACTCGATTTTTGTAGTAGTAGACACTCTGACGAAGAGTGCTCACTTTATTTCTGTGCGTATGACGTATCAGGCACCTGACATAGCTAGAGTTTTCATCAGTGAGATTGTGAGGCTGCATGGTGTGCCAAAGAGGATTATATCCGATCAAGGATCAGTGTTTACTGGACAATTTTGGATGAGTTTCCAAGAGGCCTTGGGAACCCAACTTAACTTTAGTACTGCATATCACCCAAAGACTGACGAACAGACCAAACGAAGGAACCAAACCTTGGAAGACATGTTGCGCATGTACGTGGACCAACAAAAGTGTTGGGAGGAATTCTTGCCACTAGTAGAGTTCGCTTACAACAACAGTTACCAGAGCACCATTAAAATGGCGCCTTTCGAGTTTCTTTACGGGGGACCGTGTCCGATGCCCTTTAGTTGGGATCAACTTGAGGATAGGGTCCTAGTGGGACCAGAAGCGATCCAAGAAATGGAAGAGCAAATGAAAACCATAAGACAAAGGATTAAAGAAGCACATGATCGACAGAAGACTTATGCTGATGTGCACCGAGTCGACCGTAGTTACAAGGTCGACGATCGAGTCTTCTTGCAGGTTAAACCGCATAAGAGTTCGATCAAGTTTGGAAAGGGAGATAAACTCTCTCCTAGGTTCGTGGGACCTTTTGAGATTGTGGAGAGAAAGGGGCCCGTGGCCTATCGAGTAGCCTTTCCTAATTCCTTGAGGCGTATGCATGATGTTTTTCATGTATCTGTTTTTAGACATTATATTAGTGATCCTACACATGTGATTGACATGAGTTCCTTGCAGGTATCGGATGAGGGAGCAGTCACAGCTGAGCCAGTCTGCATCTTAGATCACCGCGTTCGACAGTTATGATGTCGAACGGTAGATCAGGTCAAGGTCTAGTGGGACAATTATAGTCCGCACTTAGCGACCTGGGAGGACGCATATGATATGTGCTAATAGTTTCCTTTTTTGTTTGATAGATAGACATATGATACTATGATACACTTATTTCAGCATTTATACTGAGAAACTTTGGGACAAAGTTTAGAACAAGAGGGGGTGTATGTAACATCCTGCTCTAGCGCACTGAGAAAACTTATTCTTTGAGGACACTTGCTCGCAAGTGATCCGGACTATTATGATATTAAAACATTTGTCCTTGATTATGATGTGTTATGGTAGATGACATGGTGTTTTACTACATTGACATAGACAGGTGCTATTGACTCGGTTTTACTGAGTGTGCAGGGTTTTGGACCTTGAGGATGCAGAGGCATCGACGAAACCCCTTGGACTCTGGATCGAGTCAGGGAGTGTGCTATTGGGGTTTGATTGTTTTACTATGATTTTAGTACATTTGATTAGATGATATGATGTGGACATGTTCTGAAACAATTGTTGATGATGTAGGTTGACGATAGCTTACCGACCAGACTCACATATGGAGTAAAGGGGCCACACATGACTACCAGAGAGGTTGAGGGAGAGGTGTGGACAACAGCCCTGCCACAACCTACTAGGACTGTCGTCATGGCTCGAATTGTAGGTTAATGATTACCTAGTTCGAGAGGACCCACGATGTCTTGAGGGCAAACTGCGACAGTTGCTCACGATGATTCTAAGGGGCACGCAATAAGGCAGGGGCCTTATTCCTTAGAAGCCCTTAGTCTCCCACAAGTTCACCTAGCGAAGTGTTGACTCCGGGGATTATTGATGTCTACCAATCAGTCAAGAGGCGAGTGGCACCCTTGGAGCACGTGGTGCATCCTGAAGGGCATGCCGCGTAAAAGAAACACAAGAGGCGAGTGGCACCCTTGGAGCACGTGGTGCGTCCTAAAGGGCACATCGCACAAAAGAAACAGTAGAGGTGAGTGGCACCCTTGGAGCACATAGTGCATCTTGAAGGACATGTCGCGTTGATGATGTTAAAGGAACGAACCTAGATGGCCTAAGACTAATATCTCATTAAGAAATTTAAAAAAACAACTTCCCTAACTAAAATGTCGTCTAGTTCAGAATCTAAGTCCTAACTCTAAAACTTCGCTAAGGGTAAAATTTTGTCTACCCTTAAGAAAAATACCTTATAAAAAACAAAATAATAAATTTTAAACTAAAAACCACTTAAGTAATAGTTGAGGACTTCATAAATTTTTGGGTAAAATGAAGAGAGTAAGAGCTTAATTAAAATATGTGGATATCAAAGGTAAAGAAGAAATAAATTATTTAACTTGTGAAAGTGTAAAAATATATTAAATTAATAATAAAAGGAAAAAAGTAAATAGCGCGACTGCCATTTTGGCTCTAATAAAAAGGGGAAAGAAGGGAATAATAAAAATTAGGAAACTAAGGAATGGGGGAAACATAATAAGGGAAAGAGGGGAACTTATGGTAAAAATCAAGGTCAACATAGTAAAGAATCTGCAATTAAGAACCTTCTAATTTGAACTAAATTAGCAACTTCAGTTTAGGGAAAGTATTTAAACTTGTAAGGGAATCTAGGAACACCTAGGAGTAAATTTAGGAGCAACTCTAGGTGGGTGAGGGAAATGAGACAATTTTTAACTTAAAGAAAATAATTATTGGAGGAAAGAGGAGGATGGATGACACTTGTGCGAAGGAGAATATTTAGAAGATTTTTATTAAAACTTAATTTAAATGTGATTTAGGGAAAGATGGAAGTTCTAAAAACTCTATAAAAGAAAGGGAATATGAGGAAGAAGGGGATCGACTATTAGCGTAACATTACGCTGTCGGATTTGTGACTTGACTAATTACTTGTGGGGAGTTGGGATTTCTTAGCTTGGATAGGAGTGGTAGCTCGGCCTTGCGAGGTGAGCTGGGAGCTAGACATACCATCTGGATAGTGTGTGGACCCTTTGTGGCTTGGGGGGCTAAGGGGGAAGCAGAGTACCCCTAGCATTGGCTGGGAGGTACCAGTGAGGTCTCCACGGTCGGCGAGCGAGAATGACACGGAGCTCAAGTGTGGGATAACGTCTTCGGGTTATTCGTCGTCGGTCACAGGTACACAAGTGCATTTGTTTGTTTAAGAATAAAAGGAAAATTGTTAAAGTTGTATAGGAATCCTTATGAATATGATTGATGTGTTGAATTTTGGATCATCCTGTTTCCTTGTTATTGTTTTCTGTGCCTAGATTGTTATAACCCCGCAATCCTTTCGATGAGTTATCCTTGGCTCTGGCATTCTCTTACTATTGGCTGCAATTTCTTATTGGTGTTCCTTAGGTGTTTATAAATTATGGTGGGCGCTTTTATATATGACTGTGGGTGTTTTGTTTTAATGTGGGCATTTATATATGACTGTGGGTGTTTATATCTGACTGTGGGCGTTTTTATATATGTCTATGGGTGTTTTGTAATAATGTGGGTGTTTATATATTACCGTGGGAATTTTGTATTGTTGTAGGCGTTTATAAATTATGGTGGGCATTTTTATATATGACTATGGGCGTTTTGTTTTAATGTGGGCATTTATATATGACTGTAGGCGTTTATATCTGACCGGGGGCATTTTTAAATATGGCTATGGGTGTTTTGTAATAATGTGGGCATTTATATATTACTATGGGAATTTTGTATTGCTGTAGGCATTTATAAATTTCAGTGGGTGTTTTTATATATGACTGTGGGTGTTTTGTTTTAATGCGGGCATTTATATATGATTGTGGGTGTTTATATCTGACTGTGGGCGTTTTTATGTATGACTATGGGTGTTTTGTAATAATGTGGGCGTTTATATATTACTGTGGGCATTTTGTATTGTTGTAGGAATTTATAAATTACGGTGGGCGTTTATATATGACTGTGGGCGTTTTTATATATGACTGTGGGCGTTTTGTTTTAATGTGGGCATTTATATATGACTGTGGAAATTTTGTTTTAATGTGGGCATTTATATATGACTGTGGGCGATTATATCTGAATGTGGGGATTTTTATATATGACTATGGTCATTTTGTATTGATGTGGGCATTTATATATATTACTGTGGGTGTTTTCTATTATTATGGGCGTTTGGGTGGACTGTGTTCCTCCTTACTCGACCATTCTTGCTATTCTCAGCCATCCCAATGGATCCCAGCCGCAGCCTCTCATCAATGCACCTTTAAACCGCCCTTATAAGGAATAGAAGGAGACAAAACGACTGGAACAAGAGATGACAGTGTTACATTAATTGATAGGATCCATTTTATTTGTCTCATTACTAAATGCCATATTATTGTTGTATTCATTACTTAATAGTAGCCCCTATTTTATCTTAGATAATGTTTCTTTAAATCTAATGGCCAGGAGATGGAGGAGTGACTTAACTCAGAAAATGTTGACCGGATGAGACTTATTAAAGTTAGCAATAACAACATTAGCTAGCTACCCTAATTGGCTATTTATAATAGTCTACTATGTTAATCAA
>SNQJ01S0005601.1:112469-128077 GCA_010110895.2 Picea sitchensis
TATTATAAAGAGAAAAATAAAACTTGAAACACAAATAATCATGAAAACATAAAATATTTACTTTTGAATCTTCCTTGAATGATATTATACCCTTCATAACCAAGTTTATGAACTATCATTTCATGCATTGGATTGAACTCTTTCTCCATAAAGCTTGTTCATAGGAATCTTAGGAACCAGGTCTTGATTTTCTTTTTACCGCCCACCATCTTCCTTATAAAATCTTGATTCTTGTGTATATTTGTTTCATGGTCCATGGGAGCCCCAATCCCAGTCTTTAAGACATCTCGAATGTACTTTGTAACCAAGAGTTTTGAATATAAATTATTTTAGGTTGATCTATCATTACATTTATTTGAGATGCCCATGTTCACTCTGTTAAATTTCTCTTATGCATGCAAACCAACTTATTTTTATTTTTATGTGATCAAAAATATTTATTTTAAACTATGATGGATGTGCAGAATTTTTTCTTATTTTCTTTAAATGTGTGAATTTGCTTGGTTCTTGGTCCTTTATCTGGAACTTCCTTTAGAAAATAAAACAAACATTTTTTTTTTTTTTCAATCTTTATATTTCTTTGAGTACCATAAAAACTTCTGCAAATTCCCATATTCCGGAGACCTAAAGTCCCAAGAAAATTGTAAAGTAAAGAGGAGTACCACCTCTATAAAGATGCAAGGGGATTTACATCCTCATGAGGTTTCCATTTCAGTCCTAACGGATTCAAGCGTCAACAACTTTGTACCTCCATTGCATGTTCTCGGTAGAGTTTTTACAAATACAATATCTACCAGTTGTTGTTAAAGAAAAAGGAATGTCCCTTGGTCATTGATTATCAATTATCATCTGCAGTTTTGTGCTATGCTTTGTGAAATTTTTATGGTTTGTACTTTTTAGCTATATCATTTTGCAAAGTACTTAATTACAATGGAATATCCCAATATTGATATTATGTTTCATGTCCCCACTTAATTACACATATGTGCATTGTGCATAATCTTGCATATATAAAAAATACGAGAAATGGATAGTTTATGAATCATTATCCACACTAAAAAAAATCCAAATATAGAAGTTGGAGTTCAAACTCTCTAAGTTGAAATGATAAAATCCTACATCGCTTTGATACTAACACTATCAATGGTTTTGTTTTCATGCCTTGTGGGTTTTCTTTATTTGTGGTTATTATCTATGTGGTGTTGCAAGATATCTGATTACAATGATATCTTTCTTTGTTAAGATATCATTACACATTAATAATCCCCTCATGCCCTCCCACTTTTAATTTGAATGTGTATCAAATCTATATGATATAGCAAGATTGGGAACTTCAATGTAATGTAACTCTACATTTATTAGGTGTCCACATTCTCTCCTATTTCATAATTTTCACCACATAGACCAAATCACGCAAAACAAAGAAATCAAGCCCTACCTATATGATCACAAGTCATATTATATTTGAATGTACTAATGCCCTTTCACAAAATTGTGGTTCCTATATTAATATATTGATTTATTAGTTTTAAAATAATTATATTTTTTTATTCAACTTTCTTTCTATTTTGATGTATTATTAATTTATATACTTATTTTAGTGAATAATATTAAAACTAATAAATAAAACACACATATTTTATTGTATTTTATTCTTTTTTGAAACAATTTCTATCCCTATAAAATCTCCATCCCTTCTTTCATATTCTCATCATGTATTATACCTCTCACTTCTAATCAAATTCAACATCACTATAATATACCTCTCACTTCTAATCACATTCAACATAACTACAATATACCTTACTTCTAATCAAATTCAACATCACTATAGAGAAAAACTCAAAGCTATTAAATCATGCAATAGAGACCACTTTTGGGATTTCTATATAGATCCTCTATATAATGAATTTCTTAGTTAGCATATAAAGTGAAATTGCTTCTCCGGAGGATACAACTCTTAATGCCAATGTTATAGATAAGGATGTAAAACTTGACTTGCTTGTTAAGTCAGAGAAGTTTAATCTAAGAAATTCAAAACCTAATTTATTATTAAGAATCTATACAATTTCCAAAGAAATTGCATACTCAATTCATAATTCACATTGTGCATGGAATTGTTTTATTTGTGAATTTGTTAATGGAGGGTGTTGGATTCAAGTTGTGGGTACTATGTTAAATAAAAAATACATAATAAACACATGCTGCAAAACCAAAAAAAAATAAATAGAAAATATTGTGGTAATATTTAATGATGGGATAATTGCAAAGTCACATTATGACTCATGATATATAATATTTTCTAGGTTATGTAATTATACAGAGTAAGGATAAAAATCTACAAGAAATATATCTCACTATAATTTTAAATATTTTCATCTAATATTGAGATATATTAGATTATATCTCGATATTGAGACATCTCATCATTTACATAATCAATAACTTACAACTAACATCATGATTGCATATCTAATATTATAAAAATATGTGTCAAAGTGAAAATTAACATATCATGGTCAATGAAAATTGATTGTATGGCAATAATTATACTAAAGCATTTTAGAATTATAGACATTTTACAAACATTTGATTGACCTAAACATTTCAAAGTTCCTTACCAATCAACTCTATCTTGCTATGTTCTCCCCTACTTTTTAAGATTCAATTGTATTGTCACAATATAAGGTCATCATTTTATATTCTTCAAATAAATATTCACATTAAAATCTATCCCCCAATACTTCTTGTTTTAAAATTGGAAAACATAATCTAACTTATTATAAAGAGAAAAATAAAACTTGAAACACAAATAATCATGAAAACATAAAATATTTACTTTTGAATCTTCCTTGAATGATATTATACCCTTCATAACCAAGTTTATGAACTATCATTTCATGCATTGGATTGGACTCTTTTTCCATAAAGCTTGTTCATAGGAATCTTAGGAACTAGGTCTTGATTTTCTTTTTACCGCCCACCATCTTCCTTATAAAATCTTGATTCTTGTGTATATATTTTTCATGGTCCGCGAGAGCCCCAATCCCAGTCTTTAAGACATCTCGAATGTACTTTGTAACCAAGAGTTTTGAATATAAATTATTTTAGGTTGATCTATCATTACATTTATTTGAGATGCCCATGTTCACTCTGTTAAATATCTCTTATGAATGCGGACCATATTATTTTTATTTTTATGTGATAAAAAATATTTATTTTAAACTATGATGGATGTGCGGAAATTTTTCTTATTTTCTTTAAATGTGTGAATTTTCTTGGTTCCTGGTCCTTTCTCTGGAACTTCCTTTAGAAAATAAAACAAACATTTTCCTTTTAATTTTTTTTCAATCTTTATATCTCTTTGAGTACCATGACAAACTTCCGCAAATTCCCATATTATGAAGACCTAAATTCCCATGAAAATCGTAAATTAAAGAGGAGTACCACCTCTATAAAAACGCAAGGGGATTTACATCCTCATGAGGGTTCCATTTCAGTCCTATTGGATTCAAGCATCAACAACTTTGTACCTCCATTGCATGCTCTCGTCACAGTTTTTACAAATACAAAATCTAGCAGTTGTTGTTAAAGAAAAAGGAATTTCCTTTGGCCATTCATTATAAATTATCATCTGCAGTTTTGTGCTATGCTTTGTGAAATTTTTATGGTTTGTAGTTTTTAGATATATGATTTTTCAAAGTACTCAATTACAATGAAATATCCCAATGTTCATATTATGTTTCATGTCCCCACTTAATTACACATATGTGCACTGTGAATAATCTGCATGTATAAAAAATGGGAGAAATGAATAGTTTATGAATCATTATCCACACTAAAAAAAATCTGAATATAGAAGTTGGAGTTGAAACTCTGTAAGTTGACATGATAAAATCCTCCATCGCTTTTATACTAACACCATCAATGGTTTCGTTTTCATGCCTTGTGGGTTTTCTTTGGTTGTGGTTATTATCTACGTGATGTTGCAAGATATTTGATTACAATGATATCTTTCTTTGTTAAGATATCATTACACATTAATAATCCCCTCATCCTCTCCCACTTCTAATTCAAATGTACATCAACTCTATATGATATAGCAAGATTGGAAACTTCAATGTAATGTAAGTCTACATTTGTTAGGTGTCCACAGTCTCTCCTATTGCATAATTTTGGCCACATAGACCAAATCACGCAAAACAAAGAAATCAAGTCCTACCTATATGATCACAAGTCACTTTATATGTGAATGTACTAATACCCTTTCACAAAATTGTGGTTCCTATATTAATATATTGATTTATTAGTTTTAAAATAATTATATTTGTTTATTCAACCTTTTTTTTTTTATGTATTATTAATTTATATACTTATTTTAGTGAATAATATTAAAACTAATAAATAAAACACACATATTTTTATTGTATTTTATTGTGTTATGAAACAATTTCTATCCCTATAAAATTTCCATCCCCTCTTTCATATTCTCATCATGTAATATACCTCTCACTTCTAATCAAATTCAAGATCACTATGATATACCTCTCACTTCTAATAAAATTCAACATCACTATAATATACCTCACTTCTAATCAAATTCAACATCACTATAGAGAAAAACTCAAAGATATTAAATCATGAATAGAGACCACTTCTGGTATTTCTATATAGATCCTCTATATAATGAATTTCTTAGTTAGCATCTAAAGTGGCATTGCTTCTCTCGAGGATACAACTCTTAATGCCAATGTTATAGATAAGGATGTAGTTAAGTGAGAGAAGTTTAATCTAAGAAATTCAAAATCTCATTTATTATTAAGAATCTAGACAATTTCCAAAGAAATTGCATACTCAATTCATAATTCACATGGTACATGGAATTGTTTAATTTGTGAATTTGTTAATGGAGGGTGTTGGATTCAAGTTGTGGGTAGTATGTTAAATAACAAATACATAATAAACACATGCTGCAAAACCAAAACCAGAAAAAATAAATAGAAAATATTGTGGTGATAATTAATGATGGCAGAATTGCAAAGTCACACTAGGAATCATGATATAGAATATTTTATAGGCTATGTAATTATACAGAGTAATGATAATAATCTACAAGAAATATATCTCACTATAATTTTAAATATTTTCATCTAATATTGAGATATATTAGATTATCTCTCAATAGTGAGACATCTCATCATTTACCTCTTCAATAACTTACAACTAACATCATGATTGCATATCTAATATTATAAAATTATATGTGTCAAAGTGAAAATTAACATATCATGGTCAATGAAAAATGATGATATGGCAATAATTATACTAAAGCATTTTAGAATTATACACATTTTACAAACATTTAATTGACATAAACATTTCAAAGTACCTTACTAATCAACTCTGTCTTGCTATGGACTCCCCTAATTTTTAAGATTCAATTGTATTGTCACAATATAAAAGGTCATCATTTTATATTCTTCAATTAAATATTCACATTAAAATCTATTCCCCAATACTTGTTGTTTTAAAATTGGAAAACATAATCTAACTTATTATAAAGAGAAAGAAAAAACTTAAAACAAAAATAATCATAAAAACTTAAACTATTTACTTTTGAATCTTCCTTGAATAATATTATACCCTTCATACACAAGTTTATGAACTATCATTTCATGCATTGGATTGAACTATTTTTCCTTGAAGCTTGTTGATAGGAATCTTAGGAACCATAAATTTAATTGCCTTTAGATTTGTGCCCAATCACAATACCTTGTTATGTTTCTCGATAATATTTTGTGTGTGTATATATAGCCTCTCTCCTTAGTAAAGCCCATGGAATTTTTTTGAGTTCGAAATTATATTAAAAATACTTTTTTCAAATTTACATCTTAACATTTAAAGTTAAAGTTAAAGTATATTCTTTAAAGGAATTTTTCAAGTGTGGGGTTGTTGTCACCCTAGTCGCATTGGGGAGTTTGTCACAGTGGTAGCATTTACCAACATAGGATGAGGTTCATTTTAAAAATACTATTAAATATTTTAAATAAAAAAACTATTAATATATGTCTACAATACATACATGTGTTTGTTCATTTGCTCACATTCTGCACCATACGATGCTATTCACTTCAAACATAATATTAAATATTTTAAATCAAATAATTACGAATAGATGTTTACAACACATGTGTTGTTCATTTTCCCTTCTTCTGCTATTTCATACATGTGTTTGTTCATTTGCTCACATTCTGCACCATACGATGCTATTCACTTCAAACATAATATTAAATATTTTAAATCAAATAATTACGAATAGATGTTTACAACACATGTGTTGTTCATTTTCCCTTCTTCTGCTATTTTTCTTTCTGAAGACTAGATTTTTTGTGAGTATTTAACAAAACTTCACTTATAGTCTAATTGTGATATCATTTTCAACCCCTATAATGGAAAGTTCTCACCCAAATTAGTCGAAAATAAAACAGGTAGAGACAAGTCACATGATGCGAGTATAATCATTCTACTTTTAATATTCATTCACAACAACTGAATCATTCATTCATGAATAAAAGATGCATCCATTCTAATAAAAAAATTAGTAGGAGCGCCAACCGACCAACAGAAAAATTAATACTATTCGCTCATTTCATTCCTTTAACCATTTTGGGAAGTCGGTTTGGCAATCTCCAACGTTGTGGTGAGAAGTTTAAAGATTATAGTGGGAAAAAATTATTTCCGTGGGAAATATTAGTATAGTAATTTCAACCATTAGGGTTGAGAAACATAATGGTTTTGCTTAAATATGTAAATTTAAATGGAAGGGTGTGTGGGGTTGTGTTGTTTGACTACCATTAATAAAAAAACATTATTTATCTATATTTTTAATATATTTTTAATATATAAATGATAGATTTATTATTAATGTTTTTTAGATTTTTTAAAATGGGTAATGAAGTATATAGTTTTAATAGTAGTAATTTATTTGTGTAGTAATCTTCTTTTTTCAATAAGTAAGTTGATAGGGTTTGATATGGGGCTGGTGGGTTTTAGGAGGAGATCTGAATGGATTATGTTGAAACCCAGGGGTTGGGGAACAAGCTAGACTACTATGAGGTAGTTTGTTAACCGGTGCACTATGGGTCAGAAATATTAGACTACATGGAAACATTTTTCCGAGGGATCCTTAAAGTTTTGAAGGACACTAGAGTGAAAGGGATAAGTTATGACACAAGGATTGCCAAGGTGGAGGCCCCTAAGGGTTACTCAAAAAATAAATTAATTCCTAGGGTTTACGTCTCTGCAATGGATTTGGGGGTATTGTCAGAAGGAAAAGATGGAGTTTACATTATCATTTATGCCTACTACACAAACGAGTCGTAAATGCAAGGAGACCAGACGACCTCGCTAGTGGAACGATCCCCCCAAAAATTCGATTTTATCACACATTTAATTCAAGATCATCATATGGATCTTTCCCTACTAGAAACTTCTCGATCAATAGCCACTTCACCATTGGGTGGACCATATTCATAGGTAAGAAGAAACCCTTCAAAATTTCCTTGTTTTGAAGAACAAATCCGTGGCTACAATATCTATAGGGTGGAAACTCTATAGACAATAGGGTTTATTGGTAGCCTCCTAGAACTTCAAGAGTTTACCAACATTTCTCTCTGGTCTTTGGGGATGCAAAAACAAAGGCACCAAAGATCCCAAAGTAAAGAGAAAAAATGATCAAGAGGAAGGAAGGGCAAGTAAAAATGAATGTGGGAGAGGATTTGAGGGTGGAGAAGGTGTTGTACTTTAATATGGGGAAAAAACTTATGGGATGATTCTTTGGAGGTTCTCTCTTGGAGGTCACCCTTCGGGGTTGGATGAACTATAACTAGGAAGATATGTTAGGCTATCACCCGACTTTCCATATTTTGAGGAAGGGATGGTTAAGTTTCATTTTCAATTCGGAGGAGGATGCAATAAGGAGACTAGGTGCTAGGTGGTTTGGGTTCATGTATTTTAAGCTAAAAAATAAGGAATCCATGTTTCGACCCTCATCAAGAGGTGACCAAGATGACCCTCATCTGAGAAAAACTTCTAGGACCCACCCTAGATATATGGAATGAAATTTTTTTGTGGGATCTAGAGAATTATCTCGGTAGAACCCTTTTCATAGACCTATCATACACATATAGTGTGCATTGATCAATGGTTATGATTTTGGTGAATATGTACCTATCGAAGGGGCTAATAGAAAACATGGATGTAGAGGTGGGTGAATGGGAGTATACTCAACTCGTGGACTATGTGAATGTTCCCTTCTGGTGCGTTATATGCCATAGGGTTGATCATGTCATTGAAAATTGCACTAATAACTTTGTCAAGAATGTTTGGTAGAAGAAGGAGGGGGGCCACTCCGTCCCTATGGATTTAAGAGGAAGGGCTCACTTGATTAGTAACCATATTTTGAGGAATGTAGGGTTTTCAAAATTGGAACAAAGGGTGGAGACTACTAATATTTTGGATCCCCTGGTGTCTTGGACAAGCCTAAGAGGGTGCTTAAGGGTTTACACACTCACCCTATGTCACAAAATAGTCATTTAAATGAGGGATTTCTCTCACATTACCACACAATTATGCTTGAAAAAATTTCAATTCCACCCAAGGATGGTAAACTATGGGGTCGATAATGTTTGGTGTTATCGAGGACTCTCATACCTATGGACTTGATACCTAAAAGGGTGTTGCAAAAGGAGTTGGTAAATACTTTTGACAATATAATTTAGCCATAGGTAGCAACAACTTATGAGAACCTAAAAAAATATCTAGACTTAAGAGAAGTGAAACGATGGAAGGATATGTGTCCCACATGTAGCTTGGGAAATGTCTCTCTTAAGGGTTTGTCACCAAGAAATATCATTTGGGTAAGAATTATTTTGATACTTCACTTCTTATGCTACTTTTTGTGTTGATGATGGTTTTGTTTTGAATGACCAATCAAAGAAGGAAGGCTATCAGAAGTTGGACAACCCTCTTTTAGCTAACCCATATACCACTAGGATTCACCCTATAATTGGGTCTAAGGAATTCTATAAACCCCTAGTTCATATTGGAAAGTGGGTACCTTCCCTCTCTAGTAACCAAGTCTCCACTTCACCGGGGAATTGTTCTCAGAATTCCTATCTTCTAAGCTCTAAAGGTTTCGTAGGAACCCATGAAAAATTATTATTGAGGGGCCTACGTTTTGATACTAAGAAGATAATGGGGATGGGAGGTGCAATAAGGAAAACCCTAATTCACCATGCCCAAAACAAGGCTGCAGAAAAATCTTTGCAAGGAAAACAAAATTCAATGGTTTGGTCTCTTAGACATTCACAGCCTCAGTTGAGGGATCGATGATGAAAATCCTCTCACTAAACATAAAGGGTTTGGGCAGCCATGTAAAGAAATTATCCCTCCATAGGTTAGTTTAAAAATAACAACCAAACATTTTCTTATCAAAGAAATGATGATAAAGGGAGATTTAATTGTGGGAAGTCTCAGAAATCTACTCAATAAATAGGACTTTGATTGGATAGATACCAATGGCATTTCGGGTGCACTCTTTATGGGTTGGCACATAGAAATTTCTTTAATTTTTTTTCTTTTGTGTGTAATCAGGTTTATGCATGGTGTTCAAGTGTGAGGGATTGGACACTACTGATGCAGGAGCATCGCTCACTCATCAAGCGAGCTAGCACATCGAGCAGAAAAGACAGCTGGATAGCGCCAACACCAAATTTTGAAACACTTTGATATGGTTGCGCCAAACATTAATGTGAAGAGTTAAGGAAGCGCACTTTGTTATTATAAATGGACCTTGAGAAGATAAGCTCTCATCCTTAGTAGATAGGAAGGCATTTAATAGATTTAATGCTGTTAGATAGAGATTAATTGTAGATTTGATAGTTGTAGAATTCGAGAGGGCAAACGGAATATAGGCACCCTCCTTTGTACATTGTAGGATTATCATTGAGGAATTGAAGCATTCAGAGGAGGAGAGCAGAGTAGAGAACTTGTGTAGAGCACCCCTGTACAGATTGAATTAATAGAAGAGAGTCTTTGATTCAAATTCATGTTTCTGTGTGGGTATGTTGCTTATGTGCTCATGAATGTTTTGTTTTCCTTGTATGCATTTGTTTTTGAATATGCTGTGCATGAGATTTCAGAGGTTTACTGAAGTCTAAGAGAGGAGAGAATGAGTTTCAATTGTTTCTCTGTTTGAGCCAGGAGATTCCTGCATAGAGTGCAGTTGAATTCATCCGCATAGAGTGCGTTGATGAGGTTCAACAGTTAAACTCTTATTCTCATCTGCCCAGAAGTTGAACTGGGTTATTAGAGTCGTGCAGGATAAGTGCAGGCCAGATTTGAAGTCTCAATAGATAGCCTGAGCATAGGGAGACAGGGATTACTGTGGCTGCAAGTGCACAGGATCTGAAGGAACCAACACTTTGAGAGCTGTTGGGGGGCCGAGTGTGAGGAACGTGTGAAAAACCTCTGAAGGAGGCTGAGTTGACAAGATCAGGAGGGATAGACCCTTCGAAATTCCTAGAAGAAAGACCCAGGAGAGGCTCGAGCTGGGAGAAGCTTTGAAGCGGAAGAAACCCTCAAGGAGGAGAATCAACGGTCAGGGTTCGTAGGGGAAAATCGCGAAATCCCCCTGACCGCTAGATCGTGGGGAAGTTGCGCGGGAGTTAGTCCTGAGGCACAGGAAGGAAGGACCAAAGGCCATCGGGATTCGACATATCAGTAGTAAGAGTTTCATATACGTTGAAATCGCGATTAGCGATTCCCTGATTTAATCGGAACCGTTGATCATCACGAGGATAGGTGGCGCACGATCCTGGAGAGTCGGGGTTCGACACTTCGAGACTCTTGGTGTTAGAGTGATTGCGGAGGATTTGCGAAATCCCAAATTGCGATGGGTCCCATGGTGATAGTGTGGGGTATTGACAGGTGGCATCGCGTTTCGACATTCAAGGTTTCCTAATGAAAAGGAATTTCGACCAGTGAAACCGCGATCCTACGATCCCCAATATAACAAAGGGAGAGGTGACGTGACAGGGAGATAGCGCACGTGCCATCGGAGTTCAGGGTTCGGGGTTTTGGTCAGCAAGTGAACTGTGCCCATAAGTTTCACGACATCGCGAAACTCGATTTCCCGAGAATACTGTCGGGAGATCAATAGGGGATCCTGTGGGTAACCAAAAGGTCCCGATACGGGATCTGAAGGGCATCGTAAGCTCTTCGGGCCTAAGTGAAAGAAGGTCCTGGTGGAAGTGGGTTGCCTAAGAGGGGTGACTTGCGTCAGAGNCCCCAATATAACAAAGGGAGAGGTGACGTGACAGGGAGATAGCGCACGTGCCATCGGAGTTCAGGGTTCGGGGTTTTGGTCAGCAAGTGAACTGTGCCCATAAGTTTCACGACATCGCGAAACTCGATTTCCCGAGAATACTGCCGGGAGATCAATAGGGGATCCTGTGGGTAACCAAAAGGTCCCGATACGGGATCTGAAGGGCATTGTAAGCTCTTCGGGCCTAAGTGAAAGAAGGTCCTGGTGGAAGTGGGTTGCCTAAGAGGGGTGACTTGCGTCAGAGTGGTATCAGAGCGGGAATAGTCTTTTCTTTCTATAGCAGGGACAGAGATTTATCATGCCACCGAGAAGAGAAAGGAAGTCACCTGGTCTAGAGGACAGGGATGCACGAAGAAGGGGTAGACCAGCAGGAACTCCAGAAATGGAGCAACAGATGAGAGATCTCTGAGCAAGGCTTGAGGAGATGGGGACAACGCAGAGACGCGGAGTCGACGCTGTAGAGTTCAGTGATTCCGAGGTGGAAGAGGAAGCTAGACACGAAGAAGAAGTCACAGCAGAGGATGCTTCAACGGAGTGATTGATCAAAGCTATCGCCAGAATGAGCTCAAAGACCAAGATGGGCATTCCCGTCTATGAGGGAAGCCTGGATGCAGAAGAGTTGTTGGATTGGATCCGAGCACTCGCCACCTACTTCAACTATGAAGACATCGAAGAGGACAAGAAGGTAAGACATGCTGTTACCAAGTTAAAGGGACATGCAGCCTTATGGTGGGATGAGTTGCAGGCTGATAGGCGTTCCAAAGGAAAACATAAAATTAAGAGCTGGGATAGGATGATCGCTAAGATGAAAGCGAAATTCATCCCCAGAGATTATCAGATCACTTTGTTCAGGCGAATGCAGAACCTGAGACAGAAGTTGATGACGGTGAAGGAGTACACCGAGGAGTTTTATAGACTCAATATCATAGAAGTTCATCGGGAGAGCGATGATGAAAAGGTGGCGAGATACCTGAATGGTTTGAGATACGACATTCAGGATGAGTTAAGCATGCTAACCATCAGGACGGTGGAAGATGCTTACCAGATGGCTTTGAAATCCAAAGAGAAGCTGAGCCGTAAGCAAGGTCAGCGAGGGCGAGGCAGGAGTCAGCCCAGAGGCAAGGCATTTGCCCAAGAAAGAACACAGAAGCCCAAGGAGGAATGGAAGAAACCTCAGGGTAAGTTTGAGAGAGGTGGAACCTCACAACAACGACAACAATATGCTGAGCCGAGGAGACAACATACAGAGCAGGGTGGCGGTTATGCTGATGCCAACACATTTCCTCGTACCCGAGGTAGAGGAAGAGGCCGAGGAGGAATCATTACATGTTTCACATGTGGAAAGGACGGACATAAATCCGTTAACTGTCCAGACCGGAAAATGGACAGAAGTGAAGCTCACATCACTGAAGCGCAGAAGCGTGATGCAGAGACAGAAGATGCAGACAGTGGAAGATCGCTTGGGATGCATAAGATTATTTTGACACCTGAGAAAGAGGTGGATCGTGCAGTGCAAAGGAGCAGACTGATCAGGACAACTTGCACAGCCAAGGACAGGAAATGCAAGGTCATAGTGGACAGCGGAAGCACCGATAATCTCGTTTCAACCGAGATGGTGGAAAAGTTGGAGATGGAAACAACTAAGCACTCGAGTCCATATAAAGTCTCGTGGTTATAGAAAGGACACCAGGTAAGTGTCACTAAACAATGCTTAGTTAAATTCAAGATTGGGAATTACCATGATGAGATTCTGTGTGATGTTATTCCCATGGATGTATGTCATATATTACTGGGTAGACCATGGAAGTATGACATAAATGTGGTTCATGACGGAAGGATGAACACATACACTTTGCAAAAGGATGGAAGAATCCATAAATTGCTTCTGATAAAGGACAAGGAAGTAAAGACGGAAGTGAGCAATACTATACTTCTCATGAGTGGGAAGGAGCTTCTCACAGAGATGGAGAAGAACAAAGATCCACAATTCTTTGTTGTCAGGAAGCTGAGAATTGTTCTGACAAGCACAAGAGTGGATGACTTACCAGACGAGATTCAAGAACTGTTGGGAGAGTTCCCTGATATCATCGTGGATGAACTACCTCGTTCGTTGCCACCGATGAGGAGTGTGATTCACCATATCGACCTCATACCAGGATCAAGTTTACCGAATAAGGCAGCGTACAGGTTGACACCTCAGGAGAACGAGGAGGTCAAAAGGCAAGTGCAGGATTTGCTGGATAAAGGACTGGTGAGGGAAAGCCTTAGTCCATGTGTTGTTTCGACAGTACTGAGTCCGAAGAAGGATGGAGGCTGGAGAATGTGTACAGACTCCAGAGCGATAAACAAAATCACCATTAGGTACAGATTTCCACTGCCGAGAATGGATGATCTGATGGATTGCTTGAGCAGGGCAAATTATTTTTTGAAAATTGATCTCAAGAGCAGATATCATCAGATTCAGATGAGAGAGGGAGATGAATGGAAGACAACATTCAAGACAAACGAAGGTTTGTATGAATGGCTGGTCATGCCGTTTGGCTTGACAAACGTGCCGAGCACATTCATGAGGCCGATGAATGAAGTCCTGAGGGAATTCATTGGCAAATTTGTGGTCGTGTACCTGGACAACATACTGATTTTCAGTAAGACGAAGGCTGAACATTTGAGACATTTGGCTATTGTGATGAGAAGATTACAACAAGAAAAGTTGTTGGTCAACATGAAGAAGTGTTCCTTCATGAAGACATAACTCATTTACTTGGGTTTTGTTATATCAGCCAATGAGTTGAAAATGGATCCTGAAAAGGTAGAAGTGATTAAGAATTGGCAATCACTGAGAAATGTTTTCGAGGTGAGAAGTTTCCAAGGTTTGGCTAGTTTCTACAGAAAATTCATCAGGAATTTCAGTGGAATTAGCGCAGCAATGATGGACACCGTGAAAAAGCAGCATAAAATTTTTCACTGGACAGCAGAGGCTGAGAATAGCTTCAATCTGTTGAAGCGGAAGATTACAGAGAAGCCAATTTTGGTGTTTCCTGACTTTCAGAAGACATTTCAGGTGAAATGTGATGCCAGTGGGTATGCTATAGGAGGGGTCTTGAGTCAGGATGACAGACCTGTGGCAAATTTCAGTGAAAAATTGGATGATGCAAAGATGAAATACTCCACATATGACAAAGAGTTCTATGCCATCATACAAACATTGAAGAAGTGGAGGCATTACTTGATACCCAAAGAATTCATTTTGTACAGCGATAATCATGCATTGCAGTTTGTAAGTCAACAGGAGAAGTTGAACCAGAAGCATGCAAAATGGGTAGAGTAGATGCAGAATTTCACGTTTGTGATCAAGCACATTTCAGGAACTGCTAACAAAGTAGCTGATGCTTTGAGCAGGAAATGTTTGCTGTTGCAGGAGTTCAGAGTCAAAACATTGGGTTTTGAGAATCTGAAGGACATGTATACAGGTGATGCGGATTTCGGAGAAGCATACAAGGCAGCTGAGAATCCAATTCTCAGAGATCGGAGCCCGTGGATAGATTACATGATCCAGGAAGGATTGTTGTTTCGAGGCAATCAATTGTGCATACCAATTGCTCCATGAGGGAGAATCTGGTAAAGGAAAAGCATAGTGGCGGGTTAGCATGTCATTTTGGACATGACAAAACATTCACAAAGCTGAGCGAATCGTATTTTTGGTCGGGCATGCGAGCATATGTAAAGAGGTTTGTTGACAGGTGTCGAATATGTCAACATTCGAAGGGCTAAAAGCAGAATGCTGGGTTATATTAGCCATTGCCCATACTAGAGAGGCCATGGGAAGCCATTAGCATGGATTTTGTTTTGGGTTTGCCAAGAACGCAGAGAGGTGTTGATTCCATCTTCGTGGTGGTGGACAGGTTTTCAAAGATGGCACATTTCATTCCGTGTCAGAAGACCAGCGATGCGAGGCACATCACAAATTTGTTTTTCAAGGAAATTGTTAGACTGCATGGATTCCCGAGAAGCATAGTCTCGGACAGGGATACCAAGTTCATAGGTCATTTTTGGAGGATGCTATGGAAGAAGCTGGGAACTAATTTGGTATTTAGTTCATCTTATCATCCACAGATGGATGGACAAACAGAGGTGGTGAACAGGAGTCTAGGGGATCTATTGAGGAGCTTGGTGACAGAGCACCACAATAGTTGGGACCAGATATTACCACAGGCAGAATTCG
>SNQJ01S0005601.1:129768-146951 GCA_010110895.2 Picea sitchensis
CGACATCGCGAAACCCGATTTCCCGAGAATACTGTCGGGAGATCAACAGGGGATCCTGTGGGTAACCAAAAGGTCCCGATACGGGATCTGAAGGGAATTGTAAGCTCTTCGGGCCTAAGTGAAAGAAGGTCCTGGCGGAAGTGGGTTGCCTAAGAGGGGTGACTTGCATCAACTACACTTACAATATTCAAGGTATATGGGAATTATGACATGAATCATAACTATTGGGATCGGTTCTTCAACTAGTCTGTAATAAGGGATAAGAATTTGATCATAGGTGGGGATATGAATTTTACTATAAGTAGGTCGGAGATATGGGGGGCCATGGCTCGACCTAAAATATTCTATGACTATTTTATATACCATATTTGATCAGCTGACCTAATCAACGTGGAGCCAGAAAAACTTAGTCCCACATGGTGGAATGAAAAAAAATAAGATTATTGGGTTCTCTAAGAGTTTAGATCACTTTCTAAGTACGAAGAAGATGTTAATAGGACTATACATGCATAAGATATATGTGGGAACCATAGGAGGATTGGATCATAATACCATTTTCCTTGAACTCACAAAAGTGGAGGACAAGCCACCTTCTCCATTTAAATTTAATCTAGTCTGGTTGGAGGATGCAACTTTTGTCAACTTAGTTAAGAGGGAGTGAATTCCTTACAATATAGACTCAAGGCTTATAGAAAGAAGAAAATTTTCATATTATCTATTAGAACTCAAGAAGAAGTGGTGGTGTGGTCGGTCATAATACTATAAAGCATGGACAAGAATATTAAATATGTGGAGGAAACAATTGCCAATATTTTTAGTAGCAACACATTTGGGGCATTCTTTGCAAATGAACTTTTGACTCTTGCAAATCTAGATACCAAAAAGGAAAGGCTTATTAGAGATAGAGAGGTGGACTAGTGGATGAAAAGTACAATGGCGTGGTTGGGTATAGTAGATGATAATATTATATTCTTTCATTGCTTCACCAACCATAGAAATTGCATCAATACAATTTGGGAGATGAAATATTATGAAGACCACAATGTAAGAGGATTTAGAATTTTGGTATACCTAGGGGTTTAACACATTTCCAAAATCTACAGGGAGCTAGAGGTCACTAATATTGCAAAGATTGTGAAGGTGTTCTATTATTTTCCTTTCTCGGTTTCTCAGGAGGATGGATTTATAATGAAATGTATACCTTTTAAACACTAAACTTCAATCATGGATTTAAGTATTTGGGATACAAAATGAAGAAAAAATATTACGGAAAGCAAGATTGGGTTGGTTTATAGTACACATTGAGAAAATAATTCATCTTTGGTGTAATTGTTGGATGTCCATAGGAGGGAGTTTAACACTTGTGAAGTTAGTTATTGAATCTATTTCAATGTTCTGGAAGCCATTGGTTGATATTCCCAAAGGTGTATTATAAAATATATGCAAAATAAATATCAATTTTCTATGGAGTGGCAAGGACGGTTAGAAAAGAGTTCACTAGGACAATTGGTGTTCTATATCCAGGATGAAAAATAGGGCAGTTGGGGCATATCCATGCTTTAGACTCTCCTTGGTAGCCAAGTCACTTTGGACCTAATAACCAAGGATATATATGGAACAGGATGATAAAACAAACTTTTATGGCCCTAGACAATATTCTATCTTGGATTCAAAAGAAGGCCAAGTCTTGGACAATTGGATCACTCCATTGGAAGGCTCGAGTGTCATCCTTTAATGTAATTCAAATTATATTCTCTTAGAAATTTGGAGATGTAACAAAGTTTAGGGTGGGGTTGGATGCTATTATGGGGTAAAATAGTGAATATGGGTAACACTTTCATGACAATTGGGTCTCCAAAATTCCTAGAGACAATTTTCCGGCCGAAAAAATGTTGCTAGATTTTTTTTTGGTCGAAACCTTTTTTAGCCGAAAATTTGCACGTCAAATTTAACGGTGCCCTCAAAATTCATGTACAATGTTTTTCAGATGAATTATTTTGCTGTGGTAAGCATATTTGAGCCGAAATACTTTTCTGTCGAAACGTTTATTTTTAACGGATTCCGTTAAAAACTATGTTTTGGCCGAAAGAATATTTCGGCCGAAAACCTGAAAATGGGACTGTTTGCAGGAAATTGCAAACTCTCTCCATCTTACTTCATATTTGGAGGTAGCAGAATCCTACAAATACTCAAAATTTTGTTTCAGAATTGATACCAACATTTTTAAAATCTAATCTACTTTCATTGGGTATAAGTTTTTTCATTTTCATTGTTTTTAACTAATTTTATTTAATTTTATAAAACATCACTCAATAATATTTTTAGGTGAGATTATGATTCAGTGAAATGAAAAATCCATATCTCTAAAAATACACACTGGAAAATTATGGAAAAATTATATTCATAATCCTTAAATTGTTCTCTTCAAAAGGGTATTTTTCGATTTTACTTTTAAGCAAAAATTAAGATATATACATGGTGGAGGAAAACATGTGTTTAAAATATGTAACTTTTTCAGATTGGTGAACTTCAAAAAATTATAGAAATTATAATATTCATTTGTTAGATTCAAAACTATAGTCATCACAAAATAGAGTCTCTCTGGATTACTGTAGTATATTTCATTTGTTAAAAGAATTTTTTTAATAATGGATACATTGTTGTGAGAAAAAATAACTCATTATTCCCATCAATTTTAAGGAACATATTGTCAAACAATTGCCAAATTGACATATCAAATCTCAATAAAAACAAAATTGAAAAATAGTGAGTAGAAAGAGAACAAAATTCTTCACAAGTTTTGTTTTTATAGTAAAGTAAAATTCTAAATAAAAAAAATAATTGTGTTTACGGGAAGTTGAAGAACGTGTTATAATTAAAAAATAATTGTCATAAAACAAGCAAAAGTGTTACCCATCTTCATGATTTTACCCTATGGGATGTGGAAACAAGTTTTTCCTATCGCATGACCTAATTCAGCATTTACAACAACAACATGTAATGTTCCTCTCACAATAAGGGGATTCAGATCGGAGAGACTCATGGCCAAAAAGGTGAAACAAAATATAGATATTTAGGTCTCCAAGGGGATTGGGAGATAATTTGAGATGAGTATGTTGAAGAGTTGAAAAAAATACCATATTCATCTTTAGGAGGAAGAAGATAGTCTCGTTTCGATTTCTAATAAGATAGGAGGAACTTATGAGGCAAAGATAGGGTACCGAATCTTGATTTCAACAACAAATCATCCCTGCATATGGGGGTGGGACAAAATTTTGAAGGTTAGGGCCTAAAAAAAGAACAATGTTTTTATTTTTTGGCCTTACAGAACAAAGTATTTACGTGGAAGGCCATGCAAAAAGGAGCAATCCAAGGTCGTAAGATCTGTGCACTTTTCTTTAGAGTAGAAGAAACCACAACACACCTTTTTTCCCACTATGTATTTTCAAAACATGTGTGGAAAGGTATAAGCCATTGGTTGAGTCTAATAAATCTTTGGAATGAGGACTCGATTGAACTTTGTCTACATGACTAGTATTGATGCTCAAAATATAAACAATATAGAGCCATTTCCTATCTAGTATTGTGGGGTTTGTGGCTAGCCCGAAATGGTAGAATTTTTTTAGGTACACAAATACCTACTTTTTAGGTATCCTCACAAGTAGTGGTTCTCTTCATCTTCTATTGGATTCGGTCCATTCATACCCTATTTAATGGAACACAGACCGAGGATGTCCACACATTACAATGCAAAGTATGTTTAGGTGTCTCAAAGTATGTTCCCAAGCATATTAAGACTTTGAGGTAACATCATAAAGCATGTCAAGAGGTTCCTTAATGGAATTTTAAGAACTTTATACTCATTTTTCACAAGTTTTTGCAAGGAATCCAATGTTACACTCTATTTGCGGGTTCGATAAACACAAACTAAGGTCACTGTAAAAAATAAATAAATCATTTGAGCATAAAAAAAGAGGTCTCTATTGGAAGCAGACCCAAAGATGTAGCCAAAATTGGGTGAAATCCGTTATCAAACTTGTGTATGTGATATTATCATTGTTGTTCATTTTTTGCTGAGTTATTTGTAAATATTTTATCATGAAAGTGTATTTGGTTAGATGTAAATTGCAAACAATCAAGCGATCATTATTATTTCTAAGATCAAGTAGATGTTTATATGTATTTAAAAGCTAATATCTAAGGATGTTTCGGATCAAGTTGGTATCAAAGCGAGGTTTGGCAACTTTTTGTGAGTGAATTCTTACAAGAGACAAACTCAAACTTGGTAAATGAAATCTTGAAAGTTATCAGTCTATGATCGAAAGAAGACTTCGTAAACATAAGATGGATTTCGAAGGAAAGGAAGGAGAAGACCCTCCCATGAGTCCAAAATAAATTATGGATATACTTCTTTCGATGAGAGCGATAATAGATAATTTGCAATGGATAATTAAAAATACCGTAAGTGAAGAATCTTCATTTAAAGGAGAATTAGGAGACGAAGGTGGTGGAACTTTAGAGACCCCTTCACCATCCTCATCATCATCTTCTTCTAAGAGAAAAAAAAAAACTTGAAACAAAAATAATCATGAAAACATATAATATTTACTGTTGAATCTTCTTTGAATGATATTATACCCTTCATACCCAAGTTTATGAACTATCATTTCATGCATTGGATTGAACTGTTTTTCCTTAAAGCTTGTTCATAAGAATCTTAGGAACCATAAATTTAATTGCCTTTAGATTTGTGCCCAATCACAATACCTTGATTTTCAAAGAGATCTTATGTAATACTATTTCCAAATTTACTCCTTAACATTTAAAGTTAAAGTATATTCTTTGGAGGAATTTTTCAAGTATGGGGTTATTGTCACCCTAGTCGCATTGGGGAGTTTGTCACACTCGTAGCATTCACCAACATAGGATGATGTTCATTTCAAAAATAGTATTAAATATTTTAAATTAAAAAACTATGAATAGATGTCTACAATAAATGCATGTGTTTGTTCATTTGCTCATATTCAACACCATAGGATGTTACTTGGCGCGCTTGTGACAGTGTTTGGGGTTTAGTTCTATTTTTCTAGAATGAGCACAATGGGGGAAGATTATTACGTGACCCTGAAAGTGGGCAGTGGTGCGTCCAATGACGACGATAGTGGTGCATCCAACGATGAAAACAAGAAATCTTATCGTAGGTTTGCCATGAAGTGGCGTCTGGATAAGAACCCTAACAACAGGAAGGAGGAAAAGGCTAACTTCAAGCGTATTTCAGAGGATTATGAGGTATGTATGCAATAATGTTCCCTCATCGTTAAAAATTATACTGAATCTTTTGTTATGGTCTTCTAGTTATCTACGTGTTCTAGTTTTTGTTGAATTATCGTTTTTGTTGAATTATCGTTTTTATAGAAGTTATCTTCAAATGGTGGATTGCTTTGGTTTTCATTTACAGAAAAAAATCATTATTTATTGCCTAAATATTGTGAGAAGAATAGATTGTTCAAACTGTCAAATGCATGTTTCAGATTCTTCTCTGTTTATGCTCTATGGATGTTACAACGAGGGCGACTGCCATTAGAATCTAGTTGTCTGTATCCTTTGTGTAATAGACCATATTTGGAAGTAAGATTGTAATGTTTCGTCCTTCAAAATAACCAAATTTATAGTGAATACCCCAGTTATTCAAGTAATACCTCGTAGGAGCACTATTCCAAGGTATTAGAGGGTTTAACAACAACCTTAGCATGTAAAGAAATTTAGGGTTTCGCAGCAACTTAACACACTCAGAAATTGAGGAATTTTCTCAGACTTCTCTCAGTTTGAGTCCTCTTTGTGAGGAAACCAAGTCGATTCAAAGGGTTTTTCTTAGTCGGATGGGTCACAGTTGTGAGTCTGATGCAGCCTCGAGTCCAGAAAAAAAGAACTCATTTTGATTTCTTTTTTGACCGAATTTCGCACGAGACACATATAAAATGTTTAGAATCTGGACTATTTTTGACCCAATTTTGCACCAGACAACTAACAGACATATAAACTATTCAGAATATGGGCTGGCCGAAACTTTTCGGCGTTCACCAACCACAAATTTACGGCTGTGCTAGTAGTAATTTCAACCAATAGAGTTGAGAAACTTAATGGTTTTGCTTAAAAACTTAAAGATGTAAATGGAAGGGCATGTGGGGTTGTAATGTTTGACTACCATCCATTGTTTCTAAGTTGGATATCTTGATACAACAAATAAATAATAATTTTTTAATAAAAAAACATTATTTATATATCTTTTTAATATGTATATACTATATAAATGATAGATTTCTTATTAATGTTTTTTAGATTATTTAAAATGGGTAGTGAAGTATATAGTTATAATAGTAGTAATTTATTTTTGTAGTAATCTTCCCTTTTCAACGAGTAAGTTGATAGGGTTTGATCCAGGGGTTGGGGAACAAGCTAGACTACTATGAGGTAGTTTTTGAACTGGTGCACTATGGGTCAGACCTATTAGACTACGTGGAAACTTTTGTCCAAGGGATCCTGAAAGTTTTGAAGGACACTGGAGTGAAAGGGATAAGTTATGACACAAGGATTGCGAAGGTGGAGGCCCCTAAGGGTTACTCAAAAGATAAACTAATTCCTAGGGTTTATGTCTATGCAATGGATTTGAGGGTATTGTCAGAAGGAAAATATGGATATGACAATATCATTTACTCCTACTGGACAAACGAGTCGTAAATGCAAGGAGACCAGATGACCACGCTAGTGGAACAATTCCCCCAAAAAATGGATTTAATCACACATTCAATTCAAGATCATCTTATGGATCTTTACCTACTAGAAAATTCTCGATCAATAGCCACTTGACCATTGGGTGGACCATATTCATAGGTAAGAAGAAACCCTTCAAACGTTCCTTGTTTTGAAGAACAAATCCGTGGCTACAATCTCTATAGGGTGGAAACTCTATATACATCAGGGTTTATTAGTAGCCTCCTAGAACTTCCAGAGTTTACCGGAATTGTTCTTTGGTCTCCGGGGATGTGGAAACAAACGCACCAAAGAGCCCAAAGAAAAGGGAAAAAGTGATCAAGAGGAAGGAAGAACGAGTAAAAATGAATGTGGGAGAGGATTTGAGGGTGGAGGAGGTTTTGTACTTTATGGGGAAAAGTCCTCTAGCATGATTCTTTGGAGTTTCTCTCTTGGAGGTCACCCTTCGGGGTTGGATAAACTGTAACTAGGAAGCTATGTTAGGCTATCACCATACTTTCCATATTTTGAGGAAGGAATGGTTAAGCTTCATTTTCAATTCAGACGAGGATGCAATAAGGATACTAGGTGCTAGGTGGTTTCGGCTCATGTCTTTTAAGCTCACAAATATGGCATCCATGTTTCGAACCTCATGAGGAGGTGACCAAGATGACCCTCATATGAGAAAATCTTCTAGGATCCCCCTAGAGATATGGAATGAAAAATTTCTATGGGATCTAGAGAATTATCTCGGTAGAACCTTTCTGATAGATCTATCATAAAAATATAGTGTGCATTGATCAGTGGTTATGATTTTGGTGAATCTGGATCTATCTAAGGGGTTAACATAAAGCATGGATGTAAAGGTGGGTGATTGGGAGTATACTCAACTCGTGGACTATGTGGATGTTCCCTTATGGTGTGTTAGATGCCATGGGGTTGGTCATGTCAATGAAAACTGCACTAATAACTTTGTCAAGAATGTTTGGTAGAAGAAGGAGGGGGGGCACTCCATCTTTATGGATTTAAGAGGAAAGACTCACTGGGTTAGTAACCATATTTTGAGAAATGTAGGGTTTTCAAACTTCGAACAAAGGGTGTATACTGCTAATATTTTGGATCCCTTAGTGTCGTGGACAAGCCTAAGAGGGTGTGTAATGTACCTCAAAATTGCCATAAAAAAATATTTTCTAAGAGACATTAATCTCCGATTTTCTTTTAATAAATTCACAGTTCACAACAAGCCATCCTAGCTCGTGTCCTAAATCTCTTTGAGGTAATTTATATGCCACGCGAAGACACTACCACACAAATTTAACTTAATTTGAGAAGCATAGGTTCTATCCTTCCCTTCATACTCAAACTACTCCCATATATATATATATATATATATATATATATATATATATATATATATATATATAAGTAGGTAGTATACTAGGCTTAGGATATAGTCCCGACTCCATTAGTGAGTTCCTATGTTTGCATACATGAGACTTGTTTACTATTGTGCCAAAAGAATTTCATACATCAAATATATAAAAAGAATTAAAGAATGGGACTATAACCCTTAGCATGTGAGACCATTTATTTGACCTTACAAAAAATTTCATACATCAAATATAAGGTAAAGGAGTCGGGACTATAACCCTTAGCAGAATGTAAAAAGGTATGATATAAGGACTATATCCATAATCCTCGTTTGACATGATATTAACTCAACACTATTTAATCGAAGTCCCAAATGAACGGTGGTATAATTATAGTGAATGGTTGGTATGGGCATATTCCAAGTAACCAAAATGTAAAAGGGAATGATAATGACTTCGTAATTTTATTGATGAGGAAACGATGTTCTACAGTGACGAGGAGTGAAGACTCTGCATCACCATTAAATGACAATTTTGTATTATGCGAATTACGATGTTCTCACCTGGGATTTCATCCAACCGAGATGTGCCAACTCTGTTGTTATCACATGGTCCAGCTACCCTTCGTACTATTAGCATTTAAAGTGTGTAGTTAAGGCTCATCAAGGGTTTAATGTGTTCATTGTTTTGTTGTGGAGTTCCCTATAAAAGATCTGCGTATTGTTTTCTTAGGTGTAGGCTGTCAAAACGGGGTAACATTAATCGGTGGGCTGCTATCGCCATCCACTCTCCCTAGTAAGAAATCGTTCCCTAAATTATGGTTGTTAAAGTGGCTCGACACTCTGTTATAGTGGAAGGACCCTCGTAAACAAAACTTCCCATTTATTCTTACTTGAGTCTCCCATTAATATTACTCTGTATAACTTCCATGAGTTAAATTCTATTTTCTGGATGAGTAGAAACTTTCAGTGGACTTAATCTCCGACTTCTTGAGAGGTATTGGCGCCCCATCCCCTTATCCCAACTTTAGAGAAATTATGCCTGCAGGGGGTTTTAAGGATAAAATTATATCCTATGGTTTCATACCGTCTAGCATCGATATCCTCTACGGTCTCTTTCTAGATGTAAGTCGAAGCCTGTTGTTAAGTCTTTCTTGAGGTTACGTGTGGTTTTTAGATGAGAGATAAAAGTTTCCTTACTGGCTATATCATAAATCATTGTATTTTCTTTATTCCCCTTTATAAAGGAGAAAATCTATCTTTCTGAAATTGTTGCTACACTCTACCCAATGCGGCTAAGGAAAGTGATTTCTACATTTGCGACCAATCTTCCAAACCAAAACTCACGACATACCATGTTGAAGATTTATGAAACTCCTTGTGTTATTTACGTTTTCTTCTATCATTATCGTGGTCTAGGAATGCCTTTTACATTATCTATAATCTGGTTCAGTAATGGTTCCACTCCAACATTTATTCTACACTTTGCTTCTCGGCCTTCTTGCGCCGCATGTTGTATACAATTTATATATTAACTGTTAGCACAATTGATTTATTCATTGCAAATATATATTAGATTTCGTGATTGGTATCGTTCACTAATGATGTGCCCCTTTGGCTATGAGGGTACCTGTCAAGTGGACCTTGTCCCCTTCCACTCCTTCCGGGTTCATGGATGACATCCATAGATATGAGAAGAGAAAGGTTGGCCTGCCCTATGGCCTGAGTTAAGTACTAATCTAGGATGAACTATTTTTTATTACTTTCATTCTATTGAAATTTATCATTTGACTTATATTTTTTTTTTTGTAATGAATACTAATGTAAACCTATACTTCCTTCCAGGGTTTTGACCATGTGCAATTATGGGTGTTGGTTCTTATCAAAGGTGAAAAAGGTACTTGATTTCCTTTATAAAATCTTCAAGATTTCAAGCACTTTGAAGGACATGACTTCAATTTAGTTTTAAAGAAGTTTGGTATTTACATTCGATTTCCTGTAATGGATAGAAAAAGAATTAGGAGAATTCCCAAAGGCATTCTGGGTATTTCCAGGGCAGTTTCCTATGTGTAATAACTCCTTTGGAGATTACTTTACAGGCACTTTCCTTATCTAATTATAATAAAGTAAGGATTGTTGCATAGTTTTATTCATCAATCTGGTTTCCCCTGTACATAAAATTTCATCATCGGGACTGTCGTCCTAACTTGCATAATCAGTATCAAAAGTCTATATCTTCCTCATTGTAGGGTAACAAAGTGTATTTTCTTCCTTATTTTCGATTTAAACTTAGCAAGGATATGATTGAAGGTATGGTCTTACTCAATATATTTACTGTATAGTCCTTCACTTATAGGTTTGTAAGGATATGACCTTGTGTACATGACTACACTTTTTAATTTTAATTACACTATAGGTAAATAAATCTTGGACTGCAATACAAATAATTGGGAGGCTTTTAGATTCTTTATTTAGTATTTCCTTCATACAATTGTAATTACCTGTCTAATGGAACAATTGATTACTTATATAAGATAGGAACAGGTCTGTATATATCTATGTATTTTCTATGCAAGACATTCAGAGACTTGATTCTCTGTATAAAGAAGTTATATAACTTATATCTATGCATGTATTCACATGTCTTAGTAGAGGTTACAATGACCAAAATATTAACTAGTTAATGGTTGTATAAATACAGATAGACAGTCCCATTTGAATATGGGTTTAAGTCTGGCAGGATTGAAGTTAGATATAAGTATGCATATCTAAATATCCTCCTTCAATTAATAAAATGACTCTTGAGCCTGTAAGAATTTCAATAAAAATACTTCACCCAACAACATATATATTCATAACTGTCTTCCATATAGTCACATAAATCTATCGTGAATTCCTATACTAGTAGGGTTTCATTCTGAATTGGGGTTTTTGGTCTGTACAGGTTGGAAAACAATAGAGGACTTGAATACATTGTTCGCATATGAACTTATGCTAGATTGACACTTCCAGAATTCGTATTTGTTTCTGTTTGATTACTTTATACAAGAGAACCATGTCCTTGGCACGATTTATATAATGTACAATGGTTTTTTTACATAGTTTGCTACTTACATTCTATTCCTACCACAGATAGATTACTCAAGCATTTTATCAATCCATTAATTATAATAAAATAACACTATTCCTGTAAATCTTGCTGTGGTACTATAGATGTAGTTTTTAATCAACAAAATTATTTCCACAAGTAATCTACAACAACTCTATAATTCCATCTAGTACATATGACTGTAAGGTAATCATTTAGAATAGTAACACATAGAACCATTTCAATGGCACAAATTCGATAAGGGAAATTAGAGAAACATATCTGGATAAATGTTGGGACAACAGAAGGAACAACCATGTTCCTCCCAACCTTAGAACATGGTAGTCATATCACTTGTCATGTTCACCCCCTAGCCTAACCATGAATCCATGAGGGCTAACTCGGAACTCCTCCTTGGCAGATGCTTTTCAACTTCAACCAATCTCCTCCTTGCCTCACACTCACAAAGTAGTGTTCATAATAGCAAGAGGTAATTTCTTTTCCCGACATACTTGGCAATGTCCTGCCTCCTCTAATATGCTATATATGCAAAGTCCTTTTTGCCTATGTCTTTTCCACCCTTTGGGATTTTTCACAGCTTTCCAAATCCTTGATTTTCAAGGGCCGCCAATGGCCAAATCCTGGATTTGCCACTTTTAATAATTATCCCTGAGGTAGTTCCAACATGTTCCCCACTCATGGAGTCATGGTCAGCTGATTTCAACATGGCAGTTTCATTTGTCCTCCAACAATAAATATAAAACATTTTGTTTCATACAAGTGTCATAGTCAAATAGTTAGTTGGGTCAAATCATATCTCTGCCCAACAATCATAATTATTAATTACATTTAACCAAATTCGAAATTTGGAATTGCCATAAATGGTAAAAATTCTCCAATTTTGAATTTACCAAAAACATAAATATTTTTCCTAAGAAATTTAAAATTCAAAAATAAATTATTTTTGGGGATGTCACATCCTTTCCCCCTTCAATAAAACACTGTCCTCAGTGTTCTTTCCTTTCTTGGAACAATATTGGATGAGATTTCTGCAATTCTCCCTCCAACTCCCAAGTGGCCTCCTCATAACTAAAGTGCTTCCATTTCACCTTTACCTGAGCGACGACTCTGTTTCAAAGTGTTATTTCTCTCCAGTCTAGAATGCGCAAAGGTTCCACCTGGAACTCGCCTTTTGGTTCCACCTGCACCAATTTCCAATCGATCATGTGAGTATGATCATGAACATAATTTTTCAACAAGGAAACATGAAATACATTATGAATTTTTAGATTAGCTAGAAGTGCAAGTTGGTATGCTACGGGTCCAATTTGAGCTAGTATCTCAAAGGGCTCACAAAACCTTGGTGCCAACATGGCACAGTTCTAGTGTTTTAGTGAAATCTTTTGGGACTTGATTTTCAAGTAAACATGATCTCCCACTTGAAACTCCAAGTGTCTTGTTTTCAGGTCGGCATAACTTTTTTGTCTGTCATGTGCCTCTTTCAAGTTCTGTTGTACTTTTCTTACCCTATTTTCCATTTCTTGGAGAATCTCTGGTCCAACCATAAGTCTGTCAACCAGGTTATCCCAACTAATTGGAGTCGTGCACTTTCTGCCGTATAGTACCTCGAAAGGGCTTAACTTAGCCGAAGTTTGGTACCCATTGTTATATGCAAATTCTACCAAGTGTAGGTAGTCTTCCCATTTGTTCAGTTTTGTTCTTACATACATGCAGAGCATATCCTCTATGATTTGGTTCATTCTTCCATTCTTTCCATCCATTTGTGGATGATAACTCGTACTAAAATTCAAATTAGTATTTAGCCCTGCAAACAATTATTTCCAAAAAGAAGATGTAAATTTTACGTCTCTATCTGAAATCACCATTTTAGGAATACCATGCAGTATAAAAATTTATTTCATAAAACTTTCAGCAATATTTATAGCTTTAAAAGTAGACTTTAGAGGAATAAAGTGTGTAGACTTATTGAGTTTATTGATTACAACCACAATCGAGTCATTTTGTTTCTGAGTTTTAGGAAAACTTGTAATAAAGTCTAGAGATATGGTCTCCCATTTCCATTCTGGTATTGGTAATGGCTGTAGTAGGCCGGATGGATGTTGTTGTTCGACCTTAACCTGCTGACAATCTTGGCACCTAGACAAGTACTCTATTGTTTCTCCCTTCATCTTAGGACAAAAAAATAGTTTTCTAAGTGTTTTTATCATTTTCTGGTATCCTGGATGGCCATAATACGGTTTCTTATGCACTTTGTCCAAAACTGTTATCTTTAACTTTGTTGAAATGGTATGTAAAGTCTGTTTTTAAATCATAATAGTCCATTTCTGTTGATACTCAAATCTGGTTTATCTGAGTTTGTAGTACTGTTTTGTAATTCTTCCATTATCTTAGTGTAATTTTCGTCATTAATACCTGTCGTCCTTATTCTTTGCTCTAGATCACTTTCTGTCCTGTTGATATTTATCTCAAATAACCCATGGACTCTTCTGCTTAAAGCATCTGCTACCTTATTTTCCTTACCCTTGATATGTTTTACCTCAAAGTCGAATTCACTCAAAAAGGGTAGCCACCTTGATTTCCTTGCATTAAGATCTAGTTGGCTAAACATATATTTCTCACTGCTATTATCCGTCAATAACAAAAAAAAAATGCCCATTATGTAGTGTTGCCACAATTTTAACGTGTGTATTACTATTGCCAATTCTAAGTCACGAGTGACGTAGTTTCATTCATGTTCTTTTAATTTCTGGGACTCATAACAAATAACGTGTCCTTCTTGAGTTAGGACACCACCTAGTCCTTCTTTACTCACATCAACACTGACGATAAAGTCTTTATCTAGGTCTGCTACCTTAAAAATGGGTGTGGTTGTCAATAATTCCTTCAATTTGTTAAAACTATCTTGATACTTTTGTGACCAATTAAACTTGGTCCCTTTCTTTTGTAATGACGTGATGGGGTAGGCTATTTTGGAAAACCCCTCTATAAATATGCGATAATATCCAGTGATTCCCATGAACAACTAGATATCCGCTATGTCTTTAGGTACCGGGCATTCCATGATGGCTCTTATTTTCTCAGGGTCGACTACAATGCCTTCTGCAGAAATTACATGTCCAAGGTACTATATTTTCTTTTGATAAAAATCACACTTATCAAATTTAGCATACAATTTGTGCCTCCTCAAAGTTTGCAAAACTATTCTTAAGTGTTCTTTGTGTTCTTTTTCTATTTTACAATAGACCAAAATATTGTCAATAAATACCATTATAAACTTGTCTAAGTACTAACTGAAAATATTGTTCATAAGACACATGAACGTGGTTGGTGCGTTAGTGAGTCTGAAAGGTATAATTATGATTTCATAGTGTCCATATCTTGTTCAAAAGGTTGTTTTTCTTATGTCTTCATCTTTTATCCTAACTTGATGATAATCGGATCCTAAATCCATCTTTGAAAATATCTTGGCCCCACCTACTTGATCAAATAGATCATTTATCCTAAGTAAGGGGTACTTGTTCTTGATAGTCATTTTGTTCAATTGTCTATAATCGATACATAGTCTCAGAGTATCGTCTTTATTTTTCACAAAGAGGACTGGTGCTCCCCATCGTGATACACTCAGTCTGATATACTCTTTGTCCAACAATTTATGTACCTGTATTTTTAATTCTGTCAATTCGGGTAAACTCATTCGGTAAGGAGCTCTAGAGATAGGGGTTGAACTAGGTAGCAAGTCTATGGAAAAATCTATTTTCCTTCTAGGGTGTAATTCAGGTATTTCATCAACAAATACATCTCTAAATTCCCGTAGAACAACAAAGTCTTCCAAGTTGGGCTTATCTTCTTTTTCTAACAGATTATTTATTTGGATAGCATAAACTTGACAACCCATTCTCATGCATTTCTTGAATTTCATTTCCATGACATGTGTAACTAATATTGGTTTTGGTATACCTTGGGCTGTTTTATTAGTGTCATAATCATCTTTATACTGAAGTGTCTTTGCATAACAATCTAGTATTTCATTGTGCTTTTCTAACCAATCCATTCTGATAATCACATCATAAGATCCTAGTAGTAGAATGTTCAGATTTGTTCTTATGTTCTGACCATCTAAACTGAACTCAAAATAGGAAATAAAATCAACCACTTTCCTTTTAGTTCATGTTGCTAATTGTACCAACCATGATTTTGCATGTTTCATTTTTTTGAGTTTATTTGAATCTACCACACCACGAGTGATATAACTTAACATAGCTCCAGGATCAATTAAAACACAGATTTGAGTGTTATTGATTTTACCTTCAATTTCCACCATAGAGGACTGGTGGTCAACTTGCCGACCGTCTATGGCTGCATTGATTAGATGCAAGCTTCTACCCACATCACCCACCGTCGAGGCTTCCTGCAAATTATGGACAACAATTCTGTTTGTTGAATTTAAACATGGATAGTTCCTCCTCAGATGAGGTTCTCCACATTCCCAACACTTTAATAGTTCCCGGGGGTTGTCCCCAAACTTCTTTGTTCCTAGGTTTATCGGTTTACTGCCTCCTTGCGTGCTTGGATGGTTTGAGTGAAAATGTTTTCTAGAAAATCTTTTTGTTGCATTCCGATAAGGGGCTAGCTGGTATCCCTTCTTACGCTGGTTCATTTGGTCTTGTTTCTTATCCTTCCAAGCTTTGCGAAACTTTTCTCGTTGTTTATATTTTTCATAGCACATTCATGCTTTCTTGAATACTTCACTCAAGGACTTGGGGTTGTCAAACTCAATTATGTCCCTGTAATATTGTGGTAAACAACTTAGGAACTGCTAGATTTTTATCTTGTCCTCCCGAATATAAGGTACAAACCTTAGTAGTTCTAAGAATTTGTTTATAGGATCCTCCATCATCATCTGACCAAGTCGTAATTCATAGAATTATTTTATTTTCCTTTCATAGTATCTTTTGGATAGGTATTGTTTCTTGAAATATTTATTAAAGTTAGACCATTCCAGTTGTTTCTCTTTTAGGCCTTTGGCCAATTTCAGATCTTACCACCAAATGTTGGCTTTTCCTTTTAGATTGTAAATGGCCATTCTGAACTTCATGTTGTTGGAATAGTTGTATATTTGGAAATACTTTTTGATGTCTAATAACCATGCCTCAACTTTCTCCCCTGTTCTGGATTCTCCATCAAAGGTAGCTGGTTTAATTTTCTTAAATTCCCCTTCAAGGTGGTCTACTTGTTTTCTTTTTTTGTCTATTTTTGTTTTGTCCTCAGCTGAAGGTGTACCTTGAAATGAACTGTCTCCTTTTTCTACTTCAGGCCTAGAATTCTTGGAGGCCCTTTTGCTGACCGCTTCTTCATTATTATCATCCTTTGGGATTTTCTTCGTCACTATACTGCGCAGTAGGAATTCATTTATCTCTTGTCGCTCATGTTGTGCCTTCTTCAGTTTTTTATCGTCGGCTTCAAAAACCTGCAACTCAACAATGAGATTCCTCATCATTTCCAGAACTTCAGTAGGTGAGTTTTCGTCACTATTCTGTCTCTGATTTTCAGGAATTCCTTGTTCAGGATTCCCATCAAGTCTGATCTCTGCGTCATCTTGTGCTGCCATGATCAACACTAAACAAAAAAGAGTTTTTTGTTTGTAACAGTAACGGTTTATTAGTTTTGCATAAACATAAATATATGCTAAGTAATTAATTTGGCCCTGTTCAAGGTCTAAGTGTTGTAACCTTTTCTCTGATACCATATGTAATGTACCTCGAAATTTCCATTATTTTTTTTTTCTAAGGGACATTAATCTTCGATTTTCATTTAATAAATTTGTAGTTCAGAGGAAGACATCTTAGTTCATGTCCTAAATTTGTATGAGGTAATTTATATGCCACACGAAGACACTGCCACACTAGTTTAACTTAATTTGAGAAGCTTAGGTTTTTTCCTTCCCTTCATACTCAA
>SNQJ01S0005601.1:148623-203227 GCA_010110895.2 Picea sitchensis
TATATATATATATATATATATATATATATATATATATTGTAATGAATACTAATGTAAACATGTACTTCCTTGCAGGGTTTAGACCGTGTACAATTATGGGTGCCGGTTCTTATCAAAGGCAAAAAAGGTATTTGATTTCCCTTATAAACTCTTAGAAATTTCAAGCACTTTGAAGGAAACGACTTTAATTTAGTTTTAAAGCAGTTTGGTAGTTACGTTTGATTTTTTGTAATGGCTAGAAAAAGAATTAGGAGAATTCCCAAAAGCATTTTGGGTTTTTCTGGGGTGGTTTTGTATGTGTAATAACTCTGTATTTTACTTTACAGACCCTTTCCTTATCTAATTATCATAAAGTAAGGACTGTTGGATAGTTTTATTTGTCATTCTGGTTTCCGCTGTACATAAAATTTGGTCATCGGGACTGTCATCCTAACTTGCATACTCAATATCAAAAGTTTGTATCTTCCTCACTTTAGGGTAAGAAAGTGTATTTTCTTCCTTATTTTCAATTTCGACATAGAAAGGATATGATTGAAGGTCTGATTTTACTTAATATATTTACTCTATACTCTTTCACTTACAGGTTTGTAAGGATACGACTGTGTTTACATGACTACACTTTTTAATTTCATTTACACTATAGGTAAATAAATTTTGGACTGCAATACAAATAATTGAGAGGTTTTCAGATTATTTATTCACTATTTCCTTCATACAGTTGTAATTACCTGTCTAATGGAACAATTGATTACTTATATAAGATAGGAACCAGTCTGTATATATGTGTGTGTGTGTGTGTGTGTATTTTCTATGCAAGACATTCAGAGACTTGATTCTTTTTATATATAAGTTATATAACTTATATCTATGCATGTATTCCCATGTCTTAGTAGAGGTTACAATGACCAAAATATTAACTAATAAACGGTTGTATAAATACAGATAGACAATCTTGTTTGAGTATGGATTTAAGTCTGGCAGGATTGAAATTAGATATAAGTATGCATATATAAATATCCTCCTTCAATTAATAAAATGACTCTTGATCCTGCAAGAATTTCAATAGAAATAGTTCACCCAACAACATATATATTCATATATGTCTCCATATAGTCACATAAATCTATCGTGAATTCATATACTAGTAGGGTTTCATTCTAAATTGGGGTTTTTGGTCTGTACAGGTTGGAAAACAATACAGGACTTGAATACATTGTCCGCATATGAAATTATGCTAGATCGACACTTCCAGAATTCGTATTTATTTCCACTTGATTACTTTATACAAGCTAACCCTGTCCTTGCCACAATTTATATAATGTACAATAGTTTTGATACGTATTTCGCTACTTACATTTTGTTCCTACCACAGATAGATTACTCAAGTGTTTTATCAGTCCATTAATTATAATAAAATAGCACTATTCCTATAACAAAAATATTGTTGTGGTATTGTACATGTAGTTTTTAATCAACATAATTATTTCCAGAAGTAATCTGCAACAACTCTATAATTCCATATAGTACATATGACTGTAAGGTAATCATTTAGAATAGTAACACATACAATCATTTCAATGGCACAAATTCGATAAGGGAAATTAGAGAAACATATCTGGATAAATGTTGGGACAACAAAAGGAACATCCACGTTCCTCCCAACCTTAGAACATGGAAGTCATATCACTTGTCCTGTTCACCCCCTAGCCTGACCATGAATCCATGAGGGATAAATTGGAACTCCTCCTCGATAGATGCTTTTCAAATTTAGCCAATATCCTCCTTGCCTCACACTCAGCAAGTACTGTTCATAACAAAAAGAGGTAATTTCTTTTCCCATCATACTTGGCAGCGTCCTACCTCCTCTCATATGCTATATATGTAAAGTCCTTTTGGCCTAGTTATTTTCCCCCCTTTGAAAATCTTCATAGATTTCCAAATCCCTGATTTTCAGGGGCTTCCAATGGCCAAATCCTGGATTTTCCGCTTGTAATAATCAACCTTGAGGTAGTTCCAACATGTTCCCCACTCATGGAGTCATGGTCAGCTGATTTCAACATGGCAGTTCCATTTGTCCTCCAACAATAAATATAAAATATTTTGTTTCATACAAGTATCATAGTCAAATAGTTAGTTGGGTAAAATCAGATCTCCGCCCAATAGTCATAGTTATTAATTACATTTAACCAAATTCGAAATTCGAAATTTCCATAAATGGAAAACATTTTTAAATTTTGAATTTACCAAAAATGAAAATAATTTTCCTAAGAAATTTCAAATTCAAAAACAATTTATTTTTGGGGATGTCACAGGGTGCTTAAGGGTTTACACACTCACCCTATGTCACAAAATACTCATTTACAGGAGGTATTTCTCTCACATTACCACACATTGCTTCTTGAAAAAATTGCAATTCACCTTAAGAATGGTAAAATATGGGGTCGAGAATTTTTGGTGTTATTGAGGACTCTCATACCTATGTACTTGATACCTGAAAGGGTGTTTGAAAAGGAGTTGGTAAATACTTTTTACAGTATAATTTAGCCAAAGGTAGCAACAACTTATGAGAACGCACAAAAATCTATGGACTTGAGAGAAGAGAAACAATGGAAGGATATGTGTCCCATAGGTAGCCTGAAAAATGTCTCTCTTAAGGGTTTGGCACCAAGAAATATCATTTGGGTAAGAATTATTTTGAAACTTCATTTCTTATTGCTACTTTTTGTGTTGATGGTGGTTTTGTTTTGAATGGACAATCAAACAAGGAAGGCTCTGAGAAGTTGGAAAACCATCTTTTAGCTAACCCATATGCCACTAGGCTTCACCCTATAATTGGGTCTAAGGAATTATATAAACCCATAGTTCATCTTGGAAAGGGGGGCCCTTCCCTCTCTAGTAACCAAGTATCCACTTCACAGGGGAATTGTTCTGGGAATTCCTATCTTCTTAGGTCAAAAGGTTTGGTAGGAACCCATGAAAAATTATTATTGAGGGGCCTACGTTTTGATACTAAGAGGATAGTGAGGATGGGAGGTGCAATAAGGAAAACCGTAATGCACCATTCCTAGAACAAGGAAGCAACGAAAAATTTGCAAGGAAAACAAAATTCAATGGTTTGGTCTCTTAGAGATTCATAGGCTAAGTCGAGGGCTCGATGATGAAAATACTCTCACTAAACATAAAGGGTTTTGGCAGCCATGTAAAGAAATTATCCCTCCATAGGTTAGTTTAAAAAGAAAAACCAAACATTTCCTTTTTGAAGAAACAATGAGTAAGGGGGATTGAATTGTGGGAATTCTTAGAAATCTACTCAATAAATAGGAATTTCGTTGGGTAGATGCCAATGGCATTTCGAGTGCACTCTTTATGGGTTTCCACATGAAAATATCTTTAAAAAAATATTTTTGTGTGTAATCAGGTTTACGCACGGTGTTCAGGTGTGAGGTATTGGACACTACACTTAAAATATTGAAGGTATATGGGAATTATGACATGAATCATAACTATTGGGATCGGTTCTTCAACTAGTCTGTAACAAGGGACAACAATTTGATCATAGGTGGGGATATGAATTTTACCGTAAGCAGGTCAGAGATATGGGGGGCCATGGATCAACCTAAAATATTCTATGAATATTTTATATACCATATTTGATCAGCAGACCTAATCAACATGGAGCCAAAAAAACTTAATCCGACATGGCGGAATAAAAAAACCTAGGATTATTGGGGTCTCTAAGAGTTTAGATCACTTTCTAATTACAGAGAAGATGTTAATAGGACTATACATGCATGAAATATAGGTGGGACCCATAGGGGGTCTGGATCATAATACCATTTTCCTTGAACTCACAAAAGTGGAGGACAAGCCACCTTCTCCATTTAAATTTAATTTAGTCTGGTTGGAGGATGCAACTTTTGTCAACGTAGTTAAGAGGGAGTGGATTCCTTACAATATAGACTCAAGGCTTATAAAAAGAATCAAATTTCTATATTATCTAATAGAAATCAATAAGAAGTGGTGGATTGGTCGGTGATAATACTATAAAGCATGGACAAGAATATGAAATATGTGGAGGAAACAATTGCCAATATTTTTACTAGCAACACTTTTGGGGCATTCTTTGCAAATGAACTTTCGACTCTTGCAGAGATAGATACAAAAAAGGAAAGTCTTATTAGAGATAGAGAGGCAGACTAGTGGATGAAAAGTACAATGGTGTGGTTGGATTTAGGAGATGATAATATTAAATTATTACATCGCTTCACCAACAATAAAAATTGCATCAACACAATTTGGGAGATGAAAGATTATGAAGACCACAATGTAAGAGGATATAAAATTTTGGTATACCTAGGGGTTCAACACATTTCCAAAATATTCAAGGAGCTAGAGGTCACTAATATTGCAAAGATTGTTAAGGTGTTCTATTATTTTCCTTTCTTGATTTCTCAGGATGATGGATTTATAAAGAAATTTATACCTTTCAAACACTAAACTTCAATTATGTATTTAAGTATTTGGGATACAAACTGAAGAAAAAATATTATGGAAATCAAGATTGGGTTGGTTGATAGTACACATTGAGAAAACAATTCATATTTAGTGTAATTGTTGGATGTCCATAAGAGGGGGGATAACACTTTTGAAGTTAGTTATTGAATCTATTTTGATGTTTTGGAAGCCATTGGTTGATATACCCAGAGGTGTATTAGAAAATTTATGTAAAATCAATATCAATTTTCTATGGAGTGGCAAGGACGGTTAGGAAGGAGTTCATTGGGACAATTGGTGTTCTATATCCAAGATGAAAAATAGGGCAGTTGGGGCCTAAAATATATCCATTCTTTAGACTCTCCTTGGTAGCCAAGTCACTTTGGACCTAATAACCAAGGATATATATGGAACATGATGATAAAACAAAATTTTATGGCCCTATACAATATTCTATCTTGGATGAAAAATAAGGCCAAGTCTTGGACAGATGGATCACTCCATTGGAAGGCTCCAATGTCGTCCATTAACTTAATTAAAATTATATTAGCTTAGAAGTTTGGAGATGTAACAAAGTTTAGGGTGGGTTGGATGCTGATAAGGGACGTGGAAACACATTTTTCCTATATCATGACCTAATCCAACATTTACAAAAACAACACGTAATGTTCCTCTCACAATAAGGGGATCCAGATCGGAGAGACTCATGGACAAAAAGGTGAAACAAAATATAGATATTTACGTCTCCAAGGGGATTGGGAAATAATTTGGGATGAGTATGATGAAGAGTTGAAAAATACCATATTCGGATTTAGGAGGAAGAAGATATTCTCGTATGGATTTATAATAAGATAGGAGGAAGTTATGAGGCAAAGATAGGGTACTGAATCTTGAGGTCAAAAGAAAATCGTCCTTCGATATGTTGGTGGGAAAATTTTTTGAAGGTTAGGGCCTGAAAAAGAACAAACTTTTTATTTTTTGGCCTTACAAAAAAAATTATTTACCTAGAAGGCCATGCAAAAATGAGTAGTCCAAGGTCCTAAGATCTCTGCACTTTTATTTAGAGCAGAAGAAAACACAACACACCTTTTTTCCCATTATGTATTTTCAAAACATGTGTGGAAAGGTATAAGCAATTGGTTGAGTCTAATAAATCTTTGGAATGAGGACTCTATTGAACTTTTTCTACACGACTAATATCGATGCTCAAAATATAAAAAATATATAGCCATTCGCTAAAAAGTGTGTCAAGATGTCCCTTGATGGAATTTTAAGAACTTTATACTCATTTTTCACGATTTTTGCAAGGAATCCAATGTTACACTATGTTTTTGGGTTCGATAAACACAAAAGAAGGTCACTGTAAAAAAAATCATTTGAGCATAAAAAAAGAGGTCTCTATTGGAAGCAGACCCAAATATGTAGCCAAAATTAGGTGAAATCCATTATCAAACTTGTGTATGTGATATTATCATTGTTGTTCATTTTGTGCTCATTTATTTGTAAATATTTTATCATGAAAGTGTATTTGGTTATATACATGTTTCACATGTAAATTGCAAACCATCAAGTGATCATTATTATTTATAAGATCAAGTAGATGTTTATATGTATTTAAAAACTAATATCTAAGGATTTTTCGGATCAAGTTGGTATTAGAGCGAGGTTTGACAAGTATTTGTGAGTGAATTCTTACAAGAGACAAACTCAAACTTGGTAAAGGAAATCTTGAAACTCATAAGTCTAAGATCGAAAGAAGACTTCGTAAACATAAGATGGATTTTGAAGGAAAGGAAGGAGAAGACCCTCCCATGAGTCCAAAATAAATTATGGATATACTTCTCTCAATGAGAGAGATAATAGATAATTTGCAATGGAAAATTAAAAATACCGTAAGTGGAGAATCTTCATTTAAAGGAGAAGTAGGAGACAAAGGTGGTGGAACTTTAGAGAACCCTTCACTATCCTCATAATCATAGTCTTATAAGGAAAGAGAACATTCTTCTCATAAAAATAAGTCCTCTAAGAAGTATAGTCATAATCCCCCTTTATTAAAATTGGATGTAAAGTTTGAATTGTCGACCTCTGATGGAGAATTGAATGTCGATAAATTGGAGAACTGGATCAAGAAAATAGAGGTATATTATAGGGTTCAAAATATCATGGACAAAGCTACAAGGATACAGTTAGTTGTTCTTAAACTAAGTGGAACAACCTTAATATGGTGGGAGAGTAAGATTCAAGTTGATCTTGTTCAAAAGGGTAAAGCTGTCTCTTCTTGGGATAAGTTTACTAAGGCTATCATAAAATAATTATATCCACTGACTTATATGAAAACAAAAATGGTAGAATAACAACATCTAAGGTAGGGTAAATGCCATAATATTCAATCATATACACAGGAATTCAAATAGAAGGAATTATCCTTAGGGATTCAGTTGTATACCCATGAAACTCTTCCAAAATGTATTGGTGGAATGCACTAATATATTCACCACACTATTTTAATGTTTAACCCTACTAACATGGATAAAGTGTCAGTACAAAATACACATATGGAGGCTAGTAAGGGTAAGCAAGCAACCAATGTTAAGAATCCATTCAAGCTTGAAATTAAATCGAAAGGTAAATGGAAGAATAATAAATCAGCTACAGTAAAGAAAGTTAAGGGAATAACTACATGTCCCACTATAAGAAAAAGGGACATCAGGATTCACAATTTTGGAAGCTACATCCAGAATTATGACCGAAGAATTTCAAGGATAAAGGGAAGAAAAATACTATTTCATCAACTCATTAGGATCTAGAGTCAGATTCCATGGATAAATATAAGATAATGGAAATGGGAAGAAAAGGTATATCAACTATCAATTTTAATTCTTCAGTTCAATCCGCTAAATTGGAAAGCGATACTGACCAAAAGAAGAGCAACAAGCTTTTTCATGTCAGAGTTATAGTTAAGAATACAAAGGTAGATACTTTTTCTGAGAGTGGATCTCAAGTTAACTTAATATTTGAAGCAATTGTTAAGAAGATGGATTTGAATATGACACCTCATAAAAATCCTTATCCATTAGGATGGGTATGTGAAGATTCTAAGATGGAAGTGAATAAACAGTGTAAGATATGATTTCCAATTACAACTAAGTTCTTTGACGAGGATGAGTTAGATGGTGTGCCTCCTGAAATGTGTGGGATTGTCTTGGGTAGTCCATATATATTTGACAGGAGGGCTATATTCTATCACAAAAAGAATAAATATCATCTTTTCAAATATAGGGTCGAATTTATTGTCAGAGCTCATCATATCAAAACAAATGTTTCTTTAGTGAGCACAGGGAAAATGAAGAGACTCATCAGTGAAATTAAATATTTTGTTCTCATGATAGTAAAACATAAATAAGAAGATATAACAGATGCTTTGAGAGGTTTTTATCCATATCATAAGCATGACTTGATCAAAATCATATCTAATTATGATGATTTATTTCAAGAACCTATAGGGTTTCCTCCTAAGAGGGAGGTTAAGCATGAAATCTATCTACAACAGGATGCTCCTCTTTCTAATATTGGAATGTATAGGTAATCAGTGATCGATAATGAAAAAATTAAGAAGTAATTCCAGGAATCGCTTGATAAAGGAATAATCAAGACAAGCTCCTCTCCATGTGGTTCTCCTATTCTTTTATTTCCAAATAAAGATCGCATGTGGAGGATGTATATTGACTTTCAAGCACTGAAAAATATTACAGTAAAGAACCATTATCCTCTTCCCATAATTGATGACTTATTGGATCAATTAAAGAATGTTGTTTATTTCACTAAGTTGGACTTGAGAAGTGGATACCATCATATCATAATTGTAGAAGGTGACATATGGGAAACTACTTTCAATACCAGGAAAGCATTGTTCGAATGGTTGGTTATTCCATTTGGGTTATGCAATGCACCAACAACGTGTATGAGGGTAATGAATGTTGTGTTCATGCCCTACATAGATGATTTTGTTTCCATCTATTTATATTATATATAGATATTTAATTGAATATGGGAATATCATATAAATCATGTCAAGACAATCTTTGAATTCTTGAAGAGTGAGAAGTTGTATATCAAAATGTCTAAGTGTGGGTTTGAAAAAACTTCTTTGGTATATGTGGGTTACATTGTAGGGAATGGTCATCTAAAAATAGACCCTACAAAAGTAGAAGTCATTGTGAAATGACCCAAGCCAACTACTTTCACAAAAGTCAGGAGCTTCCTAGGATCAATACATATTGGAGGAAATTTGTTACTAATTTCTCATACATCGTAGTTCCTCTACATGCATTAACAAGTGTTAAACAATTCTTCCAATATGGAGGAAATTAGCAAAGATCCTTCGAGACATTGAAGGAAAATATAAGCACCACACTAGTTTTGACTCTGCCATATCTACAACATCCATTTGAGATTCAAACCAATGAAAGCAAATATTCCATGGGAGCAGTATTGATGCAATGAAGTAAACCTATATGTTATCATCTTGATACTTTCACTCAAGTTGTGATCAAATATCCAACATATGATAAGAAATTGTATGTGTTGGTACAAAGTGCAAACAAATGGAAGAATTACTTAGTGGGAAAGGAGACAATAATTCATACAGATCATTAACCATTACAGTATCTACAGTCATAGACCAAGCTACAATAGCCAAGACACTTCAAGTGGATGGTTTTCTTATAACGGTTTCATTTGGTAATCAAGTATAAGAAAGGTATTCATAACAAGGTTGCAGATAGGTTGTCAAGATTAGTAATCAATGCATCCATAATATTAAGGTATAATATTCTAGCTCATGAAAGTTATGCAGAACAATATGCTAAAGGTGATGATTTTAAAGGTGTATATGATGCATTAACTCATGGAAATCAACATTCATATTATTATGTGTTTGTAAATTTGTTATATAATCTTTGAAAGCTTTGTATACCCAAGGGTGAAAGAGTAAATGTAATAAGAGAACCTCATACATATCTCATTTATGGATATTTTGTTAAACCCTAAATAATGTCCCATTACCCCTTAATTGGGGCATATTACATTAGTAATGTTATTTTATTTATTTCATCTTTGTTCCACTAGTTGTAATTGTACCTCCTAGTATCCTATATATACCAAGGACACCTTTTCATTTGGAATCATCTGGTATTTGGAAATTTATGTGGTGTATATGAAGGTTTCCCCCTCAAAGAGGCTTATTATCTGAAATGATCTCTTTGTCAAGGAGTTGAGTACTTATTCTGAGGCTTTTTAATGCTATTTTGATATTTGGTTCTTAACATTTGGTATCAGAGCTCAAGGTCTTGGGGTTTCGGTGCTAGATCTGAGACACCTTGGAATTTTCACTATAATTTGTTTTCTACAATGTTTAAGAAGGAACCCCTTGGAGAATATTTAGTATATGGATCAAAGTACGTGGGGATCAAATTATAGATCTTGAGGCATTATACTTTCGTAGATATATCCTATGTAAGATAGGGTTCTGGAATCATCCTGTATTTAGTCATCGCACAATGTTCGCTATAAAGTTTTTTTTGTAATGTTTCATATCTTGAAACTAGGAGGATATTCATAGAAATTAGCAAGGTAGTGTTGATAAAACTTTCATCTTTTGGGTCATCCTATGCTTGTAGATACACCATGTGCAAAACCCATGAAGCAAAAAATAAGGACGATGAACCCCGAACTAAAACCTCTAGAAAAGATTGAATTGGAGAAATTAAATAAGGTTAGAATAATTTATCCCATTAGAAATTCAGACTAGATTTCAAATCCTTTGATTGTAAGAAAGAAGACTGGGGAAGTCCAGATGTATGTTGATTTCAAAAATCTTAACAAATCAAGAATACAGGATATCTTTCCCCTACCTAATATAAAGTTCCTTCTCCAACAACTCACTGGATCAGCCAACATGTCCATGTTGGACAGTTTTTTTGGATATAACCAAGTCTTTGTGGTTGAGGAAGACAAGGAAAAGACAACATTCATAACACTGTGGGAGGCATATCCATATGCCATAATGCCCTTTAGTTTGAAGAATGTTGGAGCCACATTCTAGAGGGCCATGGATCATGAATTTAGTGGGTTGATAGGAAAATTTATGGACGACTATCCAGATGACTTAAAAGTGCATTAAAATACAACTGGTGATCATATCCATCATTTGAGAAAGGTTTTTGATAGATTTATATTATATGGTTTCTCTCTAAATCCAAAGAAATGATTATTTGTTGTAACTCAAGAAACAATGTTGGGTCATATTGTGTGCAAGGAAGGGATTTATATAGATCCATAAATAATTAAAGAAATAAATGAACTCAACCCTCCGACGTCTAAGAAAGGAGTTTAATCATTATTTGGCAAGATCAATTTTGTGTGAAGGTTTGTTCCTAACTATGCAAATATTATGAATCCGATCAATTTGTTGTTGGAAAAGGAGCCGAGGTTTGAATGGAAAACATATACTCACGAATATTTCAACAATATAAAAGGATAAATCACCACAACTCTGTTCCTCACTAGTCCATATTTTTAAAGGTATTTCATCATCTATTATTTCTCTATAGAAAGAGTTGTTGCATTTGTTCTTACTCAAAATAATACCAAAGTTGAAGAACTCCCTATCAGTTTCATGAGAAAACCCCTACATGACTATTAATTGAGGTATTCAGAATTGGAAAAGCAAGCCTTGGCACTTGTGAAAGCGGTGGAACTTTCAAAAACACATACTGAATTCTCATGTTATTGCTTATGGTCCATCATCACTGGTGAAAATTCTTCTGAATCAACAATTGAGAGAAGGAAAATGGGCTAACTATCTGGAAAAGATACAAGAGTATGATATTGAAATTAAACCTTTAAAGCTTGTCAAAGGACAAGTTTTATGCAAGCTCATCGCGAATAGTGATTATGTGGATGGAATGATTTCAATTTGAGTAGGAGAACCATTGGTTTATTTATAATGGTACAAAGCCATTATATTTTACTTGAGGTTCATAAAATTTACTGTCACCATTAACTCTAAGGAACGAAGAACATTGAAGATGAAGGAAAATTAGTATGTTTTGATTGTTGATATATTGTTCAGGACAAATTATGGTGGTATACTACTGAGATGCGTTGATGAAAACCAATCCAAAGAACTAATGAGAGAATTCCATGAAGGAATATGTTGTGGAAAATTTTCACCTACTGCCACCTCCCATAAGATAATAAGAGCTAGATTATTTTGTCCATCAATCTTTAGGGACTCATTTTCCACGATAAGGAAGTGTGTATCATGCCAATGGTTTTCAGGGAAAATGAAGAGACCTGCAACATCGTTACATCCCATAATTGTAGAACAACCATTCTCTCAATGGAGATTTTATGTCGTCAACCCAATAAATCCTAGGTCTCTCTGACCATGTTTATTATGACCACTAGAGATTATTTTAAAAAGTGGCTAGAGGCAATGGAATTACAAAAGGTTGTTTCCGAAGAATTAATCAAGTTCCTCAAAGATAATATTTTGTCAAGATTCGATGTTCTAGATAAATTTATCACTGATAATGGTTTGATTTCTATCGGTTTGAAGTTTACAGAATTTTGTGGAGAATATGGAATTATCATGGGTCAATCATCACATTATCATCCACAAGGCAATGGTATTGCAGAATCCACAAATAAAATAGTTGTTCAGATATTAAAGAAAATTATTGACAAGAACCAAAGGAATTGGCACTTGAAGCTCACTGATGCATTGTGGGAAAGTAGAACGACTCCAAAGGAGAGCACTAGGATGTCCCCATATACATTGGTTTATGGGAAAGAAGAGAAAATGCCAATTAGCCTCGAACTCAATGCCTTGAATTTCATAGTTAATACAGAAGATACAAAATATAGTTCACTTATCCAAAGGAGGATCAACCAATTGTTGAAATTGGAAGAATAACGAAGAAAATCCCCGATTCAAACTTCTCAGAGACAACAAAGTATCAAAATATATTTTGATCAGAGTGCAAGTGTAAATAATTTTCAGAAGGGAGAACTGGTGTTACTTTGGAACAAGGCCAAGGAGAAACCATCGATGCATAAAACGTTAGAAGTTCTTTGGATTGGACAATACATTATTGAAAAGATCCTATGTTTTAATTCCTATATTCTCTAAGACATGAAGAGTAAAATATTGACGTTGTCTATCAAAATGAAACATTTGAAAGGTTTATTCACCTAAAAACTTTATCATCTCCTTATACATAAATTTATTTTTCAGTTTGTATATTCTTACCTTTGACTCCATAGCCCAATGGATAGAGACTCCTGGTCACAAAGATTCTATATTCTTGACAACCCGCAGGGGGTTATCATCCCACAACTAGAGCTAGGTTTTTAGATCGTTTCCCATTTCAAAATTTCCCTCCGATTTATATTTTCCAAACTTCTTTTCCCTCTTCTATACTTACTCGAATTCCCATTTTCTTTTCTCCCCTTTGTTTTTCCCTTTCTGATTACTATACTTAGTCATTCTTTAAAGCGGTGGGTTGGCGGGTTTGCGGACTCGTGGATTTTCATCTTCATCCATAATCCCATATCACGAGTCAAACCAACCACTATATTATTCTATACTTAACCATTTCTACAGTCCTGGGTTCGCTGGGTCAACCATTCATACTCCAAGTTCTGTGATATCCATTTTTCATCGAAGGATTCACGATCTACATTATGACCATCGGACTCAACGAGCTCATAAGTATATCATCTGTCTTATATTGAGTCTGATCGACCGCTCCCAACACTTAGCTTATTTTATATCATTCGCAACTATGGGTTTGCAGGTTCCTGGGTTGGAAGGTTCACAACATTTCCCAAATCCTAATAACTCTCATTCATCCCTGCCATCCTGGTGATTTTCCAAATATGTATTTAAGAATGGATTAATTCTACTAACTCATCATGTAGGTTCCGTAAATATCATCATTAATAAGAGAAGGACTCGAGGATATTTCTCATTAAAACCGCATTAAAGCACAATTTGATGAAGATTATATTATTGTTATCTCTCCCAAGTGCTCATTTCAAACATTATCTAGATTAAAATAAAAATCTCGTCAACTCATGGTCGCAACATCTCGAAAACAATTATTCGGTGATACTTTAAATATCTTTGGGCGTGAGGACCAGAAATTTCAGTGGTCTAGAGCGTGTTCTTACTATTCATCCCCTTCTTCTCAGAAGGAAGTGATCTAGACGTTTGGAATTTCTCCTGTAGTGTGTGTCCCTGAGGTTTTTGACTGGAAGGAACTGGTTGCATGGTGTGTTGAGAGATATATACCAAGTCAGTAGATTATTCAACTTCAAGACCATTTTACCATCTCTCTTTCACCTCAAGTGCTTCGTAAAATGTTGAATCTCCCTGAGCCAACACTTACATTCAAAGGAGAGGATTGTAGGGATTTCATGAAAGAGAACGAAAACAACCTGTACTTATTGCTTGATTTCTTGGTGAATCACATGGCCATCCCTGAATACATTACGAGGTTGCAAGTCAACTCTTTCAAAAACCCCTTTCGAGAAATTGCTTGGTTTTTCACCAGGGTGATAGGCCAAGAAAGTATCGTCAACATTTCCCATATGATTTTTTATATATTATATTTTACTTTCAAAGAGAAATCTATTTTTGATTGGGGAAAACTGATTTCCATTGAAATATCTTCCCAATTGTCACAGTACAAAAAATATAAGAAAATATTTATGGCTTCTTATTTGGTGTTTGCGATAACATATTGTTGTCAATTTCCTAAATTTTCTATCTGTAAGAGGGTGAACTGTGAACTTCACCCAGTTACCTTCTGGTACCAAGTGTTTTGGAGTGTAGCGACCCCCGTCGTTACGACAACCTGTGACACAAAACAAGAGAAATATATATATATATATATATTAAAGAAGTAAGGTGACAATGACAACGGTCAATCAACGCAACTTGTCGAAGAACACAACACACGCAATTCAGGAAACATACAACATAACAACCTATGCATACTAGCACATAATGTAGCTGGAAGAAACATACAAAAATTGATGAGATGAAACTAAAAATGACTACTCGCTCATCCTACCCTACAAGGTTAGGACCTCCAGGATACATAAGAAACGGTCAAGCCCAGGTTCCCATCGATTTTTACCATTTAAGGTTTAAAGGATGGCGACTATTCTGAGGAACAAGGAGGTGTCTACATCTCACCCGACACAAGCAAGACAGGCCTAATAAGCTAAGAAAAAACATCAGACCAACCCAGCTAAACCAACATCAATGTCACAAGTAATCATGACCCTTCAATGCGAGCGAGAATTAGCAATCAATAACCCAACATTTTGCATGGCACACAACTTGAAAAATATAATATTTAAACATTACTTCAATCAACCTTTAATTTACAACCATTCCAGGTATGTGACACACACAATCTATCTAGAAATAACCAACTTGAGGCGCAATTCTATTTAAAATCCCGACACACTATTTAATCAATCATTCATTAAAATAAAATCTGAGGCGTGAGAAGTGATATACCTTCTGGGGTTTTTTAGGTGGTCTGGCATACATCATGTCAATGTAAACAATAACTAGGATTATTCAACTTGGCAGTTTAAATAAATAAATGACTAATACAACTACAACTTATAATACATCCTTCTAACTCCTGCAATTATAGAGTTTATTCTCCATTAAAAACTTTTTCATCATACACCATTAACTAACATAAAACAAAGTCTTTTCCATTCTTCCGAATTGAAACCCCTTTTCATAATTAAAAATAATGAGCATCAATCAATTTGAATAAATTAATATTATCCTAAAAAAAATTATCATTTTCACATAAGGCATTCCTATAAAAATTATCCTATAAATATTATCATTAACATAACTGACTTGTATACAATGAAATTAAAGGCATTCTAAAGGTTCCTTGAAACCCTATTAAAATCTTATTTGGAATGCATTGAAGAGAAATAAATGATTTTTAAAAACCGCAAAACAAAATTAAACAAAAAAAAATGATAGTCAAATCTATTGTTATCTAACTTCTATAAACACCACTAAAGTGAGTATGACAATTGTTTAATCATAGCTTGGATAACACATCCATCATTAACATAGTGAATCATTAAAAGGATCTAAAAGCAATCCACCTTTTAAGTGGTAGCTAAATAGAAAACATTAAACTGTTAATTCCAAGGATTGCAATTGTGAGAGATGAAAAGTAACTACAAAATCAATTAAATCCCCCCAGGCCACCCATACTTCTTTCAACACGATCTTAGATTTCCACGGATTGGACTGATAAAGAAATAAATTAAATTAAATCACTTTTTCAATAATTTAAAAATAAAATAAAATAATAAAACAATAAATAAACCATAAACATAAAAAATTACCATAAACATAATCTTAAAGCACACACTAACTGTTTTATAGTATTCTCCTTATTTATAGAAATTTTCGTCCCACTTTACATATTTAAATATTTTTTCCATTTTTGTGTTGCCCAATCCTTTTCAGCATAAGGGTTCCATCCGTGCATTTAGACTCAAAGATCATCCAAAAGTGAGTAGGTCGTGGTGATTCGTTGTGCCTTTATTGATGGTCCATTACTCGTTGGAATTTCCCCAAAGGTAACACCTTTCAATTGGTTTGTATTAATTGAAGAGTTTTACGTAGATACATTCCCTCGCACATAAAGAAAGGGAAGACACCAGACACGTCACATTTGTTTGTGTTAAGATGGTATAACACCGTCATTTAATTTGGTAGCGGAGTCCTTGGGTATTAAATTATTAGGGATTTCAAAATCAATTGTCGACTTGCTTAATAAAACAACCCTTTTTTTCCACGGGAAAGTTTCTCGATTATATACAACAGTATACAATGTTTTTACATAGCAGCATTACAATATCCATCCCGGAGACTCAGCAAGGTTTGATCACAAGACCTCCTCCCAACACTTGGAGAAAGGTACACTTGTCTTACCATCTGAGCTGTCTCATGGGACTAATAAAACAACCCTGCCACTTGCCAGCAACATAATAATAATTTTTGGACCATGTTAAACTCTTTTATATTAATATAAAAGAAACATATTTCTATTTTTGGTTTTTATTTAAAATTTATTGGGTATAGATGCGGTGTCAATGTTAGAGCTCTCGTGATCATGTCAGAGCATTTAAAAATCGTGCTAGTAGCTTCGTGGAAAATCGATATATCTATATAGTGGTAAAGTTTAAACTTTGCGTCGTGTGTTGTGGTAACAAGTGGAAGACATATCACGTGGTGGCATTGCAAGGTTCAAGTGTATCAAACAATTTTTTACAAAGTTTGATAGCATTGAAGAGATTTATGTGAATCCCATGAAGGAAATAGTGTGCTCCAAATTAAAAATAAACTTCAGATCTATGAACCAATCAATAATCAAATGTAAACCAATTTCAAGTTTTATATCTTTAAAAATAAATAATCAAACATAAATCAATTTTAATATTCATAATAAAAATAAATAATCAGTTCGTTTCCATTATTTATGACTGACGAAAACTGAAATTTGGAATATTATCTATCACCATTTCGTTGTCCAATGTTATGGTAATAAATTGTTTCCATTAAAAAAGACTCTTCCATAATAAATCGTTGGGGTGACTGCAAGGGTATCAGGGAAAGAGGGAAGGCTCCCAATAATTCACAGGTGGAAAGGTTTGGGGCCTGCGTGCGTTGTGGCCGTGAAGAATTAAGGTAATAACTCTAGGACGAAAAACAAACGCAATCCAAAACAAAAACAAATTAAAGATTAAACATAGGCAAAGGATTGGTACGAGATCGTTCTAGCCACGAGAAAATGGAGACAACCTCTAGGAATGAAAAATGAAACGCAGTCCAAACATAATAGTATTAAAAGATTGAACGCAGGAAAGGATTGGTCCAGGATCGTTCTGGCCATGAAATAACGGAGACAACCTCCAAGAAGAAAAATGTTTCACAGTCCCGTCATTAAAACACATGAAATGATTTTTTTTTCTTAAATGCAGATCACAATACAGATTAAAAAACACAGGAAATGAATCTGAGAGGTGCAACTATCATTGTTCCACAAGAATATAAGAAAGCAAGATTGAAACTGGAATGAATGATGGATGTTGCACTACCGGAAATTGGACTACAGATAATTAAACAAGGAGCACTATGTGTGCAATAGGGACCATAAATGCATAAGGATGAAGTATCTCTCGGGTGAATCGTCAAGCCATACAAAACAATAGAAAATAGAGCGATAAATCATAATTTCATACCATCTAGATGTAAATCAACATGCAATCAACTAAATAAAAATTGCAAAATTTAGATGTGTGTACCTTGAGCAAAGGCCAAAGTTCCACTGTTGTTTTTCTGCGCTCGGGCTCCATCCCTCTCTGGCTTGCCAACCGCTGAGACCTCACCGGTACCTCCCAGCCAAAGATATGGGTACTCTTCCTCCCCCTAAGCCCCCTGAGCCGCAAATAGGCCACACACATAATACCATAGAATGCTAGCTTGCCAACTCACCTCGCAAGATCGAGCTACCACTCGTTAATCGAGCTAGGTACCCCAACTTCCACAAGAGAAATTCAGTCAAGATAAAATTTCGGCAGTGTAACCTTACGCAAACCAGACGTGATCCATACTCCTCCTTCGCCATCCTTTTTATATATTTTTCTTATTCATTAGTTTCCCAAACCCTCATTAGATTATTTTTATTAATATAATTAAGATAAACCTACCCCGTACACATGTCACCCGATCCCTTAGTTACACCAAAAAAAATATTTATTAATTAATTGAATTTGTCTATTTCCCTCACCCACCTAAAAGTGTTCCTAAAAACGCTTCTCGGTGTCCTTTTATTGCCTTACATTTCTTAAATGACTTATACCTTACTTAAAGCCTAGTTGAGTTCACAAATAGAAATTTCCAAAGGCTAGATTCCCTACTAAGTGACACATTCCATTTTTCTTTAAGTTTCCCCTTTTACTTTTTAACTAAGTTCATAATTAGCAAGTTTAGACAACAAAAACCATTTACCCTTTTAATAATTTAATCCTCCATTATAATATTTTTTACTTTAATAAATAATGTTTGAATTTTCTTTACCCCCTTCTTGTTACATGTCTATTTAGTTTTTCTTTGTTCACATGTTCTACTCAGACCTAGGTTTTAATTTCACTAGGTTGGGCGACAATTTTTAAGGGAACAATTAGTTATTCAACTTTACTCATACCATCATATATTTTAAGGCCGACCAAATCCTATGGAGGCATAGTTTTCTATGTACTAGGTTTATTAACTTATCTGAGTTAAAACCGCAACGTTCCCCTCATGATGCACTAAGTGCTCGAAGGGTGCCACTCACCTCTTTCTGTTTTATTTGCACGACATGCCCTTTAAGACGCACTACGTGCTGGAAGGGTGTAACTCGCCTCTTGATTGAATTTGGTATATGTCAAACCCCAGGAATCAATACTCTATTAGGTGATTGTGTGGGAGAATAAGGGCCTCTAAGGAATAAGGAGCCTTCCTTATTGCTAAAAAAACAAATTTCTATGGGACATTAATCTCCAATTTCATTTAGTAGTTTCGTTGATAAGAGGAGGTAATCTTCATTCCTATTATAAATCTCTGTGTGGTATCTTATGTTCTCACTCCACACGATGAAATTTCTACACCAGTCTAATTTACTTTGAACAAAAAAGTTATATTGATAATTCACCATAATTCTAACAATTCCCTTCGGACTCAAAACTACTCACATATGTATATATTTAGCATGAGTTTCTATGTTTGCATGCAAGACTATCTAATTTGTCTTTGAAATAAAACTCATATACTACATATCAAGTAATGGGGTCGGGATTATACCCCTTATTAGAATATAAGTGGCTTAATCATAAGACACTTGGAACCATTTGGTATGGTCGAAATCATTAAACGGATTCCCTTATGAATTATTCGTAGTTAGTGATCTTCTAGTCCATTTACATAAAAGAGTTCGGGTAACGAAATCCCATACTAATCCTTGTTTAACTCTGTATTAACTAAATGATGTCTCAACAAAGACTTCATTTGAACGATATGTTAACTACAATGAAATAGTTGGAATGAACGTGTCCCAACTAGTCATGTCACGAAGGGACTATTATTAAATACATGTTTTCTTGACATGGGAAGAATGGTTTACTTGTCAGGAAGGAGTTAAAGATTTGCATATGCCATTAATGGAGGTCTCGTGTGTGCGAGTTTCGATGGTTTTTACCTAACCCTTCCTCCAATCTAATCACGCCAACTCTGCCCCATCACATGGCTAGACCAACCTTTGTACCCTCAGCATTAAATCTGCATAGCAAGATCTTCTCTTAGGGTTAAGCGAGTTTTCTTTTGTCATTGTGAAGCCCTCCAAAATGGCTCTGTGTGTTATTTCTCAGCAGGGAAGGTTGTCGACTTGGAGGTCATACCTGGTGGAACATACAACATTATCCATCTTCCCTGGTAAGTTTAAGATGCTACTGCGATTTAAAAATAGAGTGGAACTTCAAAATTTTGTTACAGTGGAAGCAATATTCATTTTGTAACTCTTGTTATAACTTTAAATTAAATCCTCCCCTTATCATTATTCCTTGTAATTTTCTGGATTGTTCCCGCTCCTAGATAAGTTGGATTATTTGGTTGTTTCGTTCTCAATCTCTCCGAAGGTCTCGACATTCCACCTCCTTGTTCTGATTCAGAGAATTTGCACCTGCATAGTTTTTTTGTGTGTATTTCCAATCCTAGGGTTTCATTATTCCCCTATTATCATTATTCTTTACAGTCCCTCTGTTAATGTATGTCGAGGCCTGATGTTGAACTTTCCTGAGGCTATGTGGGGTTTTAGTCTGGATTTGGATATTCACATTGTGTATAGCATATTATATTTCATTTTCTTTGTTTCTCTTTTTAAAGGATGAATCCACCCTTTGGTAATTTTCATCAAACCCTTAGCTGGTCCTTACGAATATAATGCTTCCTTAATGGCTATTGCATTCTTGTCTGGTACCATTAAAAATGTAACCTTTTTTTTTCTAAAGGTTCATTATAAAAAACCCATGACATATAATGTTTGATTTTGTATAACTTATTGGATTAAGTATCTCTCTTAAAGTCATTATCATTGTCTGCGAGTAGTATACGCCATTTGAAGTTTGGTAAAAATTCAGTAGAAGAAGAACAATGTATTTATCGTTGATTTATAAGTATCATCTACAATATATACAATCGGTTCAGGGAAGGTTTTAATCTCAACATTTATGTATAGCATCTATCCTGTTTTTACGCTATTCCTTTGGCCTGCTTGCATGACATGTCTTATACAATTTTTATTTTAAATCTTAGCACTATTGTTCATTTCATTTGATAAAGAAATTGATTATATGATTTGATGCCAACACTAATTATGGAACTCTGTTGATGTGAGGCTACCCATCAGGAAGTCCTTCGACCACCCTCCCCTTGGTTTGGGACATCTATCCTACCAGAATGCGACAATGAAAGGACACTGGGTCTCTACGTCATACGTTAAGTGCCACTCTGGAATAAACTGTTGTTATAATTTATCATTCTGTTGAAATTTCCGTTCTCTTTACTTTCATATATTTTTCTAATGTTTTAAAACGGTAATTCCTTGCAGAGACTTCGACCACAAATAATTCTGGATGTCGGTTCCTATTATTTGCAGAAAAGGTATTCGAGTTTCGTGCACAATAAATCTTAGGATTATCTTTCCAAGTTCTAGAAATGAAGACCATGGTTTTGTCCCAACTTTATCGTTATTAAGTGAGGTCTCGTCCTGATTTCCTGTATCAGTTGGTTAAGGGGTAAACCCTATTTTCATGTCGATATCTCATTGTTGGAAGAGAATGCAATCATTGCATGAGGTTGGACACCTTTTTTTTATTTTGGTCTGATTGGATTTGTATCACAAAATTTAAAGGGTTTAAATCACATGATTCTTTCTCTTGTATACTTGTATTTGAAATACGAGGGTTCAACAAATTTAAGTCCAGTCTTAATGGTATTATGTTCTTTGTATTACCTAGATTGTTTATAAATAAGGCATATCAACCTATATACTTCCAGAAAGTATGTCCTCCAAATTTTGTTTTGTTACTTTTGTATTATCATGTTCAACAAAGCTTCGTTGTAGTCAATAGAACTATATTTTTCTTTTATTTCAGAACTATCTGATTCACACCATGGTTGACATGATTTATTATTCGTAAAGCTATCGTATTTTGAACTTATCAAAAAATTGTATATACATCAAAGGGTTCTGTATTTTTGTTTTCTTGAATTCATCAGGCTTTGTCCCCTCTAGCATTTTCTTTACAGAACCTTGTTTGTGTTAAAAGTTTCGATTCGTTTTCTTTTAATTCCTATTTATCTTTTCTAGAAATCCTATTAAGACTAATTAGACTGTTTTTCTTCAATTATATTTTAACACCTGTTGGATCTGAAATCGATAACCTACAGTCATGCATGTATGAAATTAACTTACAATTTTCCAGAAACTTATATTCAAAATCGAATCTCAACGAATTCGAAATAGAATATCGAACTCTTGTATTGGTATTAGGTATATATAAACATATATTATATATATATATATATAATTCTATATGAATATTAATTTTTTCCATGCATCGATATTATGGTAGTGTTATTACTCTGTGTAATTCTTTATAGTAAGATACGAGAGTATAATTACTTTCTATACTTGCACTTATATAAACACAAGATTTACATTATCCGAAAATAGATTCTGACTGACTTTGTTTTTTTAAATAGAAACATTCCAGCATGCTCACAACATTCTGATTCTACCCAGAATTTGGATATAGAGGCAGTTTTTTAATCGAAGTATAAAATTAAACTAGCAGGGGGTTTATCCTACGTTTGTTCCTAACCATTCGTAGTTTAACTCTCAGACATAATTCACATAGTATTATGATAGCTCTATTCTTTTAGTCATTTACATAAAAGCGATAAAAGGAAATTTAACAAAAATAATTCACCTAGTAATATATAGATGTATTCTGGCAGCCATTTAAAACAAGAGATATATAACCCGAAATGAGTAGATGAACATATCTGAAACAGTTCATTGAAAGAAAAAGGGAACAACCACTTTCCTCCCAACCTTAGAATGGAACATCCAATGTCACTTACTCCAATCACCCCATAGCCTGACCATGAATCCATGAGGGAGAACTCAGAACTCCCCTCAGCAATAGTCCTCTTTCTTCAGTAACTTCTCCTTGCCTCACACTTAGAAAATCAGTGTTTCTAATAGCAAGATATAATTATCCTTCTTCCCACATACTAGGCAACGTCCTTCCTCCTCCCATATGTTATATATCAAAAACCATTTTTTCCTAGGTCTTTTTCCCCCTTGGGAATTTTCGCATCTTTCCAAATCCCTAATTTTCAGGGACTTCCCATCGACAAATTCTTGATTTTCCACTTGTAACAATTAGCCCTGAGGTAGTTCCAACATGTTCCTCACTCATGGAGTCATGGTCAATCAATTTTTAACATGGTTGTTCCAGTTGTCCATCAACAATAATTATAAAATATTTTTCTTCATACAAGTGTCATAGTCAAATAGTTATTTGGGTAAAATTAGATCTCTGCCTAATAGTCATAATTATCAATTACAATTAACTAAATTCGAAATTTGGAATTTCCATAAATGGAAAAAAGTTTCCAATTTTTGAATTTACCAAAAACAGAAATAATTTCCTAAGAAATTTCAAATTCAAAAATAATTTATTTTTGGGGATGTTACATCCTTTCCCCCTTCAATAAAACACTTTCCTTAGTGTTTTTTCCTTTCTTGGAACATGATTGGATAATATTTCTGCAAATATCCCTCCAACTCCCAAGTGGCCTCCTCAGGGCTAAAGTGCTTTGATTGCACTTTTACCTGGGCGACGACTATGTTCCAAAGTGTTATTTCTCTCCTGTCCAGAATGCATAGAGGTTCCTCTTAGAACGCGTCTTCTAGTTTCACCTGCAACAAGTTCCAATCGATCATACGAGCAGGGTCATGAACATAATTCTTTAACAAAGAGACATGAAATACATTATGAATTTTAATATTCATAGGAAGTGCAAGTTGGTATGCTACGGGTCCAATTCGAGATAAGATCTTGAAAGGCCCACAAAACCTGGGTGCCAACTTGGCACAGTTCCCTATATTTAGTGAAATTTTTCGGGCTTTGACTTTTAAATACATGTGGTCTCCCACTTGAAATTCCAAGTGTCTTTTTTTTTGGTCCGCGTAACTTTTTTGTCTGTCCTGTGCCTCTTTTAAGTTATGTTGTACTTTTATTACCATTCTCTCCATTTCCTAGAGCATCTCTGGTTGAACCATGATTCTATTAACTGGTTTATCCCAACTAATTGCAGTTGTACAATTTCTGTCGTATAGTACCTCGAAAGGGCTCATTTTAGCCAAAGTTTGGTACCCATTGTTGTATGCAAATTCTACCAAGTGCAGGTAGTCTTCCCACTTGCTTGATTTTGTTCTTACGTACATGAAGAGCATATCTTCTACGATTTGGTTCGTTTGTTCAGTCTGTCCATCCATTTGTGGATGATAACACATGATGAAATTCAAGTTAGTATTTAACCCTGCAAACAATTATTTCCAAAAGGAAGATGTAAATTTTACGTCTCTATCAGAAATCACCATTTTAGGAATACCATGCAACCTAAAAATTTATTTCATGAATATTTCATCGATGTTAATATATTTAAAAGTAGACTTTACAGGAATAAAGTGTGAAGACTTACTGAGTTTATCAATTACCACCATAATTGAGTCATTTTGTTTTTGAGTTCTAGGAAAACCTGTGATAAATTCTAGCGATATAGTCTCCCATTTCCATTCCGGCATAGGTAAGGGTTGCAACAGGTCGGTTGGATGCTGGTGTTTGAATTTTACCTGTTAACAATCTTGACACTTAGCTAAGTATTCTGTTGTTTTTCCCTTCATATTAGGCCAATAAAATAACTTTCTTAGTGTTGTTATCATTTTTTGGTATCCTGGATGAACAAAATATGGTTTCTTATGAACTTCATCCAAAACTCTTGACTTTAATTCTACCGAATCTGGTATGTATATTCTATTTTTAAATCGTAGTAGACCATTTTTGTCCAAACTCAGATCTGTTTTGTCTAAATTTCCTGTAGTGTTCTGTAATTATGCCACTATTTGAGTGTAATTTTTTCCATTATTACCTGCAATATTTATCGTCTGTTCAAGATCTTTTTCTGTCCTACTAATGTTTATTTCAAACAACCCATGAACTCTTCTACTTAAAGCATCAACTACTTTATTTTCCTTACCCTTGATATGTCTTACCTCAAAGTCAAATCCGCTCAAGAAGGCTAGCCATCTTTTTTTCCTTTCATTAAGGTTCGACTGGCTAAAAACAAATTTCACACTATTCTTGTCAGTCAATAACATAAACTTTCTGCCCATTATGTAGTGTCGCCACATCTTTAAGGCACATATTACAACTTCCAACTCTAAGTCATGAGTGATGTAGTTTCATTCATGTTCCTTTAGTTTTTTGGGAATCATAACAAATAACATGCCCCTCTTGGGATAGGACACCACCTAGTCCTTCTTTACTTGCATATACACAGACGGTGAAGTCTTTGTCTGGATCTACTACATTTAAAATGGGTGTGATTGTTAACAATTCCTTTAACTTATTAAAAATGTCTTGAAATTTCTATGACCAATTAAACTTGGTTCCCTTCTTTTGTAATGATGTGATAGGATATGCAATTTTAGAAAATCCCTCTATAAATTTGCAGTAATATCTGGTGATTCTCATGAACGACCAGATGTTCGCTACATCCTTAGGGATCGACCATTCCATGATGGCTCTTATTTTCTCAGAGTCAATTGCAATACCTTATGCATATATTACATGTCCTAGGTACTGTATCTCCTTTTGATAAAAGTCACACTTATCAAATTTAGCATATAGTTTGTGCTTCCTTAAGGTTTGTAGAACTTTACTTAGGTTCTTTTTATGTTCTTTTTCTATTTTAGAATATACTAGGATGTCGTCAATAAATACCAAAACAAACTTGTCCAAGTACTGACTGAAAATACTATTCATTAAACACATAAACATGGTTGGCGTGTTAGTGAGTCAAAATGGTATAACAACAAATTCGTGATGTCCATATTTCATTCGAAAAGTTGTTTTACTTATGTCCTCGTCTTTTATCCTAACTTGGTGGTTGTAACCAGATTGTAAATCCAATTTCGAGAAAATCTTTGCCCCTCCTACTTGATCGAACATATCATTTATCCTCGGTAAGGGGTACTTGTTCTTAATAGTAATTTTATTTAATTGTCTGTAGTCTATGCATAATCTTAGAGTCCCGTCTTTCTTTTTCACAAAGAGGACTAGTGCTCCCCATGGTGAAACACTCGGTCGGATATATTCTTTGTCCAATAATTCCTGCAGTTGAATTTTTAGTTCTATTAATTCCGTCAAACTCATTATGTAAAATCATAATGTTATGGAAAATTATTTTGTCTCACACAAGACTCCTCTGAGAAAAAGGAAGAAAAATGTCGTGCAAGAGGAAGAAGACCAACACATAGAGAGTGACATCAATAGATTCTCCCTTGAAGATATGGATCTTGAGGCGGAAATCGAGAAAATGCCTCCCACACTAGATCAGTCAAAGAACATGGCTCACCATAATCCATCATTGGAAATCATTGAGAATGAAACATTCAACGAAGAGGAGTCATTTACTCTTCAGAGCATTTTCTTTGGTAGGGAATCCAAGAAATTAATTATTGAAAAAATTGATGTGAATAATAAGAAAGGAAAATATCGTCAGAGGTTGACCTAAGAGATATGTGGCCTTCCTAGATTTCTAGAATTCATAGATAAATCGGTGATGGACTGGATGACAAAATTGGTGGTCTTGAAATGGAAAACACGAAATTGAAAGAAACGATCAAGGAACTGGATCCAAGAGCTATGTGGAGATAAATATTAAGAAAAGAATGGCATTGATCACAGAGGCTTGGGAAATTTTGAAAACATGGTTTCTTTTGTCTCGAGGGTGCATGCCTTCCATACCTTGATGTTGTACTACCCTTTGGAAATAGAGTTTCCAACATGATAGAGATAAGGAGAAGATATGAGGATATTCCCTCCCCAAGCCAGATCAAAGAGTTGAATGTGTGTTGGAAAGAACAGATAAAAGACTTGAATAATATTGTTCAAGTGTGTATCCAAGATATATCAAGGAGGGAAGAAGTATTCAAAAGGCTCACGGAGGTGGACCTAGCCAAAACAACTAACAAAGTCCAAGACCCAAAATTAATCTTTAACTCATTGCTCCTAACAAAGCAACAATTTGATGAGAAAGTTGAGATTTTTAAAGGGTTGTCATTTGAAAAGTTTTATGGTATACTTGAATATGATGAGGGCGACATAGAAAATTTTCTAGTGGACTACTCAGTGAAAAATTGGAACATTGAAGAATCATTACATGACATTTCCCTTGATCTGAGAGACTTAGAGGGCGAGTTGTTCAACATCAAAATATGACATGAAATCAAAGTGGGACTAATGAAAAGTTATATTGAAGAATGGGTTAAGAACGTTATCGACAAATTGACCACCGAGGGCCAAGAAACAGTTGAGATGGTTCCTATAACCATTAATGCAGACAATAAAAGGACAACAAGAAGAAAATGAACAAACTAGAGACCATCATAGTAAGTTTATGTTGATCACATCTTTCTTTCTGTATCTAGTCCTTCATCCAGTTACTCTTCTTCTTTGAATAGAAAGATTTAACCAAAGACTGATAAGTTATCTTTTTTTCTTACCATGTCTTTCTTTTCTTTTTACCGCCCACCATCTTCCTTATAAAAGATTCATTCTTGTGTATATTTGTTTCATGGTCCACGGGAGCCCCAATCCCAGTCTTTAAGACAAACACAATTTAAATTTCAAAGATATGTAACAAACTATATATATTTTTAGAAATTTCAGGAATAATCTCGACTGTACTTTGTAACCGAGAGTTTTGAATATAAATTATTTTATGTTGATCTATCATTACATTTATTTGAGATGCCCATGTTCACTCTGTTAAATTTCTCTTATGCATACAGACCATCTTATTTTTATTTTTATTTTTATGTGATAAAAAGTATTTATTTTAAACTATGATGGATGTGTAGAAATTTTTCTTATTTTCTTTAAATATATGAATTTGCTTGCTTCGTGGTCCTTTCTCTGGAACTTCCTTTAGAAAATCAGACAAACATTTTCATTTTATTTTTTTTCAATCTTTATATTTCTTTGAGTACCATGACAAAATTTTACAAATTCCCATATTCTGAACACCTAAAGTCCCGAGAAAATCGTAAAGTAAAGAGGAGTAGCACCTCTATAAAAACGAAAGGGGATTTACATCCTCATAAGGTTTCCATTTCGGTCCTAACATATTCAAGCCTCAACAACTTTGTACCTCCATTGCATCCTCCTGCCACACTTTTTACAAATACAAAATCTACGAGTTCTTGTTAAAGAAAAAGGAATGTCCTTTGGTCATTCATTATCAATTATCATCTGCACTTTTGTGCTATGCTTTGTGAAATTTTTATGGTTTGTGGTTTTTAGCTATATCATTTTGAAAAGTACTTAATTACATTGGAATATCCCAATGTTGATATTATGTTTCATGTCCCCACCTAATTACACATATGTGTATTGTGAATAATCCCGCATGTCTAAAAAATGTGAGAAACAGATAGTTTATGAATCATTATCAACACTAAAATAAATCCGAATATAGAAGTTGGAGTTGAAACTCTCTAATTTGACATGATAAAATCCACCATGATTACAATCATATCTTTCTTTGTTAAGATATCATTACACATTAATAATGCCCTCATGCCCTCCCACTTTTAATTCAAATGTACATCAACTCTATATGATATAGCAAGATTGGAAACTTCAATGTAATGTAAGTCTACATTTATTAGGTGTCCACATTCCCTCATATTTCATAATTTTGGCCACATAGACCAAATCACGCAAAACAAAGAAATCAAGCCCTTCCTATATGATCAAAAGTCATTTTATATGTAAATGTACTAATACCCTTTCATAAAATTGTGGTTTCTATATTAATATATTGATTTATTAGTTTTAAAATAATTATATTTGTTTATTAACTTTATTTTTATTTTTATGTATTATTAATTTATATACTTATTTTAGTAAATAATATTAAAACTAATAAATAAAATACACATATTTTATTGTATTTTATTGTGTTTTGAAATAGTTTCTATCCCTATAAAATCTCCGTCCCTTCTTTCATTTTCTCATCATGTAATATACCTCTCACTTCTAATCAAATTCAACATCACTATAATATACTTCACTTCTAATCAAATTCAACATCACTATAGAGAAAAACTCAAAGATATTAAATCATGCAATAAAGACCACTTTTGGTATTTACTTTTAAATCCCAAAATCACAAAACATAATCTAACTTATTATAAAGAGAAAAATAAAACTTGAAACAAAAATAATCATGAAAACATAAAATATTTACTTTTAAATATTCTTTGAATGATATTATACCCTTCATACCTAAGTTTATGAACTATAATTTCATGCGTTGGATTGAACTCTTTTTCCTTAAAGCTTTGTTCATAGGAATCTTAGGAACCATAAATTTAATTGCCTTTAGATTTGTGCCAATCACAATACCTTCACAATACCTTGTTATGTTTCTTAGAATGAGGTTCATTTAAAAAATAGTGTTAAATATTTTGAATAAAAAAGTATGAATAGATGTATACAATACATACATGCGTTTGCTCATTTGCTAGCATTCAGCACCATAGGATGCTATTCACTTCAAACATAATATTAAATATTTTAAATCAAATAATTACGAATAAATGTTTACAATGCCCTTCTTTTTCTCTTTTGGAAGACTAGGTTTGAAGACTAGGTTTTTTGTGAGTATTCAACAAAACTTGACTTATAGTGTAGTTTTGTTAACATTTTCAATCTCTAAAATGGAAAAATCTCACCCAAATTAAGTTTTTTTTTTAGTATTCAACAAAACTTCACTTATAGTGTAGTTGTGTTAACATTTTCAATCCCTAAAATGGAAAGGTCTCACCCAAATTAGTGGAGAATAAAAGAGGTAGAGGCAACTCACATGATGCTAGTATAATCATTCTACTTCTAATATTCATTCACAACAACTAAATCATTCAACTCTGTATCATTCATTAATAAAATATGCATGCATTCTAATAGAAAAATTAGTAAGAGTGTTAACAGACCAATCATATTATTGAAAAAGAAAAACCAACCGTTACAATCATGTTCATACTTTAATTACACCAGGCGAATATCTATTGACAATGGGCAGATTTAATAGGTTTTTAGTGCTTAATCAGTTTTGTATGGACAAGATTAAATATTGATGGAATATTCTTAGTGATTAACAAAGATTAATATTTTGTTACAAATCCAGAAATATGAATATGAAATGCAACCATTTATAACCATGTACAACCGTGCATTTGTTGCTTCACATTTACTCACGTTATAAAAAATTACTGTATGTGGCGTAGGGTTATCAAAAGCCACCTCTGATAAAATGCTTATCAAATGTCGCCTCGACTTCCACTCGCCACGTTTTACTCTAACAAAGGCAGTCGAGGGGGCAAATTTAGTGCTGTGCGTGGGTGTGCTTGAAACCGTGGCGTAGGGTTATCAAAGGCCGCCTCTGGTAAAATGCTTATCAAATGTCGCCTCGGCTTCCACTCGCCACGTTTTACTCTAACGAGGCAGTCGAGTGGGAAAATTTAGTGCTGTGCTTGAAACGGTGGTCGTTTTTAATGACTGCAGCCTTATCACTTCCACCCATTTCATATATGTACATTGGAATGTACCTGGTCTGTTTCCACGCCTGTGCTTATTATACTTTAGTCTGCAGAGCTTCAACAATGGCGGACAACCAAAACCTTTCGGCGTTGACCAGCCACAAGTTTGTGTGTGGCTGTGCTAGTCTATACTTTTTAAGAAATTCTAAGGTTTAATGGTGGAATGCATTTTGCTTCGTTCGATATCCATAACGTACTTCCCTCCTTTGCCCGCCACCAGTATTATTCTGTGTCCCCATTGTCTCCCTTGACGGGAGAATTTGTATTCAAATTCACATTCCTGTTCCCACCAGAATGCTTCTGCCTGGATTGATGATTATTCATGTTATTATTGTTGTAATATGCATCACGATCATCGCGTTATTATTGTTGTAATATGCATCACGATCATCGCCAAAATACGTCCCTCTATTCTGTTGGTGCAGTGGTAGTATGGTAGATCTCTCGTCGTCATCCCAATCCCGAATCTCCCGAGGCGGCGATGGCCTGCCTGGAGGAATATAAGTCGGAATAGCTCCTAATTCGCCCTCAATCTTTGCAGCACCAGTCTGAGGGATGCCAAGACCGGGTTTGGACCAAATTAATGTTTCAACTTTGGATTTTGTTTTTCCATGCTCTTCTGCGTTCTTCTTCTCATTCTCATGATACCCCTTACAAACATCCACTGGGTTGATTGCCCATGGATTATTAACTCTCTCCTCTTGCAAGGGCGAGGGGGTGGAGATGGATCCCACTGAAATAGTTTTGTCTTCCTCGTCTTTGGCTACAAGGGACGGCTGCTTCTGTCGTGTGAGAACAAGCATATACGGATGGTTTCCACTAGTGTTTCCGTTTGTTGTCGCGGTAGGAGGCTTGGGCTTCGGCTCCTTCTTTGAGGTTCAGCGCGGCGAACTTATTATTCCCTCTTCCCATTCAAATATCCCCTCCGAAAATCGGAGACGGATCTGCACGGCGCTCTTTTCAGATACTCGCATCGTGAAAAATATGAAGAACTGATAGAAATACAGTCGAAAAACCCGACACCCTTCAGAACAATCAAGCGGTGATATTGATGATCGGTGACGTTATGGTGAGAAGTTTAAAGATTATAGTGGGAAAAAATTCTTTCCGTGGGAAATATTATTATAGTAATTTCAACCAATAGGGTTGAGAAACTTAATGGTTTTGCTTAAAAACTTAAAGATGTAAATGGAAGGGCGTGTGGGGTTGTGTTGTTTGACTACTATCCACTGTTTCTAAGTTGCATATCTTGATACAACAAATAAATAATAATTTTTTAATAAAAAAACATTATTTATATATGTTTTTAATATCTATATAATATATAAATGATAGATTTATTATTAATGTTTTTAAATTTTTTAAAATGGGTAATGAATGATATAGTTATAATAGTAGTAATTTATTTATGTAGTAATCTTCCTTTTTCAACAAGTAAGTTGATAGGGTTTGATATGGGGGGTTTTGGAAGAGATTTGAATGGATTATGTTGAAATCCAGGGGTTAGGGAACAAGCTAGACTACTATGAAATAGTTTGTGAACTGGTGCACTATGGGTGATACCTATTAGACTACGTGGAAACTTTTGTCCAAGGGATCCTGGAAGTTTTGAAGGACACAGGAGTGAAAGGGATGAATTATGACACAAGGAATGCCAAGGTGGAGGCCCCTAAGGGTTACTCAAAGGATAAATTAATTCCTAGGGTTTACATCTCTGCAATGGATTTGGGGGCATTGTGGACCATATTCATATGTAAGAAGCAACCCTTCAAACTTTCCTTGTTTTGAAGAACAAATCCGTGGCTACAATTTCTATAGGGTGGAAACTCTATAGACCTTAGGGTTTATTGGTAGCCTCCTAGAACTTCCAGAGTTTACCGACATTGTTCTCTGGTCTCCAGGGATGTGGAAACAAAGGCACCAAAGAGCCCAAATCAAAGGGAAAAAGTGATCAAGAGGAAGGAAGGGCGAGTAAAAATGAATGTGGGAGAGGATTCATAGGAGGATGTAATAAGGATACTAGGTGCTAGGTGGTTTGGTCTCATGTCTTAAAGCTCACAAATATGGCATGCATGTTTCGACCCTCATCAAGAGCTGACCAAGATGACCCTCATCTCAGAAAATCTTCTAGGATCCCCCTTAAGATATGGAATGACAAATTTCTGTGGGATCTAGAGAATTATCTCGGTAGAACCCTTTTGATAGATCTATCATACAAATATACTGTGCATTGATCAATGGTTATAATTTTGGTTAATCTAGACCTATCGAAGGGGTTAACAAAAAGAATGGATGTAGAGGTGGGTGATTGGGAGTATACTCAACTCGTGGACTATGTGAATGTTCCCTTATGGTGCGTTAGATGCCATGGGGTTGATCATGTCATTGAAAACTGCACTAATAACTTTGTCAAGAATGTTTGGTAGAAAAAGGATGGGGGCCACTCCATCCATATGGATTTAAGAGGAAGGACTCACTTGGTTAGTAACCATATTTTGAGGAATGTAGGGTTTTCAAACTTGGAACAAAGGGTGGAGACTGCTAATATTTTGGATCCCTTGGTGTCGTGTACAAGCCTAAGAGGGTTCTTAAGGGTTTACACACTCACCCTATGTCACAAAATACTCATTTATACGAGGTATTTCTCTGACATCACCACACCATTCTGCTTGAAAAAATTGCAATTCCCCGTAAGAATGGTAAAATATGGGGTCGAGAATGTTTGGTGTTATCGAGGACTCTCATACCTATGGACTTGATACATGATAGGGTGCTAGAAAAGGAGTTGGTAAATACTTTTGAAAGTATAATTTAGCCAAAGGTAGCAACAACTTATGAGAACCTAAAAAAATCTCAGGACTCGAGAGAAGCGAAACAATGGAAGGATATGTGTCCCACAGGTAGCTTGGGAAACGTCTCTCTTAATGGTTTGGCACCAATAAATATCATTTGGGTAAGAATTATTTTGATACTTCACTTCGTATTGGTACTTTTTGTGTTGATGGTGGTTTTGTTTTGAATGGCCAATCAAACAAGGAAGGCTATGAGAAGTTGAACAACCCTCTTTTAGCTAACCCATTGTTAAAACCCTAAATTGCACCATACATGCTTACCTGGCATCAGTCCATCTCAGATTCTTTCTTTGCAAAAGCACTGCTGAACAACTCTTTAAAAAAACTCTTTTATAAGGGCCCACGCTCCCTACTCTATTACTGCACGTGTGTACACGCTAGTTGTCCTAAAACAACCTTCGTGGACTGATAAAAGCACGAAAAAATGAAATTTTCCGACAAAACACACATCTCTGGGTGAGTTAACTGAAACTCCTAGCCATGCATGGTCGAGGGTTCGTCCAAATACCTAGCTTCTTCTAGCCTATAAAAGAAGGGCTAGGGGTTCCATTTGGAAGAGGAAAAATATAGCAAAGAAACTCTGCCCATTTGCATATTCCCATTGTCCCAACCCTTTAGCCATCCTTGTGCCAGAAGAGATACTAAGCAAAGAAGTTGGAGGACAGTTGAAGAGGAGCCCAAGATCAGGTTCGCGGAGCGGTGGCTGGTCTCAAATTTTTGTAAGTCGACTCATTCAAACTAATAAAGAAAATGCTTTTCCCATCCCAATTCATGAGTTATTCATAGTTTGTTAATTGCATATTTGAATCTCTAATCCGTTAGTCTATAGGTAGGATACATGTGTAGTTGTTGTTTGTCTTGTATGCAGATCAGCTTTGGAAGGAGAACTACAGACAAGTAATCAAGTGGGACAAGGGATCAACATCGAACGCCTGGAACAAGGTAGGTTGATCTAGCCATGTATTTACTAAAAGGAAATGGGATTTAAGTATGGGGACGAAGGTAGAAAGTAGATTTTTTCTTGGTCATATCTGCATGCAAAGAATAACCCTATTTGCTAGTCCGTAAGGAGATTTCCCTCACAAAAGAATTGGCGACCATACTGGGGAGATCTCTAGGGTTCCTAGGAATTTTATTTGTCTTTTCGGTAGTTTAAAAGACTAGTTTTTCTTGCCTTTTTTTTTTTTTAGTTTCTGCAAAGTCTGAGCTAGCAAAGAGTTTGGTTTACCATACCAGCTTTCTCTGTTATTTGCTTGACTGTGTTTTTCGGGACCCACAGAGGTACATGCGGCCTTCATAAGGTATGCACGCGTGTACTCGCACCCTACTCTCTTAAAGCCCACGTGCGAACGCTAGCTGAGGAAGTAGCAATACCGTGTAGAGTCCAAAGAATTTTTGAGGCAATCATCCTCTTCCCTGTCAGAATCAGACATTCTCAGGGGTTTTCTGGGATTCTTTCTAAGTCTTGTTTGTTTGCAGTCTTGTCTCAGATTGGTTTGTTTTACAAATTTTTTCCTTACATTGTTTGTTTTTTTTGTTAAAAAGAGTGTCCAAGCCTTCAAGCGATCCTGGCTAGCAATATCAATGATCTCTTCTTGGTTTGGGTTGTCTGTTGTTATTTTTTCTCAGATTTTAGAGATACACGTGGCCTGTCCAAGGTCAACCCACATGTACATGCCCTCTGTCTCTATATAGCTCATGTTCACACGCTTGTTGTTGGATCAACAATAGTGTGCTTGTACAGGATAATTTTTGTTAAGGGTAAGGCAATCATCCTTTCCCTTGATGAGAATTATACCTCTCAGGTGTTTAAATATTTGTCTTAGCAGTCAATATCTTAGGATTAATCTTACCCTTAGCTTGTTTTTTCTCATTTAAAAGTTTTCATAAAAAAAATTTGTTTAGGGTTTTTAGACAAGTGTGAGAGTCATTTTTTAAAAGTTACTAGTGTGTGATTTGTTGAATTGTGTGTTTATGCATTATTAGCCAGGGAAAATTCGTTTATTTCATAAGTTTTTACAGTTTACTTAGATCATAAGTAGCTTGTAGTCAAGTGAAATTTCTTTTGAGTTTTCTATCCAAAATCTTAGAAAATTAAAAAAATATTTATTTTGAAAAGTTGTTGAAATTTTCCATTAAATAAAAGTTGTTGTTTCCAGCTTTTTTTTATTCATTCTTTCTTTTGTCTTTTACACATCATCAGTTTCACTTTCATACCCTTTGACATAAGACAAATCCATAAAATTAACACCAAATCTAAAATTTATTAGACTTTTTTGTTTGTAGGGTTAACCAACTAGTTCAGGATTAGGGCCTTGGATTAGGTTGGAGAGGAAACTCTTCAAGGCCATTTAAAATCAAACATTGGAGTCTGAGTTAGGGAGTGTCTAAGTCCAGTATCGTGAAAGTTATCCGGGACCCCCCTCTAACACAGGGGATAAACACGAGGTCGCGTGCGGAAAGGTAGCGGATATAACCCCTCCAAAGCTGGACCAATCGTAGTGGAGAACACATATAGAGGGCTTGTTTTTGGATTCTGTTGATTGCATTTGCCATGGGGGTTCGTGGGTGTCAAATCCGTTCGAGGTCCTCAGTTTTCTTCCGGACCACTTGCTTTCGATACCCTTGACAGGTTTCGGGCTCGATACCCTGCTCATTGTGGTCTACCCGACTTTCTACCTAGTTGCCTATCTTTTTTAGGGACATACACAGGTGACTGCGGGGGTATACCATGGTACCTAGGATAGACATCGAGCCACGCTTTGAAGAGTATACCCGAAGGGTGCTTCCGTGTTTGAGTTTCAATTGCACCGGTAAGTTGCTCTATTGTTGGTTGTTGTAACTATTCTTCCAATTAATTTAGTGTTTTCCTGTCTTATATTCTAGGGACCTTTTTAGTGTGTGTTAATTTTCAACGTTTAGACTACCTTAGAGTGTCTTTGATCTTCTCACACAGCGGACGATCACGAGCTCTGTCGGTCACGAAGGCTTCTTGGCCTGTCGTCGGTTACACTGGAGCCACCCTCGCCACCGTTAAGGAGAAAGCTAGACCAACAAGGGTCTTTTGAAGCGGTCGGGTTACAAGCAATTGTGCCCGACCAACATCCGGAGGAATCGACCATTTTTTACCTTGAAGCACATGCTCTTGGCCTGGTTGAAACCACAACCACTGATTTCTTGTCACCTTTCATCGTACCAATCCAATTTTACGAGCGCCAGACAATGTTGCATACAACAATGGAAACAAATGTTGTTACTCCTTCTGGGAATTCTTCAATTCCCACTATGGTTGTCACCACAAGAAAGTTTTCACCTCCTAACCCACCATCACCGGTCCGAGCCACCATGGTTTTGACCACTTCTACATTTCACAGTGGTCCTATCCCATATTTGGTGACGGCCACAACCGCTTTCACACTAAGTGCGACAAGCCCTCTGTTCTCATACAGGATGCGTAGTTTGGGTACAAGTCCTGTACTTTCCTACTCCACTTTACAGACGTCAGGTCTGGGGGCAAGGAGCTCTAACAGTCCTCTGCAAGGTCACATAGGGGGCACTGCTCCTCCTTTTAACGCTTTCCCTTACGGAGGAGGTCATATCCCTCCTTCGTCCCCTTCACTCAGTGGCTCTCATCAGCAGTCTGTCGGGCAACCTACATACCATAGTTTATTTGGAGCGGGGAGTCAAGGGCCACCTTCGCATAACATGCCGGTAGGTTCAACACTGTTTTCTTTGGCTGGAACGTTTGGTAAAAATTCCTTCTCTTCAGCCACCTTCCCGATTGGGGGCAATCCCAGTTTTGGACAATCTATTCCTATGCAGGGTACTATTCCTGAACAAGGGGCAAACCCAGGAACTTCTTCTGCATCAGGGCCTTGGAATTCTGGGCAGGGATCCGTTCCCTCATCTAGAATGTCGATCTGGGTTAATTCTTTCCACAATCAATGGAACCCCGGATAAACTACTATGTCTATCCCCACGGGACCGACATGGGGCAACCCTTCCCAGATTCCTTCAAATATAATGCATGCCCAACCATCTATTTCCTATTTGGGAAATTAGTCGATGATGTCTCCACATATGCAAAATCTGTACGCGAGCCAGGGCCATGGTTTCTACCAAAATCTGGGCCAGCAACCAAACTTTTCTTGGCAGCCTGGTGCCAGTTAAACTCCATGCCCTTTTTTCCCAGGTTATCACCAACAACCCAAACTACCCTTCCTGGTGACTTTGCACTTTCCAGATTCGACAAGGTTGTTAAATGACCCCATTTTTCATGATCCGCATTGGCCTTCTATGTCTACAGTTGTGATTGTTTCAACATACTCTCATTGGGAGTGCCGCGAAACGGTACATTCATCTCGATCACTCAAGATACTCTTCCTTCGGTGAGCTGGCAATGGATTTCCTAAACCATTTCTAGTTACCTATGAGATACGACGCTCGCACAGAGCTGCTGGCCAATTTCAAGCAGATGACAGTGGACCATATCTCTGATCACATCCGAGAATGGAGACGCCAGAAGAGTCTAATTAAGGTGTCAGTCCCACCAACATTCCTACTTGAGTGGTTCCTTAAGTCTTTGGTCACGTAGTTATCCAAATACATCACAACGTCGGGAGTATTCTCCGAAGAAGACGCCATCATGAGAGATCAACAATTTTAGCTCATATATTCTCAATCTGGTTTATTATACAACATCTTTCCAGATTCGCCACCCTCAATACTGGATAAAACTAGACAGAGAGTTGGACCACATGCCGATGGTATTGTTGGTTCATCACAAACAAATCTTGCTGAGCAATTGATGAATCAGTTGCAACAGTTATCTATACAACACACAACGGCCAACCAAACTACTACTTTGGTTGCTCCCGCTACCAAAATGTCGGAGGTACACACAGTGAAATCAACTAACCCAAAGGCCACCCAACAACCTGAAGGAAAGAAAAAACAACGAAAGAAGGGTAAGGGGGATAAAAAACCTACCAATAATCCTGGCGGGGACAACACTGAAAAATGGAAGGCGAGGTATCCATGCAACTTGTGTGCGGAAGACCACCTGACCCATCTCTGTCCTCGACTCACAGAAGCCCAAAAGTTTGTAACGCAGCAACAGTAGGCTGTGTTGACCAATCCATTTCAACATGGGAAAAATCTAACCCAAGCCTCTTCCATCACAGAAGGGTGCATCCAAGACCCGTCTCCGCCTGTGGACAACCCCACATCCGCGAACGTATATATGGTGAGGGGTGATGCTTTTATATCGACTAGAGCGCATGACTAAAGCAAACCAAGTACTTATGAGAAGGGTAAAGAAGCTAAACTCCCATCTCTTCCTCTACAGATTGAGAAGATGTTGGGTGAAACAATGACACACATTCCCAAAGGCACATTCAAAAAAGCTTCTCATAACCCAAACGCAAGGGCCACCCAGAACTACTCTATGGTGGAATATTTATCACAAGCCCCTTGCGTGATGTCCTTTTTGGAGTTCCTCCAAAGCTGCCCTTCCCAGAGGAAAGCCTTGTTAACTGATTTAGGATCTACCGAGACTTGTAATTCGAGTACAATCATGCAAGATACAACTGACTTAAAATCTCGTCTACCTTACCACGTAGCGTTTCAGATAGTAGTGGCTTATCCCATGAAAACGTTTACTCGAAATATCTTCCGCACAGTGGTTGATGAGGGTGCCTCAACATGTGTTATGTCATTGTCATGTTGGAAAGTTGTTGGCCAACCCGTTTTGTCTCCGTCACCTATTCTCCTCACCACTTTCGACGGTCGTTCATTCCGACCACATGGTATCATCCCTTCTTTCCCCATGAAGTTAGGAGGGAAGACTGTGTGTGTCGAAGTAGAGGTAGTTGATGCTCCCCTCGACTATAACTTGTTGTTAGGAAGGATTTGGACTTATGCCATGCAAGTGGTGGTTGCTACAGTTTTCCAGGTCTTATTGTTTCCACATGAATGCCGGATAGTGACCATCAATCAATTGTCCTTCTCTAGACCTGAACCTGCTTTGGGGGCATCCACGGTCCCAATGATTGATAATCCTCAACCAGGTGTCGTCAACATAGGGGTTGGTTTGTGCCCATCTTTGATGGGTACCTTCGATTACCCGCCCCCTCAAGGTGATATCAAGTTTATATCAAATCACCATAAGGTTAAGATTTTTCAAGTTTCGTCGTTCCGCACGACTTACTTCGAAGATCCGTGGAAATTTCCTTCCCCATCAGCCAAGATTGATGGGATAGGACACCCGGGCATGTCCATGCCCTTATCCGTAGCTGAAGTAGCCTATTCTTTAGTCCAACAAACTTCAGTCCACACTGATCCAGCTCCTGCACAAGAGTTAGATCCACTTCTAGAGCCTGTTTGGGCTTAGGGTTCTCTCGCTCACACCGATTCATTGGACTTAGTCTTGCCCTCTAATGAAGCAATAATTGAAGCACTGATGAGTCTGGATAAACCCTCAGAAGATCTTCATCACAGATCATACTTCCTCCCAGAGTTAATCTGAATTGAAGTGGGAGAATTCACCGTGACTATGACAGGAGATTGGTCTTGTCCTATTAACCCCTTAGTTACACACGAGGTTCATGCTGAGGGTAATATGGCAACTATCATTGCAACCTTACCGATCAATATCTCCCGAAACCCTAGCATTGTGGAGAATGTCTTCGTTGGATATGATTGTTCCCCCGAAGAGATTCAAGTCTACACAGATCTTTTCAAAGAATTTTGCGACGTTTTTGCCAGGTCTTATGAGGAAATGCCAGGCATCAATCCAAAAATAGTTGAACATGAAATCACAACATATCCCGATGCCAAGCCAGTTCGATAGAAGCTTCGTCTAGTTAATCCTAAGAAAGAAGCAGCCATTAAGGTTGAGGTTGATAAATTGCTAAAAGTCATGTTTATCTATCCTATCCATTTGACCCAATGGGTGTCAAACCCCATGCCTGTCAATAAAAAATAAGGCACGATTCGTGTATGTACCGACTTCCATGATTTGAACAAGGCATGTCCCAAAGATAATTTTCCCACACCTTTCATCGACTAGATCATTGACGAATGTGTGGGTTACGAAGCCTTTTCTTTCATGGACAGTTTTTCAGGATATAATCAAATCCAAATCAAACCTGAAGACCAACACAAAACGACATTCATCTTCCCATGGGCTACATTCGCATATCGTAAAATGCCTTTTGGTCTCAAAAACGCTGGAGCCACCTTTCAGCGGGCCATGTCTTTTTCTTTCCATGACCTCAAGCATATAATAGAGGCCTATCTAGATGATTTAGCATCACGATCTCGCAAGAGAACGGATCATCCTACACACCTCCGACCTATCTTCGAACGTTTTCGCTACTTTTCGATTCGCCTAAATCCAAACAAGTGCAACTTCTACATAACGTCAGGACGATTGTTAGGTTTCATAGTGTCAACAACAGGGATCATGGTCGATCCTCTCAAGGTTGAGGCAATAATTCAGTTTCCCCCCCCCCCATGCACAATCCTTCAACTTCATAGTCTACAAGCCAAGGCGAAATTTTTATGATGCTTCATCGCCAACTATGCCAAAATCACCAAGGGCTTTATGCACTTACTGAAGAAAGACGTTCCCTTTTACTGGGACGATGTGGCTCAACGCTCTTTCAATGCATTGAAACATGCCCTCACAACTTCCCCTCTACTCCGGCCACCTAACTATAACAAGGATTTCTTATTATATCTAGATGCAGAAGAGTCAACCATTGGCATGGTTTTAGTTCAGGAAGATGACTTGTTCTCAGAATACATGATCTATTACCTGATCTGAGCCCTCGTAGGACTGGAACTTAATTATTCTCACATCAAAAAACTGGCGTTGGTAGCAATTCATGTTGTTCAATGGTTCTGTCATTGTGTTCTGTTTTGCAAGACCACCATCATTGTTGTCGTGAATCCATTCTAGTACATGTTGACATGATGGGTAATAGGCGGAAATATTAGTAGATGGATAACCATCCTCTAAGAGTTTGACTTAGACTTTGTTTCAGCAAAGTCGAAAAAGTCACTGGTCTCCACAGAACTTATTTCAAAACTTTCGGTTCAGTCAGGTGACGTTGTGCCTAAAGAATTGCATATCCGGAGAGATATGTTTTTGATCACATCTTCAAATCCCTAGTATGGAGATATACTTATCTATCTCCAGACTTTCAAGTGCCCCACCACTGCTTCTCACGATGAGCTTCGATGCATACGCCATGAGGCTAAAAATTATCTCATAATTGATGATACATTGTATCGGAGAGGTGTAGACTGTATCCTACGCCGATGTCTCACTCATGAGGAAGCAGTTATCGTGATTAACGATTTCCATACCGGAGCTTGTGGCAGTCATTTTTCTGGGTTAGCAACAACCCAAAAGATTCTACGAGCAGGTTACTTTTGGCTGACACTTATCGAAGATTGTATCGAATCGGTCAAGAAGTGCCATCCGTGCCAAATCTTCTCTCGGAAGATGAGGGCACATCCTGCTCCCATGTTTCCTGTCATCACAGTTGGTCCCTTCACCAAGTTGGGGATTGATTACACTACTTTCAACCGTCCTTCAGCAAGGGGGCACTGCTATATCATCGTAGCTATAGACTACTTCACAAAGTGGGTCGAAGCTATGCCTATGTTTAAAGATGATGGAGAGACTGCAACTCTCTTTTTATTCAATCAGATAATAGAAAGGTTTGGCATCCCGAGGGAGATTGTCACTGATCATGGCAGTCACTTTCAGAACCAGATGATGACCAAGTTAAAATCAAAGCTTGGGTTACGAAAAGAACATTCATCACCTTACTACCCCCAAGAAAATGGGCAGGTGGAAGCTATAAACAAAACTCTTAAGACTATTTTAGAGAGAACTATCAACTCAGCCAAGTCAAATTGGCATTTGATGTTATACTCGGCATTATGGGCTTTCCGAACATCTGTTAAGACTGCAACCGGATTCTCACCTTTTCAACTCATTTATGGGTTGGAGGCAGTCTTTCCCATCGAATCTCAGATCCTATCTCTAAAGTTGGCAGTACAATTATTGCCAAACACTTCTCCACTTGAAGAACGGTTAATATACCTTGAGCAACTCAATGAGCAGCGTCGTGATGTAGCTCTGGCCAACGAGGCTCGCAGACATAAGGTCAAGTGTCAGTATGATAGGTCCCTTTGTCCTAGGATTTTCTCTGAAGGTGACCTTGTCCTGGTCTACGACCAAGATAAGGACCCCTTGGGGGTAGGAAAATTCAAACCCATGTTCTTCGGACCCTTCATCATAAAAGATATTTTAAAAAAGGGCGCTTATCGTCTAGTTGATTTTGAAGGGAATGCTTTGGTGTAACCTAGAAATGGGCTCTACCTCAAGAAGTATTACTCATAGGAAGGTCACTGTGGGTAAATTTTTGTAACATATGTATAGTCTTTGTACTATTACTTTTTAGTTTCTTTTAGTATTATGGACGTGTCGTTGATACTATCTTTCGTCACTATGGAAAATGTCAAGTGATTCCAAAGTGTTTGTTGGGTATGCAGATGGTGCTAGTCGACACACTCAGAGGCTTGCCTCTGCAACTTGGGTAATCTTTACACCTCAAGGCCAATTATTATCTTCCACATGTATATTCTTAGGTGACACCACAAATATTGTTGTCGAGTATAGCGCAGTTATTGAGTTGCTTCGTGACACTTTGCCATTGGATATCTCTCATCTCTAGGTCTATCTTGATGCTCAACTGGTTGTGTCTCAGTTAAATAGAGTGTACCGGGTTCATGATCCAACTTTACACTGACGATTCCTTTGGGTACGTCTCTTAGAATGAAACTTTGATTATATTACATATTTTCATTTTCCTAGGATATTAAACCAAGTTACAGATACTCTAGCTAATCAAATTTTAGATTGGCATCTTGCACACATATGAAGGAACATTAACATAAGCATGTAAATACCTTTTTTCACACATGATCCATAAGACACAAAAGACCAAAAAAACATATATAATATCATAAAGTAACTAGAGTACATAGATGGACGCGAGCGCCTCAAAAATAGGACCTATAACGAGTCGCAGGGCTTATGCTCTCAAAAAATATATACAAGTAGTGCTCGTGGTACGTCAAAATCTCAAGCTAAAGTCAGGGCATGTGGGCCCTGTTATACTGGTCCACAGCATTGGCTAAGCATCGAAACAACCAGACCCACGTCCATGGTGCCCCCACTAGATGAGGCTGCATAGATGGTGGCAGGTCCTCAATCTCTGCCATCGGGACCGTGCGAGTGAGTGCAGTAAAGTTACGCTCAACCCATCTCAATACCCTCTCAGCCTCCCCGACTAGAATATCTCCTGCTACTGCTGGTCCCTCGACGACTGCAGGTGCGGACCCTAGCCGAGGACAATGCTTATTCCTCGCATAGTCAATGAGTCACACTGGTCCCACATCTGCACACAATGAACACATATCTGTCAAATACTCTGGCATAACAAGAAAAATGATATATATAACAAAAACAACATAAAAATTACATATACAACAAAAAAAAGAAACTACAAAGGTGGAGACTTACCCATCTCCCCTCGGGCCTCACTAGGAGGTACTGGTATCTTCGGGTCTCTCAAAAAATCAATCCCGGCATAGGGGTAGTCCTCTATAACTAAGATCTGTCGTGACAACCATGCGAAAAAGTCATCATCAAAGGACTCATTGGTCCTTTCACCACCTTGTCGCAGCAGTAGTACTGCCCATCTACACACAACACGAAGAGAGGTCTGGTGTCCTCATACCACTACTCGAGGACTAAAACTCAGAACTCTCCTTGTGATCTTGTCCTTGTCACACTCATTAAAAAATGGCCGAGAGATCTTGTCCTTGTCACACTCATTAAAATGGTTTTGAATAGACGTCTTGTCGGTGCCAGTTTATCCCTTTTTCGAATCGACTAGACTATCTTCTAAAAAGGTACCCCAATGGAGTCTCCGTTTATGTTTTTTCAGACTCTCTAAATATGAAAAACCACCAAGCTTACCTTCTCTTGGCTCATTAAACTTACATTGAAGGACGTTACCATTGTGTGTTTTGTTAACCACGTTTGCATATCTTATACGCCAGCCTTGTAACAATTTTCTTATGTGTTTTAACACCCTTGGCCCCTGGAGGATTTTTTCCGAGTATCATTATATTAGAACATCAGTCTTGTCATTGTTCCTTAAACTTGTATGTTTTCAATACTCATTCCCACAATTATTGAAAAAGACAAAAAAAATAAAATATACCCCAAAAAGAGGAAGGGAAAAGTATTTTCTTTATTGGCAGCATAATGAGTCTCCCTTGGATAAATCACATCAGTACATTTGTTCATCAGACTATGGGATGTAGTACGACCTTAGGAAGTTGTTCTTGCTATATAGAGTTGTGTCCTCCACCATTTGGTTATCCTTCCAAACATATGGAGAGTTTGCATTGCCTCCTGCTTCGTAGACTTATGATTAATACCATGCTACCTAAGGCTCATCATTTGTCATGCTATTGTCCAAGGGAAGTTTGTCACCAAGCTTGAGTCAACCCCTCTGCAATTTGTCTCTTGCCCTCATACCCGACCATCCTAAATTTCCAATCAAGTCCTTTTTCAAAATCAATGAAGCCTTCAGCCTGATCATCAAGATTATCTAGTCCATGATCGACGAGTCATCAAAGACCTCTAGGTAGTGAAGTCGTACACTCACATTACACTCCTACCTTGAGTTTTGAAGATTTTGAAGTTGTTGCTCGAGCTCTGAAGATCTCATCTCTAGCCATCAGGTCGTATCAGCTTCTAGAAGATGGATACTCTATATGTAGATCTTTTTGATTTCGAGATGTAGCTCCGCTATGTATTCTTCACGGATAATATTTATATAGTTATATGATATGGATCTACAGTGTATTTGATTGGTAGCCATGATTCTATTTTATCCCGAGCATGGGCATGCCCGCCTCAGTGAGACATTTGTTATTTTGCAGACGACGCCTCCCGGTTCCTGATCCTTGGGCTCAATCATTCGGTACATCAGTAAAGATTGGTAATGTATTTCGGCCATCAGATGCTCTTCTGACCTCACACATTAGCGGGCATTTTCTATAACCCTAAATTGCACCATACATGCTTACCTGGCATCAGGCCATCTCAGATCCCTTATTTGCCAAAGCACTGCTGAACAACTCTTGAAAAAACCTCTTTTATAAGGGCCCACACGCCCTACTCTATTACTGCACACGTGTACACACTAGCTAACCCAAAATAGCCCACATGGACCAACAAAAGAATGAAAAAAGGAAAGTTGTCGACGAAACACACAACTCTGGGTGAGTTAACTGAAACTCCTGGCCATGCATGGCCGAGGGTTCGTCCAAATACCTAGCTTCTTCTAGCCTATAAAAGAAGGGCTAGGGGTCCCATTTAGAAGAGGAAAAATATAGCAAATAAACTCTTCCCATTTTCATATTCCCATTTTCCCAACCCTTTAGCCATCCTTGTGCCAGAAGATATACTAAGCAAAGAAGTTGGAGGACAGTTGAAGAGGATCCCAGGATCAAGTTCGCAAAGCGGTGGCCGGACTCGACTTTTTGTAAGTTGACTCATTAAAATTAATAAATAAAATGATTTTCCCATCCCAATTCATAAGTTATTCATAGTTTGTTAAGTGCATATTTGAATCTCTAACCCGTTAGTCTATAGGTAGGATACATGTGTAGTTGTTGTTTTTCTTGTATGCAGGTCAGCTTTGGAAGGAGAACTACAGACAAGTAATCAAGTGTGACAAGGGATCGACATCGAATGCCTGGAACAAGGTAGGTTGATCTAGCCATGTATTTACTAAAAGGAAATGGGATTTAAGTCTGGGGACGAAGGTAGAAAGTAGATTTTTCTTGGTCATATCTGCATGCAAAGCATAATCGTATTTGCTAGTCCGTAAGGAGATTTCCCTCACAACACCCATATTCCACTAGGATTCACCCTATAGTTGGGTCTAAGGAATTCTATAAACCCCTAGTTCATCTTGGAAAGGGGGGCCCTTCCCTCTCTAGTAACCAAGTCTCCACTTCACAGGGGAATTGTTCTGGGAATTCCTATCTTCTAAGGTCAAAAGGTTTGGTAGGAACCCATGAAAAATTATTATTAAGGGGCCTACATTTTGATACTAAGAAGATAATGGGTATGGGAGGTGTAAGAAGGAAAACCCTAATGCACCATGCCCAGAACAAGCCAACAGTAGAAACTTTGCAAGGCAAACAAAAATCAATTGTTTGGTCTCTTAGAGATTCACAGCCTAAGTCGAGGGCTCGATGATGAAATTCCTCTCACTAAACATAAAGGGTTTGGGAAGCCATGTATAGAAATTATCCCTCCATGCATTAGTTTAAAAAGAACAACCAAATATTTCCTTATCGAAGAAACAATGAGTAAGGGGGATTTAGTTGTGGGAAGTCTCAGAAATTTAATGGCATTTCATGTGCACTCTTTATGGGTTGGCGCATGGAAATTTCTTTATTTTTTTCTTTTTTGTGTAATCAGGTTTATGTATGGTGTTCAAGTGTGAGGACTTGGACACTACACTTACAATATTGAAGGTATATGGGAATTATGACATGAATCATAACTATTGGTATCGGTTCTTCAACTAGTTTGTAATACGGGATAACAATTTGATCATAGGTGGGGATATGAATTTTATTGTAAGCAGGTGGGAGATATGGGGGGCCATGGCTGGACCTAAAATCAACGTGGAGTTATATAAACTTAATCCCACATGGCGGAATAAAAAAACCTAGAATTATTGGGGTCTCTAAGACTTTAGATCACTTTCTAATTACGGAGGAGATGTTAATAGGACTATAAATGCATAAATTATAGGTGGGAACCATAGGGTTCTTGGATCATAATACCATTTTCCTAGAACTCACAAAAGTGGAGGACAAGCCACCTTCTCCATTTAAATTTAATCTAGTCTGGTTGGAGGATTCAACTTTTGTCAACTTAGTTAAGAGGGAGTGGATTCCTTACAATATAGACTCAAGGCTTATAGAAAGAAGCAAATTTCCATATTATTTATTATAACTCAAGAAGAAGTGGTGGAGTGGTTGGTGATAATACTATAAAGAATAGACAAGAATATGAAATATGGGGAGGAAACAATTGCCAATATTTTCAGTAGCAACACATTTGGGGCATTCTTTGCAAATGAACTTTCTACTCTTGTAGAGCTAGATAAAAAAAGGGAAAGGCTTATTAGAGATAGAGAGGAGGACTAGTGGATGAAAAGTACAATGACGTGGTTGGATTTAGGAGATGATAATATTAAATTCATTCATCACTTTACCAACCATAACAATTGCATCAATACAATTTGGGAGATGAAAGATTATGAAGACCACAATGTAAGAGGACTTAGAATTTTAGTATACCTAGGGATTCAATACATTTCCAAAATCTACAAGGAGCTAGAGGTCACTAATATTGCAAATATTGTGAAGGTGTTCTATTATTTTCCTTTGTTGGTTTCTCAGAGGATGGATTTATAAAGAAATTTATAGCTTTCAAACACTAAACTGCAATTATGGATTTAAGTATTTGGGATACAAACTGAAGAAAAAATATTATGGAAAGGAAGATTGGGTTGGTTGATAGTACACATTGAGAAAAGAATTCATCTTTGGTGTAATAATTTTTTGGATGTCCATAGGAAGGAGGCTAACACTTGTGAAGTTAGTTATTGAATCTATTTTGATTTTTTGGAAGCCATTGGTTGATATACCCAAAGGTGTATTAGAAAATATATGTAAAATCAATATCAATTTTCTATGAAGTGGAAAGGACAGTTAGGGAGGAGTTCATTGGGACAATTGGTGTTCTATATCGAATATGAAAAATAAGGCAGTTAGGGCCTAAAAAATATCCATGCTTTAGACTCTCCTTGGTAGCCAAGTCACTTTGGACCTAATAACCAAGGATATATATAGAACAGGATGATAAAACAAAAGTTTATGGCCCTAGACAATATTCTATATTGTATTCAAAATAAGGCCAAGTCTTGGAAAAGTGGATCACTCCTTTGGAAGGCTCCAGTTTCGTCCTTTAACTTATTTCAAATTATATTAGCTTAGAAATTTGGAGATGTAAAAAATTTTAGGGTGGGGTTGGATGTGATTATAGGATGTGGAAACGAGTTTTTCATATCTCTTGGCCTAATCCAACATTTACAGCAACAACAATTAATGGTCCTCTCACAATAAGGGGATCTAGATCGGAGAGACTCATGGCCACAAAGGTGAAACAAAATATAGATATTTTGGTCTCCAAGGGTATTGGGAAATAATTTGGGATGAGTATGTTGAAGAGTTGAAAAAATACCATATTCGTCTTTGGGAGGAAGAAGATAGTCTCGTCTGGATTTCTAATAAGATAGGAGGAAGTTATGAGGCAAATATAGGGTACCGAATCTTGATGTCAACAGAAGATCTACCTTCCATATGGGAATGGGACAAAATTTTGAAGTTTAGGGACTCAAAAAAGAACATTGTTTTCTTTTTTAGCCTTACAAAAAAAAATATTTACCTAGAAGGCCATGCAAAAAGGAGCAGTCCAAGGTCCTAAGATCTGTGCACTTTTCTTTAGGGCAGAATAAACCACAACACACCTCTTTCCCCACTATGTATTTTCAAAACATGTGTGGAAAGGTATAAGCCATTGGTTGAGTCTAATAAATCTTTGGAATGAGGACTCTATTGAACTTTGTCTACATGACTAGTATCGATGCTCAAAATATAAACAATATAGAGTGATTTYGTATCTAGTATTGTGGGGTTTGTGGCCARCCCGAAATGGTAGAATTTTTAAGGTACACAAATACCTACTTTTCAAGTATCCTCACAAGTAGTGGTTCTCTTCATATTCTATAGGATTGGGGCCATTCATACCCTATTTAATGGAACATGGACCAAGGATGTGCACACATTACAATGCAAAGTATGTTTAGGTGTCTCAAAGTACGTTCTCGAGTGTATTACAACTTTGAGGTAACATCATAAAGCATGTCAAGAGGTCTCTTGATGGAATTTTAAGAAGTTTATTCTAATTTTTCACGATTGTTGGCAAGGAATCCAATGTTACACTCTGTTTTTGGGTTTGATAAGAAAAAAAGAAGGTCATTGTAAAAAAAAAAATTTGAGCATAAAAAAAGAGGTCCCTGTAAGTTTTAAACCTGTGAAGTAAAACATTGCTTATAGATTCTTAAGAAAAACAAAATTTAATCAATGGCTCATACACAGAGGACAGAAAGATTTTATACCGGAAACCCTCAATGGGGAAAAACTTTCTTATATTCATTATCTCAAATTTCACCATTCACCATACAATATATACAATTTTTTTAGGTATTATGTATATACCAAAACCCTAATCCCTTAATCCAGGATTAATTTAGAAAACCGCTAAAAATAACAAAAATCGCCCAAAAACAAATTTGTGGTGCTTCCCTGAATGTTGCACATAACCAAGGGGGAATACCTTCCCCCCCCCCTAGGATCCCCTTAGGAAATCTCCCGACACACACGACACAAAGAGCACTACTAGAGGGATCGTCAGACGCACTTGTCAAATCTGACGCGCCCACACACACACATGCAAAGAATATACCACATACCCAACATTCTCTCACTTGTTGTTTTCTTTTCATCCAGGGGTCAGGGGATTATATAGTCAACAAACCAGGGAAACAATGCCCATTGTTACTCTACACCAACTTTTCTGTGCTCACAAACTTTGTCAATGAATCTGTAACATTCTTCAAAGTGTCAACCTTTTCTAGCAACACCTTCTTTTCGTCAACCATGTGCCTCATAAAGTGATATTGAACATCGATATTCTTTGTCTTTTAATGATAAGATGGGTTCGTTTCTAGGAAGATTTCACTTTAATTGTCACAATATAATCTCACTACTTGTTGTACCAACCCAATACCTGAACACAATCTTTGTAACCATACTGCTTCCTTGCTTGCATGAGTGGCTACCATGTATTCAACTTTTGTTGTTGAGAGTGCCACTATAGCCTGTCTTTTTCTCATCCAACTTATTTATCCTCCAAATAGGTTAAACACATACTATATTCAATCAACATAGCTAATCAATTTGGAGCCAGAAAAACTTACTCTCACATAGCGGAATGAAAAAACCTAGGATTATTGGGGTCTCTAAGAGTTTAGATCACTTTCTAATTAAAGAGAAGATGTTAAGAGGACTATACATGCATAAAATATAGGTGGGAACCATAGGGGGTTTGGATCATAATACCATTTTCCTTAAACTCACAAAAGTGGAGGACAAACCACCTTCTCCATTTAAATTTAATCTAGTCTGGTTGGAAGATGCAACTTTTGTCAACTTAGTTAAGAGGGAGTGGATTCCTTACAATATATACTCAAGGCTTATAGAAATAAGAAAATTTCCATATTATCTATTAAAACTCAAGAAGAAGTGGTGGAGTGGTTTGTGATAATACTATAAATCATGGACAAGAATATGAAATATGTGGAGGAAAAAATTGCCGATATTTTTAGTAGAAACACATTTGGGGCATTCTTTGCAAATGTACTTTCGACTCCTGTAGAGCTAGATACAAAAAAGGAAAGGCTTATTAGAGATAGAGAGGTGGACTAGTGGATGAAAACTACAATGGCGTGGTTGGATTTAGGAGATGATAATATTAAATTCTTTCATCGCTTCACCAACCATAAAAATTGCATCAATACAATTTGGGAGATGAAAGATTATGAAGACCACAATGTAAGAGGATTTAAAATTTTTGTATACCTAGGGGTTCAACACATTTCCAAAATCTACAAGGAGCTAGAGGTCACTAATGATGAAAATATTGTGAAGGTGTTCTATTATTTTGCTTTCCTGGTTTCTCGGGAGGATGGATTTATAAAGAATTTTATACCCTTCAAACACTAAACTTCACTTATGTATTTAAGTATTTGGGATACAAACTGAAGAAAAAATATTATGGAAAGCAATATTGGGTTGGTTGATAGTACATATTGAGAAAATAATTCATCTTTGGTGTAATTGTTGGATGTCCACAGAAGAGAGGCTAACACTTGTGAAGTTAGTTATTGAATCTATTTCGATGTTTTGGAAGTCATTGGTTGATATACCCAAAGGTGTATTAGAAAATATATGTAAAATCAATATCAATTTTCTATGGAGTGGCAAGGATTGTTAGGAAGGCGTTCATTGGGTCAATTGGTGTTCTATATCCTAGATGAAAAATAGGGAAGTTGGGGCCTAAAAATATCCATCCTTTAGACTCTCCTTGGTAGCCAAGTCACTTTGGACCTAATAACCAAGGATATATATGGAACAGGATGACAAAAGAAAATTTTATGGCCCTAGACAATATTCTATCTTCGATTGAAAAGGAGGCCAAGTCTTGGACAAATGGATCACTCCATTCGAAGGCTCAAGTGTCGTCCTTTAAATTAATTCAAATTATATTAGCTTAGAAATTTGGACATGTAACAATGTTTAGGGTGGGGATGGACGCTATTATGGGGTAAAATCATGAAGATGGGTAACACTTCCATGACAATCAGATCTCCAAAATTCCTAGAGGCAATTTTTCGGTTGAAAAAATGTTGCTAGGATTTTTTTCGGCCGAAAATTTCCACGTCAAATTTAATGGTGCCCTCAAAATTCGTGTACAATGTTTTTCAAATGAATTATTTTCCCGTGGTGAGCATATTTCGAAAGAAACATTTATTTTTAACAAATTCCCTTAAAAACTAGGTTTCAGTCGAAAGAATATTTCGGTCGAAAACATGAAAATGGGATAGTTTGTAGGAAACTGCAAATTCTCTCCATCTGCCGAAAACCTACAGGGATAGTTTGCAGGATAGTCTGCAGACTCCTACAAATACTCAAAATTTAGTTTTAGAATTGATACCAACATTTTTAAAATTGAATCTACTTTCATTGGGTATAATTTTTTTCATTTTCATTGTTTTTATCTAATTTTATTTAATTTTATAAAAAAATCACTCGATAATATTTTTAGGTTAGATTATGATTCTGTGAAATGAAAAGTCCATATCTCTAAAAATACACACTAGAAAATTATGGAAAATTTATATTCATAATCCTTAAATTGTTCTCTTCAAAAGGGTATTTTTAGATATAGATACATGGTGGAGGAAAACATGTGTTTAAAATATGTAACTTATTGGTCAACTTCAAAAAATTCTAGAAATTATAATATTCATCCCTTAGATTCAAAACTATAGTCATCACAAAATAGAGTCTTTGTAGATTACTGCAGTATATTTCATTTGTCAAAAACAAAATTTTAATAATTTATACATTGTTGTGGGAAAAAATAACTCATTATCTTTCCCGTCATTTTTAAGGAACATATTGTCAAATAATTGCCAAATTGACACATCAAATCTCAATAAAAAAACATTGAAAAATAGTGAGTAGAAAGCTAAAAAAATTATTCATAAGTTTTGTTGTTACAGTAAAGTAAAATTCTAAATAAAAAGAATATTTGTGTTTACCGGAAGTTGAAGAACCTATTAAAATTTTAAAAAAAATGTCATAAAACCAGCAAAAGTGTTACCCATCTTCATGATTTTACCCTATGGGATGTGGAAACAAGTTTTTCGTATCTCATGACCTAATCCAACATTTACAGCAACAACATGTAATGTTCCTTTCACAATAAGGGGATCGAGATCGGAGAGACTCATGGCCAGAAAGGTGAAACAAAATATAGATCTTTAGGTCTACAAGGGGATTGGGAAATAATTTTGGATGAGTATGTTGAAGAGTTGAAAAAAAACCATATTCTTCTTTAGGAGGAAGAAGATAGTCTTTTCTGTATTTCTAATAACATATGAGGAAATTATGTGGCAAAGATAGGGTACTGAATCTTAATGTCAACATAAAATCGTCCTTCCATATGGGCGTGGGACAAAATTGTGAAGGTTAGGGCCTAAAAAAAGAACAAACTTTTTATTTTTTGGCCTTACAAAACAAATTATTTACCTAGAAGGCCATGCAAAAAGGAGCAGTCCAAGGTCCTAAGATCTGTGCACTTTTCTTTAGAGAAGAAGAAACCACAACACACCTTTTTGTCCACTATGTATTTTGAAAACATGTGTGGAAAGGTATAAGCCATTGGTTGAGTCTAATAAATCTTTGGAATGAGGACTCTATTGAACTTTGTCTACACGACCAGTATCGATGATCAAAATAGAAACAATATAAGTCCATTTCCTATCTAGTATTGTGGGGTTTGTGGCTAGCCTGAAATGGTAGAATTGTTTTAGGTACACAAATACCTACTTTTCATGTATCCTCACAAGTAGTGGTTCTCTTCATCTTCTATAGGTTTGGGGTGATCCATACCCTATTTAATGGAACATGGACTGAGGATGTGCACACATTTTTCACGATGTTTTGTAAGGAATCTAATGTTACACTCTGTTTTTGGGTTCGATAAAGACAACAAAAGGTCACTGTAAAGAAATCATTTGAGCATAAAAAAAGAGGTCTTTATTGGAAGTAGACCCAAAGATGTAGCCAAAATTGGGTGAAATTTGTTATCAAACTTGTGTATGTGATATTATCATTGTTGTTCATTTTGTGCTCTGTTATTTGTAAATATTTTATCATGAAAGTGTATTTGGTTAGATACGTGTTTCACATGTAAATTGCAAACAATCAAGTGGTCATTATTATTTCTAAGATCAAGTAGATGTTTATATGTATTTAAGAACTAATATCTAGGGATGTTTCAGATCAAGTTGGCATTAGAGCGAGGTTTGACAAGTTTTTGTGAGTGAATTCTTACAAGAGAAAAATTCAAACTTGGTAAAGTAAAGCTTGAAAGTTATAAGTCTAAGATCGAAAGAAGACTTTGTAAACATAGTATGGATTTCAAAGGAAAGGAAGGAGAAGACCCTCCCATGAGTCCAAAATAAATTATGGATATACTTCTGTTGATGAGAGAGATAATAGATAATTTGCAGTGGAGAATTAAAAATACTGTAAGTGGAGAATCTT
>SNQJ01S0005601.1:203237-213877 GCA_010110895.2 Picea sitchensis
TTCTTGGCCTATCATCGATTACACTGGAGCCACCCCCGCCACCACTAAGGCAAAAGCTAGACCAACAAGGGTCTTTTGAAGCGATCGGGTCAAAAGAAATTGTGCCCCACCAACATCCGAAGGAATCGACCGTTTTATACCTTGGAGTGAAAGATTTTGGTCTAGTTGAAACCTCAAGCACTGATCTTTCAGCACCCATCATCGTACTGATTCATCCTTACGAGTGTCAGATAATGTCACAAGCAGCAATGGAAACAAATGATGTTACTCCTTCTGGGAATTCTTCAATTCCCACGACGGTTGTCACCACAGGAGAGTTTCCACCTCCTAACCCACTGTCATCGTTCTGAGCCACCATGGTCTCGGTCGCCTCTACCTCGCACAGTGGTCTGATCCCATCTATGGCGGTGGACACAACCCCTTTCCCACCAAGTGCGATAGGCCCTCCATTCTCATACGGGATGCCTAGCTTAGGTACAAATCCTGTACTTTCCTACTCCACTTCATAGACTTTAGGTCTGGGGGCAGGGAGCTCTAACACTCCTCTGCAAGGCCNTTTTTTTTTTTTTTAGTTTCTACAAAGTCTGAGCTAGCAGAGAGTCTGGTTTACCATACCAAATTTCTCTATTATTTGCTTGACTGTGTTTGCCAGGACCCACAAAGGTACACACAGCCTTCATAATGTCTGCATGCGTGTACCCACGTTCTACTCTCTTACAGCCCGCGTGCGAACGCTAGCTGAGGAAGTAGAAGTAGCGTGTAGAGTCTAGAGAATTTTTGAGGCATTCATCCTCTTCCCTGTTAGAAACAAACATTCTCAGGGGTTTTCTGGGATTCTTTCTAAGTCTTGTTTGTTTGCAGTCTTGTCTTAGATTGGTTTGTTTTACAAAAWTTTTCCTTACATTGTTTGTTTTTTCTGTTAAAAAGAGTGTCCAAGCCTTCAAGCGATCCTGGTTAGCAATATCAGTGGTCTCTTCCTGGTTTGGGTTGTCTGTTGTTATTTTTTCTCAGATTTTAGAGATACACGTGGCCTGTCCAAGGTCAGCCCGCATGTACACGCCCTCTGTTTCTATACAACTCATGTTCACATGCTTGCTGTTGGATCAACAATAGCGTCCTTGTATAACATAATTTTTGTTAAGGGTAAGGCAATCATCCTTTCCTTTGATGAGAATTATACCTCTCAGGTGTTTAAATATTTGTCTTAGTAGTCAGTAGCTTAGGATTAATCTTACCCTTAGCTTGTTTTTTCTCATTTAAAAGTTGTCATAATTTTATTTTTTTTAGGGTTTTTAGACAAGTGTGAGAGTCATTTTTTAAAAGTTACTAGTGTGTGATTTGTTGAATTGATTATTTGTGATTTGCGATTAGGCCAAAAAAAAAAATTCTTGGTTTTTACTTGTTGGCATTTTTCCTTTTTGCTTTATCAACATTTAAATTAAAAAAAAAAATCTCTTTCATTTTCTTGTTTGGTTGAAGAGTGTGTTTCTGCATTATTAGCCAGGGAAAAGTCGTTTATTTCGTAAGTTTTTGTATTTTAATTAGATCATAAGTAGCTTGTAGTCAAGTGAAATTTCTTTTGAGTTTGCTATCCAAAATCTTAGAAAATTAAAAAAATATTTATTTTGAAAAGTTGTTGAAATTTTGCATTAAATAAAAGTTGTTGTTTCCAGCTTTTTTTTATTCATTCTTTCTTTCGTATTTTACACATCATTAGTTTCACTTTCATACCCTTTGACATAAGACAAAGACATAAAATTAACCCTAAATCTAAAATTTATTAGACTTTTCTGTTTGTAGGGTTAACCAACTAGTTCAGGATTAGGGCCTTGGATTAGGTTGGAGAGGAAACTCTTAAAGGCCATTTAAAATCAAACATTGGAGTCTGAGTTAGGGAGTGTCTAAGTCCAGTATCGTGAAAGTTATCTGGGACCCCCCTCTAACACAGGGGATAAACATGAGGTCGCGTGCAGAAAGGTAGCGGATATAACCCCTCCAAAGCTGGACCAATCGTAGTGGAGAACACATATAGAGGGCTCGTTTTTGGATTCCGTTGATTGCATTTGCCACGGATCTTTGTGGGTCTCGAATCCGTTTGAGCTCCTCAGTTTTCTTCCATACCACTTTCTTTCGATACCCTTGACAGGTTTCGGGCTTGATACCCTGCTCATTGTGGTCTACCCAACTTTCGACTATACCCGCCTGGTGACTGTTTGCGCGCTGGAAACCTAGTTGCCTATCTTTTTTAGGGACATACACAGGTGACTAAGGGGGTATACCATGGTACCTAGGATATACATCGGGCCAATATTTGCAGAGTATACTCGAAGGGTGCTTCCGTCTTCGAGTTTCACTTGCACTGGTAAGTTGCTCTAGTGTTGGTTGTTGTAACTTTTCTTCCAATTAATTTAGTGTTTGCCTGTCTTGTCTTCTAGGGACTTTTTTAGTGTGTGTTACTTTTCAACGTTTAGACTACCTTAGAGTGTCTTTGATCTTCTCACACAGTGGAGGATCATGATCTCTGCCAGTCATAAAGGCTTCTTGGCCTGCCGCTGGTTACACTGGAGCCACCCCCGCCACCGTTAAGGCGAAAGCTAGACCAAGAAGGGTCTTTTGAAGCGACCGGGTTACAAACAATTGTGCCCGACCAACATCCGGAGGAATAGACCGTTTTGGACCTTGAAACGCATGCTCTTGGCCTGGTTGAAACCCCAACCACTAATTTCTTGGCACCTTCCATCGTACCAATCCAATTTTACGAGCACCAGACAATGTTGCATACAACAATGGAAACAAATGTTGTTACTCCTTCCGGGAATTATTCAATTCCCACTACGGTTGTCACCACAAGAGAGTTTTCACCTCCTAACCCACCATCACCGGTCTGAGCCACCATGGTTTCGACCACTTCTACATTGCACAGTGGTCTGATCCCATCTTTGGCGACGGCCACAACCATTTTCACACCAAGTGCGATAGGCCCTCTGTTCTCATACGGGATGCCTAGTTCGGGTACAAGTCCTATACTTTCCTATTCCACTTTACAGACTTCAAGTCTAGGGGCAGAGAGCTCTAGCGCTCCTCTGCAAGGTCACATAGGGGGCACTCCTCCTCCTTTTAATTCTTTCCCTTACGGAGGAGGTCATATCCCTCCTTCGTCCCCTTCACTCAGTGGCTCGCATCAACAGTCCACCGGGCAACCTACATACCATAGTTTATTTGGAGCAGGGAGTCAAGGACCACCTTCGCATAACATGCCGGTAGGTTCAACACTATTTTCTTCGGCTGGAATGTTTGGTAACAACACCTTCTCGTCAGCCACCTTCCCGACTAGGGGCAATCCCAGTTTTGGACAATCTATTCCTGCACAAGGGGAAAACCAGGAACTTCTTCCGCATCAGGGCCTTGGAATTCTAGGCAGGGATCCGTTCCCTCATCTGGAATGTCGATCTGGGATAATTATTTCCACAATCAATGGAACCCCATACAAACTACTATGCCTATCCCCACGGGACCAACATGGGGCAACCCTTCCCAAAGTCCTTCAAATATAATGCATGCCCAACCATCTATGCCCTATTTGGGAAATCAGTCGATGATGTCTCCACATATGCAAAATCTGTATGCTAGCCAGGGCCATGGTTTCTACCAGAATCCGGGCCACCAGCCAAAACCTTTCCTGGCAGCCTAGTGCCAGTTAAACTCCATGCCCTTTTTTCCCAGGTTATCACCAACAACCCAAACTACCCTACCTGGTGACTTTGCACTTTCCAGATTTGACAAGGTTGTTAAATGACCCCATTTGTCACGATCCGCGTTGGCCTCTTATGCCAACAAAGTTGCCTTCGGACATTCCAAAGTTCGAATCCAAGCCTAACAAAGATCCAGGTGATCATGTGACTAACTTCCATCTTCGGTGCTCATCTAACTCATTGAAAGATGACTCCGTATAGTTGTGATTGTTTCAACGTACTCTCATTGGGAGTGTCGCGAAATAGTACATTGAGCTCGATCACTCAAGATACTCTTCCTTCAGTGAGATGGAAATGGATTTCCTAAACCATTTCCAGTTACCTATGAGATACGACGCTTTCACAAAGCTACTGGCCAATTTCAAACAGATGAAAGCGGACCATATCTCTGATCACATCCGAGAATGGAGACGCCGAAAGAGTCTAATTAAGGTGCCAGTCCCACCAGCATTCCTACTTGAGTGGTTCCTTAATTCTTTGGTCCTACAGTTATCCAAACACGTCGCAACGTTGGGAGTATTCTCCGAAGAAGACGCCATCATGAGAGCTCAACAATTTGAGCTCATATATTCTCAGTCTGGTTTATTATACAACATCTTTCCAGATGCGCCATGCTCAATACTGGATAAAACTAGACAAAGATTTGGACCACATGCCGATGGTATTGTTGGTTCATTACAAAAAAATCCCACTGAGCAATTGATGAATCAGTTGCAGCAGTTATCTATACAACACACAACGACCATCCAAACTACTACCTTGGTTTCTCCCCCTACCAAAACGTCGGAGGTACACACAGTGCAATCAACTAACCCAAAGGCCACCCAACAGCCTGAAGGAAAGAAAAAACAACGAAAGAAGGGTAAGGGGGATAAAAAACCTACCAATAATGCTCGCGGAGACAACACTGAAAAACAAAAGGCGAGGTATCCATGCAACTTGTGTGCGGAAGACCACCCGACCCATCTATTTCCTCGACTTGCAGAGGCCTAAAAGTTTGTAATGCAGCGACAATAGGCTGTGTTGACCAATCCATTTCAACATGGGAAAAATCTAACCCAAGCCTCTGCCAGCACGAAAGGGGGCAGCCAAGACCCCTCTCCACCTGTGAACAACCCCACATCTGCGAACGTATATATGGTCAGGGGTGATGCTTTTATATTAACTAGAGCGCATGACTATAGCAAACCAAGTACTTCAAAGAAGGGTAAAGAAGATAAACTCCCATCTCTTCCTCTACAGATTGAGAAGACGTTGGGTGAAACAATGACACGCATTCCCAAAGGAACATTCAAAAAAGCTTCTCATAACCCAAACGCAAGGGCCGCCGAGAAATACTCTGTGGTGGAAGATTTATCACAAACCCCTTGCGTCATGTCTGCTTTCGAGTTCCTCCAAAGCTGCCCTTCCCAGAGGAAAACCTTGTTAATTTCTTTAGGATCTACCGAGACTTGTAATCCGAGTACAATCATGTTGGATACAACCGACTTAAAACCTCATCTACCTTACCACGTAGCGTTTCAGATAGTAGTGGCTTATCCCACGAAAAGTTTTACTCGGAATATCTTCCGCACAGTGGTTGATGAGGGCGCCTCGACATGTGTTATGTCGTTGGAATGTTGAAAAATAGTTGGCCAGTGCGTCTTGTCTCCGTCACTTACTCTCCTCACCACTTTCGACGGTCGTTCGTTCCGACCACATGGTATCATCCCTTCTTTCCCCGTGAAGTTACGTTGGAGTAGGGGTAGTTGATTCTCTCCTCGACTATAACCTCTTGTTAGGAAGGAGTTGGACTTATTCCATGCAAGTGGTGGTTGCTATAGTTTTCCAGGTCTTATTGTTTCCACATGAAGGCCGGATAGTGACCATCAATCAATTGTCCTTCTCTAGACCTGAACCTGCTTTGGGGGCATCCACGGTCCCAATGATTGATAATCCTCAACCAGGTTTCGTCAACGTAGGGATTTTTTTGTGCCCATCTTTGATGGGTACCTTCAATTACCCGCCCCCTCAAGGCAATATCAAGTTTATATCAAATCACCATAAGGTTAAGATTTTTCAAGTTTCGTCCTTCTGCACGACTTACTTCGAAGACCCGTGGACATTTCCTTCCCCATCAACCAAGATTGATGGGATAGGACACTTGGGCATGTCCATGCCCTTATCCGCAGCTGAAGTAGCGTACTCTTTAGTCCAACAAACTTTAGCCCACACTGATCCATCTCTTTCACAAGAGTTAGTTCCACTTCTAGAGCCTGTTTGGGCTCAGGGTTCTCTCGCTCACACCGATTCATTGGACTTACTCTTGCCCTCTGATGAAGTAATAATTGAAGCAATGACAAGTCTGGATAAACCCTGGGAAGATCTTCATCACAGATCATACTTCCTTCCAGAGTTAAGCCGAATTTAAGTGGGAGAATTCACCGTGACTATGACGAGAAATCGATCTTGTCCTATTAATCCCTTAGCTAGACACGAGGTTTATGCTGAGGGTAATATGGAAACTATCGTTGAAACATTACCGATCAATATCTCCCGAAACCCTGGCATTGTGGAGAATGTTTTCGTCGGAGCTGACTGTTCCCCCGAAGAGATTCAAGTCTACATAGATCTTTTCAAACAATTCCGCGATGTTTTTGCCAGGTCTTATGAGGAAATGCCAGGCATCAATCCAAAAATAGTTGAACATGAAATCACAACATATCTTGATTCCAAGCCAGTTCGGCAGAAGCTTCGTCATTTAATCCTAAGAAAGAAGTAGCCATTAAGGTTGAGGATGAGAAATTTCTAAAATTTGGGTTTATCTATCCTATCCATTTGACCCAATGGGTGTCAAACCTTGTGTTGGTCAATAAAAAATAAGGCATGATTCATGTATGTACTGACTTCCATGATTTGAACAAGGCATGTCCCAAAGATAATTTTCCCACACCTTTCATCGACCAGATCATTGACGAATGTGTGTGTTACGAAGCCTTTTCTTTCATAGATAGTTTTTCAGGATATAGTCAAATCCAAATCAAACGCGAAGACCAACACAAAATGACATTCATTTTCCCATGGGGTACATTCACATATCGTAAAATGCCTTTTGGTCTCAAAAATGCTGGAGCCACCTCAAGCATATAATCGAGGCCTATCTAGATGATTTAGCATCATGATCTCGCAAGAGAATGGATCATCCTACACACCTCCGACTTATCTTAGAACGTTGTCACTACTTTCAGATTCGCCTGAATCCAAACAAGTGCAGCTTCTACGTAACGTCAGGACGATTGTTAGGTTTCATAATGTCAACAACAGGGATCATGGTCGATCCTCTCAAGGTTGACGAAATAATTCAGTTGCCCCCCCACGGACAATCCTTCAACTTCAGAGTCTACAAGGCAAGGTGAAATTTTTACGATGCTTCATATCCAACTTTGCCGAAATCACCAAGGGCTTTATGCGCTTACTGAAGAAGGATTCTCCCTTTCACTGGGATGATGTGGCTCAATGCTCTTTCAATGCATTGAAACATGCCCTCACAACAACCCCTCTGATCCAACCACCTAACTATAACAAGGATTTATTATTATATATAGCTGCAACAGAATCAACCATTGACATGGTTTTAGTTCAGGAAGATGACTTGTTCTCAGAATACATGATCTATTACCTGATCTGAGGCCTCGTAGGACTGGAACTTAATTATTCTCACATCAGAAAACTGGCGTTGGCAGCAGTTCATGCTGTTCAATGGTTCCGTCATTATGTTCTGTTTCGCAAGACCACCGTCATTGTTGTCGTGAATCCATTCCAGTACATGTTGACATGACAGGTAATAGGCGAAAAAATTAGTAGATGGATAGTCATCCTCCAAGAGTTTGACCTAGACTTTGTTTCAACAAAGTCCAAAAAGTCATTGGTCTCCGCGGAACTTATTTCAAAACTTCCGTTTGAGTTAGGTGACATTGTGCTTGAAGAATCGCCTATCTAGAGAGATATGTTTTTGATCACATCCTCAAATCCCTGGTATGGAGATATACTTATCTATCTCCAGACATTGAAGTGCCCCACCACTGCTTCTCGCGATGAGCATTGACGCATACGCCATAAGGCTACGAATTATCTCATAATCGATGATACATTGTATCGAAGAGGTGTAGATTGTATCCTACGCCGATGTCTCACTCATGAGGAAGCAGTTATCGTTCTTAATGATTTCCATACCGGATCCTGTGTTGGTCATTTGTCTAGGTTGGCAACAACACAGAAAATTATACGAGCAGGTTACTTCTGGATGACACTTATCAAAGATTGTATCGAATCGGTCAGGAAGTGCCATCCATGCCAAATCTTCTCTCGGAAGATGAGGGCACATCCCGCTCCCATGTTTCCTGTCATCACAGTTGGTCCCTTCACCAAGTGGGGGATTGATTACACTACTTTCAACCCTCCTACAGCAAGGGGGCACCACTATATCATCCTAGTTGTAGACTACTTCACAAAGTGGGTCGAAGCTATGAAAATATTTAAAGATGATGGAGATACTGCATCTCTCTTTTTGTTCAATCAGATAATAGCAAGGTTTGGCATCCCGAGGGAGATTGTCACTGATCATGGAAGTCACTTTTAGAACCAGATGATGACCGAGTTAACATCAAATCTTGGGTTACAGCAAGAACATTCTTCACCCTACTACCCCCAAGCAAATGGGAAGGTGGAAGCTGTAAACAAAACTCTTAAGACTGTTTTAGAGCAAATTATCAACTCAACCAAGTCAAATTGGCATTTGATGTTATAATCGGCATTATGGGCTTATCGAACATCTGTTAAGACTGTTACTAGATTCTCACCTTTTCAACTCATTTATGGGTTGGAGGCAGTCTTGCCCATCGAATGTCAGATCCTATCTCTAACGTTGGTAGTACAATTATTTCCAAACACTTCTCCACTTGAAGAACAGTTAGTATACCATGAGCAGCTCAATGAGCAGCATTGTGATGTGGCCCTGATGAACGAGGCTCACAAACATAATGTCAAGTGTCAGTATGATAGGTCTCTTTGTCCTAGGATTTTTTCTGAAGGTGACCTTGTCCTGGTCTACGACCAAGATAAGGACCCCCTGGGGCTAGGAAAATTCAAACCCATGTGCTTCGGACCCTTCATCATAAAAGAGGTTTTAAAAAAGGGTGCTTATCGTCTGGTTGATTTTGAAGGGAATGCTTTGGCGCAACCTAGAAATGGGATCTACCTCAAGAAGTATTACTCATAGGCAGGTCACTGTGGGTAACTTTTTGTAACATATGTATAGTCTTTGTACTATTAATTTTTATTTTCTTTTAGTATTATGGATGTGTCGTTGATACTATATTTCATCACTATGGAAGATGTCAAGTGATTGCGAAGTGTTCGTTGGGTATGCAGACGGTGCTAGTCGACAAACTCGGAGGCTTGCCTCCGCATATTGGGTAATCTTTACACCTCAAGGCCAATTATTATCTTCCAAAGGTATATGCTTCGATGACACCACAAATAATGTTGCCGAGTATAGCGCAGTTATTGAGTTGTTTCGTGACAGTTTGTCATTGGGTATCTCTCATCTCCGGGTCTATCTTGATGCTCAACTGGTTGTGTCTCAGTTAAATAGAGTGTACTGGGTTCATGATCCAACTTTACACCGACGATTCCCTGGGGTACGTCTCTTAGAATGAAACTTTGATTATATTACATATTTTCATGTTCCTAGGAGATTAAACCAAGTTACAGATATTCTAGCTAATCAAATTTTAGATTGACATCTTGCACACATATGAAGGAACATTAACATAAGCATGTAAACACTTTTTTGCACACATGATCCATACGACACAAAAGACCAAGAAAACATGTATAATATCATAAAGTAACTAGAGTACATAGATGGACGCGAGCGCCTCAAAAATAGGACCTATAACGATTCACAGGGCTTATGCTCTCAAAAAATATATAGAAGTAGTCCTCGTGGCACGTCAAAATATCAAGCTAAAGTCAGGGCCTGTGGGCCCTATTATACTGGTCCACAACATTGGCTAAGCGTCGAAACAACCGGACCCACGTCCGTGGTGGCCCCACTACATGAGGCTGCATAGATGGTGGTAGGTCTTCAATCTCTTCCATCGGGACCATGCGAGTGAGTGCAGTAAATTTATGCTCAACCCATCTCAATACCCTCTCAACATCCCTGGCTGGAAGATCTCCTGCTACTGCTGGTCCCTCGGCGGCCGCAGGCATGGCCCCTAGCAGAGGAAAATGCATGTTCCTCGCATAGTCAACGGGTCACACTGGTCCCACATCTGCACACAATGAACATATATCCGTCAAATACTCTGGCATAACAAAAAAAATGATATATATAACAAAAACAACATAAAAATTACATATACGACAAAAAAAAAACCCTACAAAGGTGGACACTTACCCATCTCCCCTCGCGCCTCAGTAGGAGGTACTGGTATCTCCGGGTCTCTCGAAAAATCAATCCCGACATAGGGGTAGTCCTCTATAACCGGGATCTGTCGTGACAGCCATGCGAAAAAGTCATCATCGAAGGACTCATTGGTCCTTTCACCACCCTGTCGCGGCAGTAGTACTGCCCATCTACACACAACAAGAAGAGAGGCATGGTGTCCTCGTACCACTACTCGAGGAATAAAACGCGAAACTCTCCTTGTGATTGTCTTTGTCACACTCATTAAAAAATGTCTGAGTGATCTTGTCCTTGTCACACTCGTTAAAATGGTTTTGAATAGATGTCTTGTCGGTGCTAGTTTACCCCTTTTTCGAACCGACTAGACTATCTTCGAAAAAGGTACCCCAATGGAGTCTCCTTTTATGTTTTTTCAGACTCTCTAAATATGAAAAACC
>SNQJ01S0005601.1:238107-256153 GCA_010110895.2 Picea sitchensis
TGTTAAGACTACAACCAGATTCTCACCTTTTCAACTCATTTATGGGTTGGAGGCAGTCTTTCCCATCGAATGTCAGATCCTGTCTCTAAAGTTGGCAGTGCAATTATTGCCAGACACTTCTCCACTTGAAGAACGGTTAGTATACCTTGAGCAGCTCAATGAGCAGCGTCGTGATGCGGCCCTGGCCAACGAGCCTCACAAACATAAGGTCAAGTGTCAGTATGATAGGTCCCTTTGTCCTAGGATTTTCTCTGAAGGTGACCTTTTCCTGGTCTACGACCAAGATAAGGACCCCCTGGGGGCAGGAAAATTCAAACCCATGTGCTTCAGACCCTTCATCATAAAAGAGGTTTTAAAAAAGGGCGCTTATCGTCTGGTTGATTTTGAATGGAATGCCTTAGTGCAGGCTAGAAATGTGCTCTACCTCAAGAAGTATTACTCACAGGCAGGTCACTGTGGGTAAATTTTTGTAACATATGTATAGTCTTTGTACTATTACTTTTTAGTTTCTTTTAGTATTATGGACGTGTCATTGATACTATCTTTCGTCACTATGGTAGATGTCAAGTGATTCTGAAGTGTTCGCTCGGTATGCAGATGGTGCTAGTCGACACACTTGGAGGCTTGCCTCCGCAGCTTGGGTAATATTTACACCTCAAGGCCAATTATTATCTTCCATAGGTATATGCTTAGGTGACACCACAAATAATGTTGCTGAGTATAGCGCAGTTATTGAGTTGCTTCATGACACTTTGTCATTGGGTATCTCTCATCTTCGGGTCTATCTTGATGCTCAACTGGTTGTGTCTCAGTTAAACAGAGTGTACCGGGTTCATAATCCAACTTTACACCGACGATTCCTTAGGGTACGTCTTTTAGAAAAAAACTTTGATTATATTACATATTTTCATGTTCCTAGGAGATTAAACCAAGTTACAGATACTCTAGCTAATCAAATTTTAGATTGGCATATTGCGCACATATGAAAGAACATTAACATAAGCATGTAAATACTTTTTTGCACACACGATCCATAAGACACAAAAGACCAAAAAACCATATATAATATCATAAAGTAACTAGAGTACATAGATGGACGCAAGCGCCTAAAAAATAGGACCTATAACGAGTCATAGGGCTTATGCTCTCAAAATATATATACAAGTAGTGCTCGTGGCACGTCAAAATATCAAGCTAAAGTCAGGGCCTGTGGGCCCTGTTATACTGGTCCACAACATTGGCTAAGCGCCGAAACAATCGGACCCACGTCCGTGGTGCCCCCACTACATGAGGCTGCATAGATGGTGGCAGGTCCTCAATATTTTCCATCGGGACCGTGTGAGTGAGTGCAGTAAAGTTACGCTCAACCTGTTTCAATACCCTCTCGGCCTCCTCGGCTGCAAGATCTTCTGCTAGTGCTGGTCCCTCGGTGGCGGCAGGTGCGGCCCCTAGCCGAGGACAATGCATGTTCCTCGAATAGTCAACGGGTCACACTGGTCCCACATCTGCACACAATGAACACATATCCGTCAAATACTCTGGAATAACAAAAACAATTATATATATAACAAAAACAACAAAAAAATTACATATACAACAACAAAAAAAAAAACTACAAAGGTGGAGACTTACCCATCTCCCCTCGCACCTCATTAGGAGGTACTGGTATCTCTGGGTCTCTCGAAAAATCAATCCCGGCATAGGGGTAGTCCTCTATAACCGGGATCTATCGTGACAGCCATGCGAAAAAGTCATCATCGAAGGAATCATTTGTCCTTTCACCACCCTGTCACGACAGTAGTACTACCCATCTACACACAATAGGAAGAGAGGCCTGGTGTCCTCGTACCACTACTCGAGGACTAAAACTCAGAACTCTCCTTGTGATCTTGTCCTTGTCACACTCATAAAAAAATGGCCGAGTGATCTTGTCCTTGTCACACTCATTAAAATGGTTTTGAATAGACGTCTTGTCGGTGCTAGTTTACCCCTTTTTCGAACCGACTAGACTATCTTCGAAAAAGGTACCCCAATGGAGTCTCCTTTTATGTTTTTTTAAACTCTCTAAATATGAAAAACCACCGATATTACCTTCTCTTGGCTCATTAAACTTACATTGAAGGACGTTACCATTATGTGTTTTGTTAACCGCGTTTTCATATCTTATATGCCAGCCTTGTAACAGTTTTCTTCTGCGTTTTAACACCCTTGACCCCCGGAGGATTTTTCTCGAGTATCATTATATTAGAACATCAGTCTTGTCCTTGTGCCTTGAACTTGTATGTTTGCAATACTCATTCCTCCATTGTAACGTACCATTCCTTTATTCTTTTTCCCACAATTATTGAAAAAGACAAAAAAAATCAAATATACCCCAAAAAGAGGAAGGGAAAAGTATTTTCTTTACTTGCAACATAATGAGTCGCCCTTGGATAAATCACATTTGTCCGTTTGTTCATCAAACTATGGGATGTAGTATGACCTTAGGAAGTTGTTCTCGCTATATAGAGTTGTGTCCTCCACCGTTTGGTTATCCTTCCAAACATATGGAGAGTTTTCGTTGCCTCCTGCTTCGTAGACTTATGATAATTACCATGCTACCTAAGACTCATCATTTGTCGTGCTATTGTCCAAGGAAAGTTTGTCACCAATCTTGAGTCATCCCCTCTGCAATTTGTCTCTTTCCCTCATACCCAACCATCCTGAATGTCCAATCAAGTCCTTGTTCAAAATCTCGAGCTCTCAAGATATCATCTCTAGCCATCAGGCCGTATCAACTTCTAGAAGATGGATACTCTATATGTATATCTTTTTTATTTCGAGATGTAGCTTCGTTGTGTATTGTTCACGGCTAATATTTATATAGTTATATGACATGGATCTACAATGTATTTGATTGGTAGCCATGATTCTATTTTACCCCGAGCATGGGTATGCCCGCCTCACTAAGACATTTGTTATTTTGCAGACGACGCCTCCCGATTCCTGATCCTTGGGCTCAATCGTTCGACACATCAGTAAATATTGGTAATGTATTTGAGCCATCAGATGCTCTTCTGACCTCACATATTAGGGGGCATCTGTTATAACCCTAAATTGCACCATACATGCTTACCTGGAATCAAGCCATCGCAGATCCCTTTTTTGCCAAAGAACTGCTGAACGACTCTTTAAAAAACCTCTTTTATAAGGGCCTACGCGCCCTACTCTATTACTGGACGTGTGTACACACTAGCTGACCTAAAAAAGCCCACGTGGACCAACAAAGCCATGAAAAAAGGAAATTTGTCGACGGAACACACAGCTCTGGGTGAGTTAACTGAAACTCCCGGCCATGCATGGCCGAGGGTTCGTCCAAATACCTAGCTTCTCCTAGCCGATAAAAGAAGGGATAGGGGTCCCATTTGGAAGAGGAAAAATATAGCAAAGAAACTCTTCCCATTTTCATATTCCCATTGTCCCAGCCCTTTAGCCATCCTTGTGCCAGAAGAGATACTAAGCAAAGAAGTTGGAGGATAGTTGAAGAGGATCCCAGGATCAAGTTCGCGGAGTGGTGGTCGGTCTCGACTTTTTGTAAGTTGACTCATTCAAAGTAATAAATAAAATGATTTTCCCGTCCCAATTCATGAGTTATTCATAGTTTGTTAAGTGCATATTTGAATCTTTAACCCGTTAGTCTATAGGTAGGACACATGTGTAGTTGTTGTTTGTCTTATATGTAGGTCAACTTTGAAAGGATAACTGTAGACAAGTAATCAAGTGCGACAAGGGATCAACATCGAATGCCTGGAACAAGGTAGGTTGATATAGCCATGTATTTACTAAAATGAAATGGGATTTAAGTCTGGGGACGAAGGTTGAAAGTAGATTTTTTCTTGGTCATATCTGCATGCAAAGCATAACCCTATTTGCTAGTCTGTAAGGAGATTTCCCTCACAACATCCATATTCCACTAGGTTTCACCCTATAGTTGGGTCTAAGGAATTCTATAAACCCCTAGTTCATCTTGGAAAGGGGCCCCCTTCCCTCTCTAGTAACCAAGTCTCCACTTCACAGGGGAATTGTTCTGAGAATTCCTATCTTCTAAGGTCAAAAGGTTTGGTAGGAACCCATGAAAAATTACTATTAAGGGGCCTACGTTTTGATACTGAGAAGATAACTGGGATGGGAGGTGCAAGAAGGAAAACCCTAATGCACCATGCCCAGAACAAGCCAACAGTAGAATCTTTTCAAGGCAAACAAAATTCAATGGTTTGGTCTCTTAGAGATTCACAGCCTAAGTCGAGGGCTCGATAATGAAATTCCTCTCACTAAACATAAAGGGTTTGGGAAGCCATGTATAGAAATTATCCCTCCATAGGTTAGTTTAAAAAGAACAACCAAATATTTCCTTATCAAAGAAACAATGAGTAAGGGGGATTTAGTTGTGGGAAGTCTCAGAAATTTAATGGCATTTCACGTGCACTCTTTATGGGTTGGTGTATGGAAATTTCTTTAATTTTTTTTTTTTTTATGTAATCATTTGTATGTATGGTGTTCAAGTGTGAGTACTTGGACACTACACTTACAAAATTGAAGGTATATGGGAATTATGACATGAATCATAACTATTGGGATCGGTTCTTCAACTAGTTTGTAATACAGGATAACAATTTGATCATAGGTGGGGATATGAATTTTACTGTAAGCAGGTCGGAGATATGGGGGGCCATGGCTGGACCTAAAATCAACGTGGAGTTATAAAAACTTAATCCCACATGGCGGAAAAAAAAAACCTAGGATTATTGGGGTCTCTAAGATTTTAGATCACTTTCTAATTACGGAGGAGATGTTAATAGGACTATAAATGCATAAATTATAGGTGGGCACCATAGGGTGCTTGGATGATAATACCATTTTCCTGGAACTCACAAAAGTGGAGTACAAGCCACCTTCTCCATTTAAATTTAATCTAGTCTGGTTGGAGGATGCGACTTTTGTCAACTTAGTTAATAGGGAGTGGATTCCTTACAATATAGACTCAAGGCTTATAGAAACAAGAAAATTCCGATATTATTTATTAGAACTCAAGAAGAAGTGGTGGAGTGGTCGGTGATAATACTATAAAGCATAGACAAGAATATGAAATATGGGGAGGAAACAATTGCCAATATTTTCAGTAGCAACACATTTGGGGCATTCTTTGCAAATGAACTTTCGACTCTTGTAGAGCTAGATAAAAAAGGGGAAAGGCTTATTAGAGATAGAGAGGAGGATTAGTGGATGAAAAGTACAATGGTGTGGTTGGATTTAAGAGATGATAATATTAAATTCATTCATCACTTCACCAACCATAAAAATTGCATCAATACAATTTGGGAGATGAAAGATTATGAAGACCATAATGTAAGGGGACTTAGAATTTTGGTATACCTAGGGGTTCAACACATTTCCAAAATCTACAAGGAGCTAGAGGTCACTAATATTGCAAATATTGTGAAGGTGTTCTATTATTTTCCTTTCTTGGTTTCTCAGAGGATGGATTTATAAAGAAATTTATAAGTTTTAAACACTAAACTTCAATTATGGATTTAAGTATTTGGGATACAAACTGAAGAAAAAATATTATGGAAAGCAAGATTGGGTTGGTTGATAGTACACATTGAGAAAAAAATTCATCTTTGGTGTAATAATTTTTTAGATGTCTATAGGAACGAGGCTAACACTTGTGAAGTTAGTTATTGAATCTATTTTGATTTTTGGGAAGCCATTGGTTGATATACCCAAAGGTGTATTAGAAAATATATGTAAAATCAATATCAATTTTCTATGAAGTGGAAAGGACAGTTAGGAAGGAGTTCACTGGGACAATTGGTGTTCTATATCGAATATGAAAAATAAGGCAGTTGGGGCCTAAAAAATATCCATGCTTTAGACTCTCCTTGGTAGCCAAGTCACTTTGGACCTAATAACCAAGGATATATATAGAACAGGATGATAAAACAAAATTTTATGTCCCTAGACAATATTCTATCTTGTATTCAAAAGAAGGCCAAGTCTTGGAAAAGTGGATCACTCCTTTGGAAGGCTCCAGTATTGTCCTTTAACTTAATTCAAATTATATTAGCTTAGAAATTTGGAGATGTGACAAATTTTAGGGTGGGGTTGGATGCGATTATGGGATGTGGAAACAAGTTTTTCCTATCTCATGGCCTAATCCAACATTTACAGCAACAACAATTAATTTTCCTCTCACAATAAGGGGATCTAGATCGGAGAGACTCATAGCCACAAAGGTGAAACAAAATATAGATATTTTGGTCTCCAAGGGTATTGGGAAATAATTTGGGATGAGTATGTTGAAGAGTTGAAAAAATACCATATTCGTCTTTGTGAGGAAGAAGATAGTCTCGTCCAGATTTCTAATAAGATAGGAGGAAGTTATGAGGCAAATATAGGGTACCGAATGTTGATGTCAACAGAAAATCTACCTTCCATATGGGAATGGGACAAAATTTTGAAGTTTAGGGACTCAAAAAAGAACATTTTTTTCTTTTTAAGCCTTACAAAAAAAATTATTTACATAGAAGGCCATGCAAAAAAGAGCAGTCCAAGGTCCTATGATCTGTGCACTTTTCTTTAGACCAAAATAAACCAAAACACACCTTTTTCCCGACTATGTATTTTAAAAACATGTGTGGAAAGGTATAAGCCATTGGTTGAGTCTAATAAATCTTTGGAATGAGGACTCTATTGAACTTTGTCTACATGACTAGTATCGATGCTCAAAATATAAACAATATAGAGTGATTTCATATCTAGTATTGTGGGGTTTGTGGCCAGCCCAAAATGGTAGAATTTTTAAGGTACACAAATACCTACTTTTCAAGTATCTTCACAAGTAGTGGTTCTCTTCATATTCTATAGGATTGGGGCCATTCATACCCTATTTATTGGAACATGGACCAAGGATGTGCACACATTACAATGCAAAGTATGTTTAGGTGTCTCAAAGTACGTGCTCAAGTGTATTAAGACTTTGAGGTAACATCATAAAGCATGTCAAGAGGTCTGTTGATGGAATTTTAAGAACTTTATTCTCATTTTTCACGATTGTTGGCAAGGAATCCAATGTTACACTCTATTTTTGGGTTTGATAAGAAAAAAAGAAGGTCATTGTAAAAAAAATCATTTGAGCATAAAAAAAGAGGTCTCTGTAAGTTTTAAACCTGTGAAGTAAAACATTTCTTATAGATTCTTAAGAAAACCAAAATTTAATCAATGGCTCATACACAGAGGAGAGAAAGATTTGATACCGGAAACCCTAAACCGAGGAAAACTTTCTTATATTCATTATCTCAAATTTCACCATTCACCATACAATATATACAATTTTTTTAGGTATTCTGTATATACAAAAACCCTAATCCCTTAGTCCATGATTAATTTAGAAAACCGCTAAAAATAGAAAAATCCGCTAAAAATAACAAAAATCACCCAAAAACAAATTTGTGGTGCTTCCCCGAACGCTGCACGTAACCAGGGGGGAATACCTTTCCCCCCCTTGGGATCCCCCTAGGAAAGCTCCCAACACACACGACACAAAGAGCACTACTAGAGGGATCGTCAGACGCAGTTGTCAAATATGGCGCGCCCACACACACACATGCAAAGAATATAACACATACCCAACATTCTCCCACTTGTTGTTTTCTTTGCATCCAGGGGTCAGGGGATTATATAGTCAACAACCCAGGGCAAGAATGCCCATTTTTATTCTACACCAACTTTTCTGTGCTCACAGACTTTGTCAATGAATCTACAACATTCTTCAAAGTGTCAACCTTTTCTAGAAACACCTTCTTTTCCTCAACCATGTGCCTCATAAAGTGATATTGAACATCAATATGCTTTTTCTTTGAATGATAAGTTGGGTTCTTTTATAGGAAGATTTCACTCTAATTTTCACAATATAATATCACTACTTATTGTACCAACCCAATACCTGAACACAATCTTTGTAACCATATAGCTTCCTTGCTTGCATGAGTGGCTACCATGTATTCAACTTCAGTAGTTGAGAGTGCCACTATAGCCTGTCTTTTTCTCATCCAACTTATTGTTCCTCCAAATAGGTTAAACACATACCATATTCAATCAATAGACCTAATCAATGTGGAGCCAGAAAAACTTACTCTCACATGGCGGAATGAAAAAACCTAGGATTATTGGGGTCTCTAAGAGTTTAGATCACTTTCTAATTACAGAGAAGATGTTAAGAGGACTATACATGCATAAAATATAGGTGAGAACCATAGGGGGTTTGGATCATAATACTATTTTCCTTGAACTCACAAAAGTGGAGGATGCAACTTTAATCTAGTCTGGTTGGAAGATGCAAGTTTTGTCAACTTAGTTAAGAGGGAGTGGATTCCTTACAATATATACTCAAGGCTTATAGAAAGAAGAAAATTTCCATATTATCTATTAAAACTCAAGAATAAGTGGTGGAGTGGTTTGTGATAATACTATAAATCATGGACAAGAATATGAAATATGTGGAGGAAACAATTGCAAATATTTTTAGTTGCAACACATTTGGGGCATTCTTTGCAAATGAACTTTAGACTCTTGTAGAGCTAGATACAAAAAAGGAAAGGCGTATTATATATAGAGAGGTGGACTAGTGGATGCAAAGCACAATGGCGTGGTTGGATTTAGGAGATGATAATATTAAATTCTTTCATCGCTTCACCAACCATAAAAATTGCATCAATACAATTTGGGAGATGAAAGATTATGGAGACCACAATGTAAGAGGATTTAAAATTTTAGTATACCTAGGGGTTCAACATATTTCCAAAATCTACAAGGAGCTAGAGGTCACTAATGATGAAAATATTGTGAAGGTGTTCTATTATTTTCCTTTCCTGGATTCTCGGGAGGATGGATTTATAAAGGAATTTATACCCTTCAAACACTAAACTTCACTTATGAATTTAAGTATTTGGGATACAAACTGAAGAAAAAATATTATGGAAATCAATATTGGGTTGGTTGATAGTACATATTGAGAAAAGAATTCATCTTTGGTGTAATTGTTGGATGTCCATAGGAGAGAGGCTAACACTTGTGAAGTTAGTTATTGAATCCATTTCGATGTTTTGGAAGCCATTGGTTGATATACCCAAAGTTGTATTAGAAAATATATGTAAAATCAATATCAATTTTCTATGGAGTGGCAAGGATAGTTAGGAAGGAGTTCATTGGGTCAATTGGTGTTCTATATCCTAGATGAAAAATAGGGCAGTTGGGGCCTAAAAATATCCATCCTTTAGACTCTCCTTGGTAGCCAAGTCACTTTGGACCTAATAACCAAGGATATATATGAAACGGGATGATAAAAGAAAAGCTTATAGCCCTAGACAATATTCTATATTGGATTCAAAAGGAGGCCAGGTCTTGGACAAATGGATCACTCCATTGGAAGTCTCAAGTGTCGTCCTTTAACTTAACTCAAATTATATTAGCTTAGAAATTTGGAGATGTAACAAAGTTTAGGGTGGGGATGGACGCTATTATGGGGTAAAATCATGAAGATGGGTAACACTTTCATGACAATCGGATCTCCAAAATTCCTAGAGGCAATTTTTCGGCCGAAAAAATGTTGCTAGGATTTTTTTCGTCCGAAAATTTCCACGTCAAATTTAACGGTGCCCTCAAAATTTGTGTACAATGTTTTTCAAATGAATTATTTTCCTGTGGTGAGCATATTTCGGCCGAAACATTTATTTTTAACAAATTTCGTTAAAAACTAGGTTTCGGTGGAAAGAATATTTCGGCCGAAAACCTGAAAATGGGATAGTTTGTAGGAAACTACAAATTCTCTCCATCTGCCGAAAACCTACAGGGATAGTTTGCAGGATAGTCTGCAGACTCCTACAAATACTCAAAATTTAGTTTCAGAATTGATACCAACATTTTTAAAATTGAATCTACTTTCATTGGGTATAATGTTTTTCATTTTCATTGTTTTTATCTAATTTTATTTAATTTTATAAAAAAATCACTAGATAATATTTGTACGTTAGATTATGATTTTGTGAAATGAAAAATCCATATCTCTAAAAATACACACTAGAAAATTATGGAAAATTTATATTCATAATCCTTAAGTTGTTCTCTTCAAAAGGGTATTTTTRGATTTTACTTTAAGTAAAAATTAAGATAGATACATGGTGGAGGAAAACATGTGTTTAAAATATGTAACTTATTGGTCAACTTCAAAAAATTCTAGAAATTATAATATTCATCCGTTAGATTCAAAACTATAGTCATCACAAAATAGAGTCTTTGTAGATTACTGCAGTATATTTCATTTGTCAAATACAAAATTTTAATAATGGATACATTGTTGTGGGAAAAAATAACTCATTATCTTTCCCGTCATTTTTAAGGAACATATTGTCAAACAATTGCCAAATTGACATATCAAATCTCAATAAAAAAAAAATTAAAAATAGTGAGTAGAAAGATAAAAAAATTCTTCATAAGTTTTGTTTTTACAGTAAAGTAAAATTCTAAATAAAAAAAATCCTTGTGTTTACCGGAAGTTGAAGAACCTATTAAAAATTAAAAACAAAATGTCATAAAACAAGCAAAAGTGTTACCCATCTTCATGATTTTACCCTATGGGATGTGGAAACAAGTTTTTCATATCTCATGACCTAATCCAACATTTACAGGATCGAGATCAGAGAGACTCATGGCCACAAAGGTGAAACAAAATATAGATATTTAGGTCTCCAAGGGGATTGGGAAATAATTTTGGATGAGTATGTTGAAGAGTTTAAAAAATACCATATTCTTCTTTAGGAGGAAGAAGATAGTCTTTTCTGTATTTCTAATAAGATATGAGGAAATTATGTGGCAAAGATAGCATACTAAATCTTGATGTCAACAGAAAATCATCCTTCCATATGGGGGTGGGACAAAATTTTGAAGGTTAGGGCCTCAAAAAAGAACAAACTTTTTATTTTTTGTCCTTACAAAACAAATTATTTGCCTGGAAGGCCATGCAAAAAGGAGCAGTCCAAGGTCCTAAGATCTGTGCACTTTTCTTTAGAGAAGAAGAAACCACAACACACCTTTTTGTCCACTATGTATTTTGAAAACATGTGTGGAAAGGTATAATCCATTGGTTGAGTCTAATAAATCTTTGGAATGAGGACTCTATTGAACTTTGTCTACACGACCAGTATCGATGATCAAAATATAAACAATATAAATCCATTTCCTATCTAGTATTGTGGGGTTTGTGGCTAACCTGAAATGGTAGAATTTTTTTAGCTACACAAATACCTACTTTTCATGTATCCTCACTATTATCACTCCAAGAAACCCTTTGTGGTTGTATACCAAAGGTGCTTGGTAACTTCAAGTAAAAATGTTTTTGTATTTTGTGTAAATGGATCAATGGGATAAATCAATTCAAATATGGTATTCAGATAGTCAAGATGGTAATCAAATGAACCAGTGCTCTCAAAGATTGATAATCAATAGATAACTTTAAGTGGGTGAAGAACAAATTGATTATAAACCAGTACACCATGTAGGGCCTAATAAACAATAAAGAAACTGTTTACCAAATTATGAGCCAAACAATGAGATAACAGTGATTCAAGGCTAGACAACTCAATAACAGTACAGAAAGAAGGTGGAGAAACTGACATCAAAAGAGAGAGAAATCTGCGATTTAGTATTAGCATCTATGGGCCTATTTACAATATATCATTTCTGTATTCCAAAAAACTCCCCTAGAAACTCCTTTTACATATGTTTATATAGGAAAAGATACTCTTTATCCTCTAAAGGCTCGAGTCAACCTTCTTCTTTCTAAATTTAGAAAACAGTTACAATAATCGACACTTGTACAAACAAAACTATATATAAAAGAAATCTTGACAACGCTATCTCAAAAATCTCGAATGTTGGAAAGATGGAGTCAAGGCTATTTTAAAATCTAGAAAAATATGGATGATAAAGATCTCGAACTACCTTTGAAATCTTGAGTTACAAAGATGATGCCAGCTGTCTTCAAAAATGATGTCTCAAAATAGAGATACTCTTCCATATAATTAGGAAAATTTTCCTTTAATTGCTACCTCGAATCCTGGGTTGAATTTCTAAGTTTATAGCTGAATCAATTTACCTTGATTGCCACTTAGATAGCCTTGATATCTGCAGAAAATTTGTTCTCTGCCAAATGTGTCTGAGGTGTCTTCATGGTGCTACCTATATCTCTTGATTTATTGCCACATGTGCATTTACTCCTCCCGTTGGAAAGCTATGACTAACAAAAAGGGATCGAATCCTTAACTGGCTACATAAAATCTGGAACCAATTTGCCACCTTTACATTTGAGAAGCTTCTTTTCTTTTTCACTCAAGTGCAAATAGACATTTTCTTCACTCTACTTTTCTTCTCTTCATTTTCCAAAAGTGGTTGATTAGATAGATTTGATAATTCATTAATAAAGCCTTAGAAGAGGTTTCAATTCATTCTCATGCAAAAAATTACGATCTGGGCGAAAAACGTAACATTATGGCCGTGATAGGCTTTCACCAGCTTATTTACCGACAAATCCGCTCCTAAGCTGGTGAAAGGCGGCGCTTTCACCAGCTAACTAGCAAAATTTTCGGCGAATTAGCTGGTGAAAAGAGCAGATTTTCAAAATCAAATTTCTCGRTCATAGAAAATCCGTTTTTCATGCCTGAATAGTCGATCGACATMTAGAAAATCAAATCTTTCCAATGGTGTTTCTAAATATTCCTTTGGATCTCGGGAAGGGATTKAAAAGTTCCCTTCAAGTTTAATCATCATTCTTTCAAAAATGCCAGTGCATTTTTATTGCTAACAGGAAGGACATACAGTCCAATTATTTTCTGAACAAAGAGCCACTGCGTCTTCTTTCCATTTGAAATTCAAAACCCCAAACGATTCTGCACACCAAACACTGTGATATGCTATTTGGGTCGAGGTCTTGCGCTGGTGAAAATACTTGGTTCTGTTTTTCAACATTGAAAACTTACCATACAATTGTGGGTGATGTGTGTTGGGGAATTGAACCAATTTGATGTTGTCAGTCAGGTAGTACAGCTCCCGTCCTTGTGATAATGGATTCAGATTTGCCATTTTCGACACCATGAGTGTGAAACATGCATCACTGAACAAGATCCACTTTGTAATCCTATTTCGACGTGCAAACTAGAGTTTCCATCATTACCCAGCTTTACCGGCGCATCCTTCTTGATTTGCATGACGTGGGTTGATCGTATCATCATTTGATTTTCAAAACATGGATAAAACTCACGTGATTCCCGCTTTCACCAGCTAATAGCCCGTGAAAAACACTCCTTGGCTGTTGAAAACTGCCACTTTCACCAGCGCACAATCCCGTGAGAAATGCTCCTTAGCTATTGAAAGTCATCACTTTCACCAGCGCACAACCCGTGAGAACGCTTCTTTCGATGTTTGAAAATTTTCACTTTCACCAGTTAACAACCTTTGAGAAATSCTCCTTAGCTATTGAAAGTGACCACTTTCACCAGCTAACCATCCTCTTTTAAACACGCGTTAGCTGTTGAAAGCATCTTATGAAAATTTTAAAGAGAAGACCTTTATAGGTCATCTTATTTCTAAGACAAAAATCAAAACCTAAGTCTTGCAGCTAGAAAAACTCAAAACTAAATTTGAGAAAACTACCAATAGCCATGTTATCCACCACAAAATGCGACCATAGGGACAGGTTCATTTTGGGAGCTAACACTCACAAGTAGTGGTTCTCTTCATCTTCTATAGGTTTGGGGCCATCCATACCCTATTTAATGGAACATGGACCGAGGATGTGCACACATTTTTCACAATTTTTTGCAAAGAATCTAATGTTACACTCTATTTTTGGGTTCGATAAACACAACAAAAGGTCACTGTAAAGAAATCATTTGAGCATAAAAAAAGAGGTCTTTATTGGAAGCAGACCCAAAGATGTAGCCAAAATTGGGTGAAATCTGTTATCAAACTTGTGTGTGTGATATTATCATTGTTGTTCATTTTGTGCTCTGTTATTTATAAATATTTTATCATGAAAGTGTATTTGGTTAGATACGTGTTTCACATGTAAATTGCAAACAATCAAGTGATAATTATTATTTCTAAGATCAAGTAGATGTTTATATGTATTTAAAAACTAATATCTAGGGATGTTTTGGATCAAGTTGGTATCAGAGCGAGGTTTGACAAGTTTTTGTGAGTGAATTCTTATAAGAGAAAAATTCAAACTTGGTAAAGTAAAGATTGAAAGTTATAAGTCTAAGATCGAAAGAGGACTTTGTAAAAATAAGATGGATTTCAAAGGAAAGGAAGGAGAAGACCCTCCCATGAGTCCAAAATAAATTATGCATATACTTCTCTCGGTGAGAGAGATAATAGATAATTTGCAGTGGAGAATTAAAAGTATTGTAAGTGGAGAATCTTCATTTAAAGGAGAAGTAGGAGACGAAGGTGGTGGAAGTTTAGAGACCCCTTCACCATCCTCATCATCATCTTCTTCTAACAGGAAAATAAAACTTGAAACAAAAATAATAATGAAAACATAAAATATTTACTTTTGCATCTTCCTTGCTTGAATGATATTTGCCTAGGTCCTTTTGCATCTTCCTCCTCCCATATGCTATATATCAAAAACCATTTTTGCCTAGGTCCTTTTCCCCATTGGGAATTTTCACAACTTTCCAAATCCCTAATTTTCAAGGGATTCCCATGGCCATATTATGGATTTTACACTTGTAACAATCATATCTGAGGCAGTTCCAACATGTTCCCCACTCATGGAGTCATGGTCAGCTGATTTTTAACATGGTTGTTCCATTTGTCCATCAATAATAATTATAAAATATTTTTCTTCATACAAGTGTCATAGTCAAATAGTTAGTTGGGTCAAATCAGAGCTCTACCCAACATTCATAACTATCAATTACAATTAACTAAATTTGAAATTCGGAATTGCCATAAATGGAAAATATTTTCCAATTTTCGAATTTAGCAAAAACGAAAATAATTTCCTAAGAAATTTCAAATTCAAAAATAATTTATTTTTGGGGATGTTACAACGCCCCTTAGAATAATCGTGAGCGTCTGTCATAGTATTCCCTCACGACATCTTGGATATCTCAAACTAGGTACTCGTTAACCTACAGTTCGAGCCACGACGAGAGTGCTACTAGGCAATGGTTGGGCTGCTGCCACACCTCTCCCTCAATGTATCTTGTTGTCGTGCATGAACCCTCTACTCCAAATGTGAGTCTGGATGGATATATATCGTCATCCTCCATACATCAATGAAACATGTCAGCTATAACAATCAACATCATAATATCTAGTCATACTTGGCAACTATCATATCAAAAATAGTCTAACCATAACAGTCCACTCCCTAACTCAATTCAGATTCCAAGGAGATCTATCGATTCCATCGCATCCTCTAACATCTATATTACTACACACTCAGGAGAACCTAGTCAATAACACTTTTCAATGTAAATACAACCAAAATAACATATCATCAGATTCACAATATCTCATAATCATAATCAAAACAACCAATCATATAATGAACCAGATCACTTGCATGCAATTGTCCTTAAAGAATAAGTCCACTCAGCGCATGCAAGAGTGTGATGTTACATGGAGAAATAAAGATTCTTTGCATTTCTATGAAGTTTTCAATGATTTTGTCTCAGTTTTTAAAGGATTGTTGTTTGGAAAGGATTCGCCTAGAATATCGAACCAGGAAAGCAAATTCTTGGATAAAAATGGGATGTTGGAGAAAATGGAAAACCATAATGTTATGGAAAATTATTTTGTCTCACACAAGACTCCTCTGAGAAAAATGAAGAAAAAAGTTGTGCAAGAGGAAGAAGACCAACACATAGAGAGTGACATCAATAGATTCTCCCTTGAAGATATGGAGCTTGAGGCGGAAATCGAGAAAATGCCTCCCCCACTGGATCATTCAAAGAACATGGCTCACCATAATCCATCATTGGAAATCATTGAGAATGAAACATTCAACGAAGAGGAGTCATTTACTTTTCAGAGCGTTTTCTTTGGTAGGGAATCCAAGAAATTAATTATTGAGAAAATTGATGTGAATAATAAGAAAGGAAAATATCGTTCAGAGGTTGACCTAAGAAATATGTGGCCTTCCTAGATTTCCAGAATTCATTGATAAATCGGTGATGCACTAGATGACTCAATTGGTGGTCTTGAAATGGAAAACACAAAATTCAAAGAAAGGATCAAGGAACTGGATCCAAGAGCTATGTGGAGATAAATATTAAGAAAAGAATGGCATTGATCACAAAGGCTTGGGAAATTTCAAAAAACATGGTTTCTTTTGTCTCGAGGGTGCATGCCTTCCATACCTTGATGTTGTACTACCCTTTGGAAACAGAGTTTCCAACATGATAGAGATAAGGAGAAGATATGAGGATCTTCCCTCCCCAAGCCAGATCAAACAGTTGAATGCGTGTTGGAAAGAAAATATAAAAGACTTGAATAATATCGTTCAAGCGTGTATCCAAGATATATGAAGGAGGGAAGAAGTATTCAAAAGGCTCATGGAGGTGGACCTTGCCAAAATAACTAACGAAGTCCAAGACGCAAAATTAATCTTCAACTCATTGCTCCTAACAAAGCAACAATTTGATGAGAAAGTTGACATTTTTAAAGGGTTGTCATTTGAAAAGTTCTATGGTATACTTGAATATGATGAGGGCGACATATATTTTTTTCTAGTAGACTACTCAGTGAAAAATCGGAACATTGAAGAATCATTACATGACATTTCCCTTGATCTAAGAGACTTAGAGGGCGAGTTGTTCAACATAAAAATACAACATGAAATCAAAGTGGCACTAATGAAAAGTTATATTGAAGAATGGGTTAAGAACGTTATCGACAAATTAACCACCAAGGGCCAAGAAACAGTTGAGATGGTTCATATAACCATTAATGCAGACAATAAAAGGACACCAAGAAGAAAATGAACACACAAGAGACCATCATAGTAAGTTTATGTTGATCACATATTTCTTTCTTTATCTAGTCCTTCATCGAGTTACTCTTCTTCTTTGAATAGAAAGGTTTAGTCAAAGACTGATAAGTTTTCTTTTTTTCTTACCAGGTCTTGCTTTTCTTTTTACCACCCACCATCTTCCTTATAAAAGATTCATTCTTGTGTATATTTGTTTCATGGTCCACGGGAGCCCCAATCCCTGTCTTTAGGACAAACACAATTTAAATTTCAAAGATACGTAACAAACTATATATATTTTTAGAAATTTCAGGAACAATCTCGACTATACTTTGTAACCGAGAGTTTTGAATATAAATTATTTTAGGTTGATCTATCATTACATTTATTTGAGATGCCCATGTTCACTCTGTTAAATTTTTCTTATGCATACAGACCATCTTATTTTTATTTTTATTTTTATGTGATAAAAAATATTTATTTTAAACTATGATGGATGTGCAGAAATTTTGCTTATTTTCTTTAAATGTATGAATTTCACAAATTCCCATATTCTGAACACCTAAAGTCCCGATAGAATCATAAAGTAAAGAGGAGTACCACCTCTATAAAAACGAAAGGGGATTTCCATCCTCATGAGGTTTCCATTTCAGTCCTAACATATTCAAGCGTCAACAACTTTGTACCTCCACTGCATCCTCCTGCCACACTTTTTGCAAATACAAAATCTACCAGTTTCACCTTTGGATTTTGTTTCTCCATGCACATGCTCTTCTGCGTTCTTCTTCTCATTCTCATGATCCTCCTTACAAACATCCACTGGGTTGATTGCCCATGGATTATTAACTCTCTCCTCTTGCAAGGGCGAGGGGGTGGAGATGGATCCCACTGAAATAGTTTTGTCTTCGTCGTCTTTGGCTACAAGGGACGGCTGCTTCTGTCGTGTGAGAACAAGCATATACCCCGGGGGAT
>SNQJ01S0005601.1:256163-320128 GCA_010110895.2 Picea sitchensis
CCCTGTGCAGACGAAATTTCAGTGATAACACCATTGTTATAACCCTAAATTGCACCATACATGCTGACCTGGCATCAGTCCATCTCAGATCCTTTCTTTGGCAAAGCACTGCTGAACAACTCTTTAGAAAACCTCTTTTATAAGGGCCTATGCTCCCTACTCTATTATTGCACACGTGTACACGCTAGCTGACCTAAAACAAACTTCGTGGACCGGTAAAAGCACAAAAAAATGAAATTTGCTGACGGAACACACAACTCTGGGTGAGTTAACTGAAACTCCTAGCCATGCATGGTCGAGGGTTCGTCCAAATACCTAGCTTCTTCTAGCCTATAAAAGAAGGGCTAGGGGTTCCATTTGGAAGAGGAAAAATATAGCAAAGAAAATCTGCCCATTTGCATATTCCCATTGTCCCAACCCTTTAGCCATCCTTGTGCTAGAAGAGATACTAAGCAAAGAAGTTGCAGGACAGTTGAAGAGGAGCCCAAGATTAGGCTCGCAGAGCAGTGGCCGGTCTCAAATTTTTGTAAGTTGACTCATTCAAAGTAATAAAAAAAATGCTTTTCCCATCCCAATTCATGAGTTATTCATAGTTTGTTAAGTGCATATTTGAATCTCTAACCGGTTAGTCTATAGGTAGGATACATGTGTAGTTGTTGTTTGTCTTGTATGCAGGCCAACTTTGGAAGGAGAACTACATACTAGTAATCAAGTGCGACAACGGATCGACATCGAACGCCTGGAACAAGGTAGGTTGATCTAGCCATGTATTTACTAAAAGGAAATGGGATTTAAGTCTGGGGACGAAGGTACAAAGTAGATTTTTTCTTGGTCATATCTGCATGCAAAGCATAATCCTATTTGCTAGTCCATAAGGAGATTTCCCTCACAACAGAATTGGCAACCATATTGGGGAGATCTCTAAGGTTCCTAGGAATTTTGTTTGTTTTTCGGTAGTTTAAAAGACTGGTTTTTCTTGCCTGTTTTCTTTTTAGTTTCTGCAAAGTCTGAGCTAGCAAAGAGTCTGGTTTACCATACCAACTTTCTCTATTATTTGCTTGACTGTGTTTGTCGGGACCCACAGAGGTACATGCGGCCTTCATAAGGTCTGCACGTGTGTACCCACACCCTACTCACTTACAGCCCGTGTGTGAATGCTAGCTGAGGAAGTAGCAGTAGCGTGTAGAGTCCAAAGAATTTTTGAGGCAGTCATCCTCTTCCCTGTCAGAATTAGACATTCTTAGGGGTTTTCTGGGATTCTTTCTAAGTCTTGGTTGTTTGTAGTCTTGTCTCAGATCGGTTTGTTTTACAAAAATTTTCCTTACATTGTTTGTTTTTTTTGTTAAAAAGAGTGTCCAAGCCTTCAAGCAATCCTGATTAGAAATATCAGTGGTCTCTTCCTAGTTTGGGTTGTCTGTTGTTATTTTTTCTCAGATTTTAGAGATACACATGGCCTGTCCAAGGTCAGCCCACATGTACATGCCCTCTGCCTCTATACAACTCACATTCACACGCTTGTTGTTGGATCAACAATAGCGTGCTTGTACAGGATAATTTTTGTTAAGGGTAAGACAATCATCCTTTCCCTTGATGAGAATTATACCTCTCAGGTTTTTAAATCTCTATCTTAGTAGTCAATAGCTTAGGATTAATCTTACCCTTAGCTTGCTTTTTCTCATTTAAAATTTGTCATAAAAAAGATTTTTTTAGGGTTTTTAGACAAGTGTGAGAGTCATTTTTTAAAAGTTACTAGTGTGTGATTTGTTGAATTGATTCTTTGTGATCTACGATTAGGCTAGAATTGTTTTTTCTTGGTTTTTACTTGTTGGCATTTTTCCTTTTTTCTTTATCAGTATTTAAATAAATAAATAAATAAATCTCTTTCATTTTCTTGTTTGGTTGAAGAGTGTGTTTCTGCATTATTAGCCATGGAAAAGTCTTTTATTTCATAAGTTTTTGCAGTTTACTTAGATCATAAGTAGCTTGTAGTCAAGTGAAATTTATTTTGAGTTTTCTATCCAAAATCTTAGAAAATCAAAAATATATTTATTTTGAAAAGTTGTTGAAATTTTGCATTAAATAAAAGTTGTTGTTTCCAGCTTTTTTTTATTCATTCTTTCTTTCATCTTTTACACATCATGAGTTTCACTTTCATACCCTTTGACATAAGACAAAGCCATAAAATTAACGCTAAATCTAAAATTTATTAGACTTTTATATTTGTAGGGTTAACCAACTAGTTCAGGATTAGGGCCTTGGATTAGGTTGGAGAGGAAACTCTTCAAGGCCATTTAAAATCAAACATTGGAGTCGGAGTTAGGGAGTGTCTAAGTCCAATATCGTGAAAGTTATCTGAGACATCCCTCTAACACAGGGGATAAACACGAGGTCATGTGCGGAAAGGTAGAGGATATAACCCCTCCAAAGATGGACCAATCGTAGTGGAGAACACATATAGAGGGCTTGTTTTTGGATTCCGTTGATTGCATTTGCTACAGGGCTTCGTGGGTCTTGAATCCGTTCGAGGTCCTCAGTTTTCTTCCTGACCACTTGCTTTCGATACCCTTGACAGGTTTCGGGCTCGATACCCTGCTCATTGTGGTCTACCCGACTTTCAACTATACCCTCCTGGTGACTGTTTGCACGCTGGCAACCTAGTTGCCTATCATTTTTAGGGACATAAACAGGTGACTACAGGGGTATACCACAATACCTAGGATAGACATCAAGCCACGCTTTGCAGAGTATACCCGAAGGGTTCTTCCGTGTTCGAGTTGCACTTGCACCGGTGAGGTTCTCTAGTGGTGGTTGTTGTAACTGTTCTTCCAATTAATTTAGTGTTTGTCTGTCTTATCTTCTAGGGACTTTTTTAGTGTGTGTTACTTTTCAACGTTTATACTACCTTAGAGTGTCTTGGATCTTCTCACACAGTGGAGGATCACGAGCTCTTCCGGTCATGAAGGGTTCTTGGCCTGCCGCCAATTACACTGGAGCCACTCCTGCCACCATTAAGGCGAAAGCTAGACCAACAAGGGTCTTTTGAAGTGACTGGGTTACAAGCAATTGTGCCCGACCAACATCCAGAGGAATCAACCATTTTGGACCTTGATGCACATTCTCTTGGCCTGATTTAAACCCCAACCACTGATTTCTTGGCACCTTTCATTGTACCAATCCAATTTTATGAGCGCCAGCCAATGTTGCATACAACAATGGAAACAAATGTTGTTACTCCTTCTGGGAATTCTTCAATTCCCACTATTGTTGTCACCACAAGAGAGTTTTCACCTCCTAACCCACCATCATTGGTCCGAGCCACCATGGTTTCGACCACTTCTACATTGCATAGTGTTCCGATCCCATCTTTTGCGGCGGCCACGACTGCTTTCACACCAAGTGTGACAGGCCCTCTGTTCTCATACAGGATGGCTAGTTCGGGTACAAGTACTGTACTTTCCTACTCCACTTTACAGACTTCAGGTCTGGGGGCAGGGAGCTCTAGCGCTCTTCTGCAAGGTCACATAGGGGGCACTCCTCCTCCTTTTAATGCTTTCCCTTACGGAGGAGGTCATATCCCTCCTTCGTCCCCTTCACTTGGTGGCTTGCATCAGTAGTCCGTCGGGCAACCTACATACCATATTTTATTTGGAGCAGGGAGTCAAGGACCACCTTCGCATAACATGCCGGTAGGTTCAACACTTTTTTCTTTGGCTGGAACGTTTGGTAACAACACCTTCTCGTCAGCCACCTTCCCGACTGGGGGAAATCCTAGTTTTGGACAATCTATTTCTATGCAGGTTACTATTCCTGCACAAGGGGAAAACCCGGGAACTTCTTCCACATCAGGGCCTTGGAATTATGGGCAGGGATCCGTTCCCTCATCTGGAATGTCGATCTGGGGTAATTCTTTCCACAATCAATGGAACCTCGAACAAAATACTATGCCTATCCCCATGGGACCGACATGGGGCAACCCTTCCCAGAGTCCTTCACGTATAATGCATGCCCAACCATCTATGTCCTATTTGTAAAATCAGTTGATCATGTCTCCACATATGCAAAATCTTTACGCTGGCCAGGGTCATGGTTTCTACCAGAATCCGGGACAGCAGCCAAAATTTTCCTGGCAGCCTGGTGCCAGTTAAACTCCATGCCCTTTTTTCCCAGGTTATCACCAATAACCCAAACTACCCTTCCTGGTGACTTTGCACTTTCCAGATTTGACAAGGTTTCTAAATGACCCCATTTGTTATGATCCGCGTTGGCCTCCTATGCCAATGAAGTTGCCTTCGGACATTCCAAAGTTCGAAGCCAAGCCTAACGAAGATCCAGGTGATCATGCGACTACCTTCCATATTTGGTGCTAATCTAACTCATTGAAAGATGACTCTATACAATTGCGATTGTTTCAACGTACTCTCATTGGGAGTGCCATGAAATGGTACATTGAGCTCGATCGCTCAAGATACTCTTCCTTCGGTGAGCTGGCAATGGATTTCCTAAACCATTTCCAGTTACCTATGAGATACGACGCTCGCACATAGATGTTGGCCAATTTCAAGCATATGACAATAGACCATATCTCTGATCACATCCGAGAATGGCGATGCCGAAAGAGTCTAATTAAGGTACTAGTCCCACCAACATTCCTACTTGAGTGGTTCCTTAAGTCTTTGGTCCCACAATTATCCAAATATGTCACAACGTTAGGAGTATTCTCCGAAGAAGAAGCCATCATGAGAGCTCAACAATTTGAACTCATATATTCTCAGTCTCGTTTATTATACAACATCTTGCCAGATGCGCTACGCTCAATACTAGATAAAACTAGACAGAGAGTTGGACCACATGCCGATGGTATTGTTGGTTCATCACAAACAAATCCTACTGAGCAATTGACGAAGCAGTTGCAACAATTATCTATACAACACACAGCGGCCAACCAAACTACTACTTTGGCTGATCCCCCTACCAAAACGTCGGAGGTACACATAGTGCAATCAACTAACCCAAAGGCCACCCAACAACCTGAACGAAAGAAAAAACATTGAAAGAAGGGTAATGGGGATAAAAAACCTACCGATAATGCTGGTGGGGACAACACTGAAAAACGGAAGGTGAGGTATCCATGTAACTTGGGTGCGAAAGACAACCTGAGCCATCTCTGTCCTCGACTTGCAGAGGCCCAAAATTTTTTAACGCAACAACAATAGGCTGTGTTGACCAATCCATTTCAACATGGGGAAAATCGAACCCAAGCCTCTGCCAGCACGGAAGGGGGCAGCCAAGACCCCTCTCCGCCTGTGAACAACCCCGCATCCGCGAACGTATATATGGTGAGGGGTGATGCTTTTATATCGACTAGAGTGCATGACTATAGAAAACCAAGTACTTCTGAGAAGGGTAAAGAAGATAACCTCCCATATCTTCCTCTACAGATGGAGAAGATGTTGGGTGAAATAATGACACGCATTCCCAAAGGCACATTCTAAGAATATTCTCATAACCCAAATGCAAGGGCCGCCCAGAACTACTCTATGGTGGAAGATTTATCACAAACCCCTTGCGTGATGTCTGCTTTGGAGTTCCTCCAAAGATGCCCTTCCCAGAGGAAATCCTTGTTAACTGCTTTAGGATCTACCGAGACTTGTAATCCAAGTACAATCATGCTGGATACAACTGACTTAAAACCTTGTCTACCTTACCATGTAGAATTTCAGATAGTAGTGGCTTATCCCGCGAAAACTTTTAGTCGTAATATCTTCCGCACGGTGGTTGATGAGGGCGCCTCGACAAGTGTTATGTCGTTGGCATGTTGGAAAGATGTTGGCCAGCCTGTTTTGTCTCCATCACCTATTCTCCTCACCACTTTCGACGGTCGTTCATTCCAATCACATGGTACCATCCCTTCTTTCCCCATTAAGTTAGGAGGGAAGACCGTGTGTGTCGAAGTCGAGGTATTTGATGCTCCCCTCGACTACAACCTCTTGTTAGGAAGGAGTTAGACTTATGCCATGCAAGTGGTAGTTTCTACAGTTTTCCAAGTCTTATTGTTTCCACATGAAGGTCGGATAGTGACCATCAATCAATTGTCCTTCTCTAGACCTGAACCTGCTTTGGGGGCATCCACGGTCCCAATGATTGATAATCCTCAACCAAGTGTCATCAACGTAGGGGTTGGTTTGTGCCCATCTTTGATGGGTACCTTCGATTACCTACCCCCTCAAGGCGATATCAAGTTTATATCAAATCACCATAAGGTTAAGATTTTTCAAGTTTCGTCGTTCTGCACGACTTACTTCAAAGATCCGTGGACATTTCCTTCCCCATTAGCCAAGATTGATGGGATAGGACACCCGGGCATGTCCATGCCCTTATCCGCAGCTGAAGTAGTGTACTCTTTAGTCCAGTAAAATTCATCCCACATTGATCCAGCTCCAACACAAGAGTTAGATTCACTTCTAGAGCCTTTTTGGGCTCAGGGTTCTCTCGCTTACAACGATTCATTGGACTTAGTCTTGCCCTCTGATGAAGCAATAATTGAAGCAATGACTAGTCCGGATAAACCCTGGGAAGATCTTCATCATAGATCATACTTCCTCCCAGAGTTAAGATGAATTGAAGTGGGATAATTCACCATGACTATGACGGGAGATCGGTCTTGTCCTATTAGTCCCTTATCTACACACGAGGTTTATGCTGAGGGTAATACGGAAACTCTCATTGAAACCTTACCGATCAATATCTCCCGAAACCCTCTCATTGTGGAAAATGTCTTCATTGGAGTTGACTGTTCCCCCGAAGAGATTCAAGTCTACACAGATCTTTTCAAAGAATTCCACGATGTTTTTGCGAGGTCTTATGAGGAAATGCCAAGCATTAATCCAAAAATAGTTGAACATGAAATCACAACATATCTTGATGCCAAGCCAGTTCGGCAAAAGCTTCGTCTAGTTAATCCTAAGAAAGCAGTAGCCATTAAGGTTGAGGTTGAGAAATTGCTAAAAGTTTGGTTTATCTATCCTATCCATTTGACCCAATGGGTGTCAAACCCCGTGCCGGTCAATAAAAAATAAGGCACGATTCGTGTATGTACCGACTTCCATGATTTGAACAAGGCATGTCCCAAAGATAATTTTCCCACACCTTTCATCAACTAGATCATTGATGAATGTGTGGGTTACGAATCCTTTTCTTTCATGGACAGTTTTTCAGGATATAATCAAATCCAAATCAAACCCGAAAACTAACACAAAATGACATTCATTTGCCCATGGGGTACATTCACATATCCTAAAATTCCTTTTGGTCTCAAAAACATTGGAGCCACCTTTCAGTGGGCCATGTCTTTTTCTTTCCATGACCTCAAGCATATAATCAAGGCCTACCTAGATGATTCATCATCATGATCTCGCAAGAGAATGGATCATCCTACACACCTCTGACTTATCTTCGAACGTTGTCGCTACTTTCGGATTCGACTGAATCCAAACAAGTGCAGCTTCTACATAACGTCAGGATGATTGTTAGGTTTCATAGTGTCAACAATAGGGATCATGGTCGATCCTCTCAAGTTTGAGGCAATAATTCAGTTGCCCCTCCCACACACAATCCTTCAACGTCAAAGTCTACAAGGCAAGGCGAACCTTTTACGACGCTTCATCGCCAACTATGACGAAATCACCAAGGGCTTTATGTGCTTACTGAAGAAAGACGTTCCTTTTTACTGGGACGTTGTGGCTCAACGCTCTTTCAATACATTGAAACATGCCCTCACAACTGCCCCTCTCCTCCGACCACCTAACTATAACAAGGATTTCTTATTATATCTAGCTACAGCAGAATCAACCATTGGCTTGGTTTTAGTTCAGGAAGATGACTTGTTCTCAGAATACATGATCTATTACCTGATTCGAGGCCTCGTAGGACTGGAACTTAACTATTCTCACATCGAAATACTGGTGTTGGCAACAATTCATGTTGTTCAACGATTCCGTCATTATGTTCTGTTTCGCAAGACCACCATCATTGTTGTCACGAATCCATTCCAGTACATGTTGACATGATGGGTAATAGGCAGAAAAATTAGTAGATGGATAGTCATCCTCCAAGATTTTGACTTAGACTTTGTTTCAACAAAGTCCAAAAAGTCACTGGTCTCCGCGGAACTTATTTCGAAACTTCCGGTTGAGTTAGGTGACGTTGTGCCTGAAGAATCCCCTATCCAGAGAGATATGTTTTTGATCACATCCTCAAATCCATGGTATAGAGATATACTTATCTATCTGCAGACTTTGAAGTGCCCCACCACTACTTCTCGTGATGAGCGTCGATGCATACGCCATGAGGCAAAGAATTATCTCATAATCGATGATACATTGTGTTGGAGAGGTGTAGACTGTATCCTACGCCGATGTCCCACTCATGAGGAAGAAGTTATCATGCTTAACGATTTCCATATCGGAGCTGGTGGTAGTCATTTGTCTGGGTTGGAAACAACCCAAAAGATTCTACGAGCATGTTACTTATGGCCGACACTTATCAAAGATTGTATCGAATCGGTCAAGAAGTGTCATCCATGCCAAATCTTCTCTCGGAAGATAAGGGCACATCCTGCTCCCATGTTTCTTGTCATCATAGTTGGTCCCTTCACCAAGTGGGGGATTGATTACACTACTTTCAACCCTCCTTCAGTAAGGGGGCACTGCTATATCATTGTAGCTGTAGACTACTTCACAAAGTGGGTCGAAGCTATGCCAATGTTTAAAGATGATGGAGAGACTGCAACTCTCTTTTTATTCAATCAGATAATAGCAAGGTTTGGCATCCCGAGGGAGATTGTCACTAATCATGGCAGTCACTTTAAGAACCAGATGGTGACCAAGTTGACATCAGAGCTTGGGTTACGGAAAGAACATTCATCACCCTACTACCCCCAAGGAAATGGGCAGGTGGAAGTTGTAAACAAAACTCTTAAGACTATTTTAGAGAGAACTATCAACTCAACCAAGTCAAATTGGCATTTGATGTTATACTTGGCATTATGGGCTTACCGAACATCTGTTAAGATTACAACCCGATTCTCACCTTTTCAACTCATTTATGGGTTGGAGGCAGTCTTTCCCATCGAATGTCAGATCCTGTCTCTAAAGTTGGCAGTAGAATTATTGCCAGACACTCCTCCACTTGAAGAATGGTTAGTATACCTTGAGTAGCTCAATGAGCAGCGTCGTGATGCGGCCCTGACCAATGAGGCTCACAAACACAAGGTCAAGTGTCAGTATGATAGGTCCCTTTGTCCTAGGAATTTCTCTGAAGGTGACTTTGTCCTGGTCTACGACCAAGATAAGGACCCCCTGGGGGCAGGAAAATTCAAACCCATGTGCTTCGGAGCCTTCACCATAAAAGAGGTTTTAAAAAAGGGCGCTTATCGTCTGGTTGATTTTGAAGGAACTGCTTTGGCACAACCTAGAAATGATCTCTACCTCAAGAAGTATTACTCATAGGCAGGTCATTGTGGGTAACTTTTTGTAACATATGTATAGTCTTTGTACTATTACTTTTTAGTTTCTTTTAGTATTATGGACGTGTCGTCCATACTATCTTTCGTCACTATGGCAGATGTCAAGTGATTCCGAAGTGTTCGTTGGGTATGTAGATGGTGCTAGTCGACACACTCGGAGGATTGCCTCCATAACTCGGGTAATCTTTACACCTCAAGGCCAATTATTATCTTCCAGAGGTATATGCTTAGCTGGCACCACAAATAATGTTGCCGAGAATAGCGCAGTTATTAAGTTGCTTCGTCACACTTTGTCATTGGGTATCTCTCATCTCCAGGTCTATCTGGATGCTCAATTGGTTGTGTCTTAGTTAAACAGAGTGTACTAGGTTCATGATCCAACTTTACACCAAAGATTCCTTAGGGTACGTCTCTTAGAACGAAACTTTGATTATATTATATATTTTCATGTTCCTAGGAGATTAAACCAAGTTACAGATACTCTAGCTAATAAAATTTTAGATTGGCATCTTGCACACATATGAAAGAACATTAACATAAGCATGTAAATATTTTTTTGCACACATGATCCATAAGACTCAAAAGACCAAAAAACCATATATAATATCATAAAGTAACTAGAGTACACAAATGGACGCGAGCGCCTAAAAAATAGGACGTATAATGAGTCACAGGGCTTATGCTCTCAAAAAATATATACAAGTAGTGCTCATGGCACGTCAAAATCGCAAGGTAAAGTCAGGGCTTGTGGGCCCTGTTATACTCGTCCACATCATTGGCTAAGCATCGAAACAACTGGACCCACGTCCGTGGTGCCCCCACTACATGAGGCTTCATAGATGGTGGCAGGTCTTCAATCTCTGCCATTGGGACCGTGCGAGTGAGTGCAGTAAAGTTACGCTCAACTCATCTAAATACCCTCTCAACCTCCCTGGCTGGAAGATCTCCTGCTACTGCTAGTCCCTCGGCGATGGCAGGTGCGACCCCTAGCCGAGGACAATGCTTGTTCCTCGCATAGTCAACGAGTCACACAGGTCTCACATATGCACACAATGAACACATATCCATCAAATACTCTCGCATAACAAAAAAAAATATATATATAACAAAAAAAACATAAAAATTTAATATACAACAACAAAAAAAAAACTACAAAGGTGGAGACTTACCCATCTCCCCTTGTGCCTCACTAGGAGGTACTGGTATCTCCGGGTCTCTCAAAAAATCAATCCCACCATAGGGGTAGTCCTCTATAACCGGGATCTTTTGTGATAGCCATGCGAAAAAGTCATCATCGAAGGACTCATTGGTCCTTTCAGCACCCTGTCGCGGTAGTAGTACTGCCCATCTACACACAACAGGAAGAGAGGCCTGGTGTCCTCATACCACTACTCGAGGACTAAAACTCGGAAGTCTCCTTGTGATCTTGTCCTTGTCACACTCATTAAAAAATGGTCGAGTGATCTTGTCCTTGTCACACTAGTTAAAATGGTTTTGAATAGACGTCTTGTCGGTGCTAGTTTACCCCTTTTCCGAATCGAGTAGACTATATTCGAAAAAGGTACCCCAATGGAGTCTCCTTTTATGTTTTTTCAGACTCTCTAAATATGAAAAACCACCAATCTTACCTTCTCTTGGCTCATTAAACTTACATTGAAGGATGTTACCATTGTGTGTTTTGTTAACCGCGTTTGCATATCTTATACGCCAACCTTGTAACAGTTTGTTTCTGCGTTTTAACACCCTTGGCCCCCGGAGGATTTTTCCCGAGTATCATTATATTAGAACATCAGTCTTGTCCTTGTGCCTTGAACTTGTATGTTTTCAATACTCATTCCTCTATTGTAAGATAACATTCCTTTATTCTTTTTCCCACAATTATTGAAAAAGACAAAAAAAATCAAATATACCCCAAAAAGAGGAAGGGAAAAGTATTTTCTTTATTGGCAACATAATGAGTCGCCCTTGGATAAAGCACATCTTTCTGTTTTTTCATCAAACTATGGGATGTAGTACGACCTTAGGAAGTTTTTCTCGCTATATAGAGTCGTGCCCTCCACCATTTGGTTATCCTTCCAAATATATGGAGAGTTTGTGTTGCCTCTTGCTTCGTAGACTTATGATTAATACCGTGCTACCTAAGACTCATCATTTGTCGTGCTATTTTCCAAGGGAAGTTTGTCAGCAATCTTTATTCAACCCCTTTGCAATTTGTCTCTTGCCCTCATACCCGGCCATCCTGAATGTCCAATCAAGTCCTTGTTCAAAATCAATGAAGCCTTCAGTCTGATCATCAAGATTATCTAGTCCATGACTGACGAGTCGTCAAAGACCTCTGGGTAGTGAATTCGTACACTCACATTACACTCCTACCTTGAGTTTTGAAGATTTTGAAGTTGTTTCTCGAGCTTTGAAGATCTCATCTCTAGCCATCAGGCTGTATCAACTTCTATAAGATGGATACTCTATATGTATATCTTTTTGATTTCGAGATGTAGCTCCACTGTGTATTGTTCACGGCTAATATTTATATAGTTGTATGACATGGATCTATGATGTATTTGATTGGTAGCCATGATTCTATTTTATCCCGAGCATGGGTATGCCCACCTCGGTGAGACTTTTCTTATTTTGCAGACGATGCCTCCCAGTTCCTGATCCTTGGGCTCAATTGTTCGACACATCAATAAAGACTGGTATTGTATTTCGGCTATCAGATTCTCTTCTGACCTCACACAGTAGGGAGCATCTGTTATAACCCTAAATTTCACCATACATGCTTACCTGGCATTAGGCCATCTCATATCCCTTCTTTGCGAAAGAAATGTTGAACAACTCTTTAAAAAACCTCTTTTATAATGGCCCATGTGCCTTACTATATTACTACACGTGTGCACACGCTAGATGACCTAAAACATCCCGTGTGGACCGACAAAAGAACGAAAAAAGGAAAGTTGTCGATGGAACACAGAACTCTGGGTGAGTTAACTGAAACTCCCTAGCATGCATGGCCGAGGGTTCATACAAATACCTAGCTTCTTCTAGCCTATAAAAGAAGGGCTAGGGTTCCCATTTGGAAGAGGAAAAATATAGCAAAGAAAATCTTCCCATTTTCATATTCCCATTGTCCCAACCCTTTAGCCATCCTTGTGCCAGAAGAGATACTAAGCAAAGAAGTTGGAGGACAGTTGAAGAGGATCCCAGGATCAAGTTCACAGAGTGGTGGCCGGTCTTGACTTTTTGTAAGTTGACTCATTCAAAGTAATAAATAAAATTCCTTTCCCGTCCCAATTCATAAGTTATTCATAATTTGTTAAGTGCATATTTGAATGTCTAACCCATTAGTCTATAGGTAGGATACATGTGTAGTTGTTGTTTGTCTTGTATGCAGGTTAGCTTTGGAAGGAGAACAACAGATAAGTAATCAAGTGCGACAAGGGATTTACATCGAACACCTGGAACAAGGTAGGTTGATCTAGCCATGTATTTACTAAAAGGAAATGGGATTTAAGTCTGGGGACGAAGGTAGAAAGTAGATTTTTTCTTGGTCATATCTGGATGCAAAGCATAACCCTATTTGCTAGTTTGTAAGGAGATTTCCCTCACAACACCCATATGCCACTAGGATTCACCCTATAGTTGGGTCTAAGGAATTCTATAAACCCCTAGTTCATCTTGGAAAGGGGGGCCCTTCCCTCTCTAGTAACCAGGTCTCCACTTCAAAGGGGAATTGTTCTGGGAATTCCTATCTTCTAAGGTCAAAACGTTTGGTAGGAACCCATGAAAATTATTATTAAGAGGCCTACATTTTGATACTAAGAAGATAATGGGGATGGGAGGTGAAAGAAGGAAAACCCTAATGCACCATGGAGAGAACAAGCCAAGAATAGAAGATTGCAAGGCAAAATAAATTCAACGGTTTGGTCTCTTAGAGATTCACAGCCTAAGTCGAGGGCTCGATGATGAAATTCCTCTCACGAAACATAAAGGGTTTGGGAAGCCATGTATATAAATTATCCCTCCATAGGGTAGTTTAAAAAGAACAACGAAATATTTCCTTATCGAAGAAACAATGAGTAAGGGGGGTTTAGTTGTGGGAAGTCTCAGAAATTTAATGGCATTTCACATGCACTCTTTATGGGTTGGCGCATGGAAATTTCTTTAAATTTTTTTTTTTGTGTAATCAGGTTTATGTATGGTGTTCAAGTGTGAGGACTTGGACACTACACTTACAATATTGAAGGTATATGGGAATTATGACATGAATCATAACTATTGGGATTGGTTCTTCAACTAGTTTGTAATACGGGATAACAATTTGATCATAGGTGGGGATATGAATTTTACTGTAAGCAGGTCGGAGATATGGGGGGCCATGGCTGGACCTAAAATCAACGTGGAGTTATAAAAACTTAATCCCACATGGTGGAATAAAAAAACATAGGATTATTGGGGTCTTTAAGATTTTAGATCACTTTCTAATTACGGAGGAGATGTTAATAGGACTATAAATGCATAAATTATAGGTGGGAACCATAGGGTGCTTGGATCATAATACCATTTTCCTGGAAATAACAAAAGTGGAGGACAAGCCACCTTCTCCATTTAAATTTAATCTAGTCTGGTTGGAGGATGCAACTTTTGTCAACTTAGTTAAGAGGGAGTGGATTCCTTACAATATAGACTGAAGGCTTATAGAAAGAAGCAATTTTCCATATTATTTATTAGAGCTCAAGAAGAAGTGGTGGAGTGGTCGGTGATAATACTATAAAGCATAGACAAGAATATGAAATATGGGGAGGAAACAATTGCCAATATTTTCAGTAGCAACACATTTGGGGCATTCTTTGCAAATGAACTTTCAACTCTTGTAGAGCTAGATTAAAAAAGGGAAAGTCTTATTAGAGATAGAGAGGAGGACTAGTGGATGAAAAGTACAATGGCGTGGTTTGATTTAGGAAATGGTAATATTAAATTCATTCATCACTTCACCAACCATAAAAATTGCATCAATACAATTTGGGAGATGAAAGATTATGAAGACCACAATGTAAGAGGACTTAGAATTTTGGTATACCTAGGGGTTCAACACATTTCCAAAATCTACAAGGAGATAGAGGTCACTAATATTGCAAATATTGTGAAGGTGTTCTATTATTTTCCTTTCTTGGTTTCTCAGAGGATGGATTTATAAAGAAATTTATAGCTTTCAAACACTAAACTTCAATTATGGATTTTAGTATTTGGGATACAAACTGAAGAAAAAATATTATGGAAAGCAAGATTGGGTTGGTTGATAGTACACATTGAGAAAATAATCCATCTTTGGTGTAATAATTTTTTGGATGTCCATAGGAAGGAGGCTAACACTTGTGAAGTTAGTTATTGAATCTATTTTGATTTTTTGGAAGCAATTGGTTGATATACCCAAAGGTGTATTAGAAAATATATGTAAAATCAATATCAATTTTCTATGAAGTGGAAAGGACAGTTAGGAAGGAGTTCACTGGGAAAATTGGTGTTCTATTTCGAATATGAAAAATAAGGCGGTTGGGGCCTAAAAAATATCCATGCTTTAGACTCTCCTTGGTAGCCAAGTCACTTTGGACCTAATAACCAAGGATATATATAGAACATGATGATAAAACAAAAGTTTATGGCCCTAGAAAATATTCTATCTTGTATTCAAAAGAAGGCCAAGTCTTGGAAAAGTGGATCACTCCTTTGGAAGGCTCCAGTGTCGTCCTTTAACTTAATTCAAATTATATTAGCTTAGAAATTTGGAGATGTAACAAATTTTAGGGTGGGGTTGGATGCGATTATGGGATGTGGAAACAAGTTTTTCCTATCTCATGGCCTAATCCAACATTTACAACAACAACAATTAATGTTCCTCTCACAATAAGGGGATCTAGATCGGAGAGACTCATGGCCACAAAGGTGAAACAAAATATAGATATTTTGGTCACCAAGGGTATTGCGAAATAAATTGGGATGAGTATGATGAAGAGTTGAAAAAATACCATATTCGTCTTTGAGAGGAAGAAGATAGTCTCGTCCAGATTTCTAATAAGATAGGAGGAAGTTATGAGGAAAATATAGGGTACCGAATCTTGATGACAGTAGAAAATCTACCTTCCATATGGGAATGGGACAAAATTTTGAAGTTCATACACAGAGGACAGAAAGATTTTATACCGGAAACCCTCAACTGGGAAAAACTTTCTTATATTCATTATCTCAAATTTCACCATTCACCATACAATATATACAATTTTTTTAGGTATTCTGTATATACCAAAACCCTAATCCCTTAATCCAGGATTAATTTAGAAAACCGCTAAAAATAGAAAAATCTGCTAAAAATAACAAAAAATGCACAAAAACAAATTTGTGGTGCTTCCCCAAACGCTACACGTAACCAGAGGGGAATACCTCCCCCCCCCCTTGGGATCCCCCTAGGAAATATCCCGACACACACGACACAAAGATCACTACTAGAGGGATCATCATACGCAGTTCTCAAATCTGACGTGCCCACACACACACATGCAAAGAATATAACACATACCCAGCATTCTCCCACTTGTTCTTTTCTTTGCATCCAGGGGTCAGGGGATTATATAGTCAACAAACCATGGAAACAATGCCCATTGTTACTCTACACCAACTTTTCTGTGCTCACAGACTTTGTCAATGAATCTTTAACATTCTTCAAAGTGTCAACCTTTTCTAGAAACACCTTCTTTTCCTCAACTATGTGCCTCATAAAGTGATATTGAACATCAATATGATTGGTATTTTAATGATAAGCTGGGTTCTTTTCTAGAAAGATTTCACTATGATTTTCACAATATAATCTCAATACTTGTTGTACCAACCCAATACCTGAACACAATCTTTGTAACCATACTGCTTCCTTGCTTGCATGAGTGGCTACCATGTATTCAAATTCTGTAGTTGAGAGTGCCACTATAGCCTGTATTTTTCTCATCCAACTTATTACTCCTCCAAATAGGTTAAACACATACCATATTCAATCAACAGACCTAATCAATGTGGAGCCAGAAAAACTTACTCTCACATGGTGGAATGAAAAAACCTAGGATTATTGGGGTCTCTAATAGTTTAGATCATATTCTAATTACATAGAATATGTTAAGAGGACTATACATGCATAAAATATAGGTGGTAACCATAGGGGGTTTGGATCATAATACCATTTTCCTTGAACTCACAAAAGTGGAGGACAAACCACCTTCTCCATTTAAATTTAATCTAGTTTGGTTGGAAGATGCAACTTTTGTCAACTTAGTTACGAGGGAGTGGATTCCTTAGAATATATACTCAAGGCTTATAGAAAGAATTTTTTTTCCATATTATCTATTAAAACTCAATAAGAAGTGGTGGAGTGGTTTGTGATAATACTATAAAACATGGACAAGAATATGAAATATGTGGAGGAAAAAGTTGCCAATATTTTTGGTAGCAACACATTTGGGGCATTCTTTGCAAATGAAATTTCGACTCTTGTAGAGCTAGATACAAAAAAGGAAACACTTATTAGAGATAGAGAGGTGGACTAGTGGATGAAAAGTACAATGGCGTGGTTAGATTTAGGAGATGATAATATTAAATTTTTTCATCGCTTCACCAACCATAAAAATTGCATCAATACAATTTGGGAGATGAAAGATTATGAAGACCACAATGTAAGAGGATTTAAAATTTTAGTATACCTAGGGGTTCAACACATTTCCAAAATCTACAAGGAGATAGAGGTCACTAATGATGAAAATATTGTGAAGGTGTTCTATTATTTTCCTTTCCTAGTTTCTCGGGAGGATCGATTTATAAATAAATTTATACCCTTCAAACACTAAACTTCACTTATGGATTTAAGTATTTGGGATACAAACTGAAGAAAAAATATTATGGAAAGCAATATTGGGTTGGTTGATCATACATATTGAGAAAAGAATTCATCTTTGGTGTAATTGTTGGATGTCCATAGGAGAGAGGCTAACACTTGTGAAGTTAGTTATTGAATCTATTTCGATGTTTTGGAAGCCATTGGTTGATATACCCAATGTAAAATCAATATCAATTTTCTATGGAGTGGCAAGGATAGTTAGGAAGGAGTTTATTGGGTTAATTGGTGTTTTATATCCTAGATGAAAAATAGGGCAATTGGGGCCTAAAAATATCCATCCTTTAGACTCTCCTTGGTAGCCAAGTCACTTTTGACCTAATAACAAAGGATATATATGGAATAGGATGATAAAAGAAAATTTTATGGCCCTAGACAATATTCTATCTTGGATTCAAAAGGAGGCCAAGTCTTGGACAAATGGATCACTCCATTGGAAGGCTCAAGTGTCATCCTTTAACTTAATTCAAATTATATTAGCTTAGAAATTTGGAGATGTAACAAAGTTTAGGGTGGGGATGGATGCTATTATGGGGTAAAATCATGAAGATGGGCAACACTTTCACGACAATCGGATCTCCAAAATTCCTAGAGGCAATTTTTCGACCGAAAAAATGTTGCTAGGATTTTTTTCGCCCGAAAATTTCCAAGTCAAATTTAACGGTGCCCTCAAAATTCGTGTATAATGTTTTTCAAATGAATTATTTTCTTGTGGTGAGCATATTTCAGGCGAAACGTTTATTTTTAACAAATTCTGTTAAAAACTAGGTTTCGGTCGAAAGAATATTTCGGCCGAAAACCTGAAAATGGGATAGTTTGCAGGAAACTGCAAATTCTCTCCATCTGTCGAAAACCTGTAGGGATAGTTTGCAGGATAGTCTGCAGACTCCTACAAATACTCAAAATTTAGTTTCAGAATTGATACCAACATTTTTAAAATTGAATTTACTTTCATTGGGTATAATTTTTTTTCATTTTCATTGTTTTTATCTAATTTTACTTAATTTTATAAAAAAATTACTCGATAATATTTTTAGGTTAGATTATGATTCTGTGAAATGAAAAATCCATATCTCTAAAAATACACACTAGAAAATTATGGAAAAATTATATTCATAATCCTTAAGTTGTTCTATTCAAAAGGGTATTTTTAGATTTTACTTTAAGAAAAAATTAAGATAGATACATGGTGGAGGAAAACATGTGTTTAAAATATGTAACTTATTGGTCAACTTCAAAAAATTCTAGAAATTATAATATTCATCCGTTAGATTCAAAACTATAGTCATCACAAAATARARTCTTTGTAGATTACTGCAGTATATTTCATTTGTCAAAAACAAAATTTTAATAATGGATACATTGTTGTGGGAAAAAATAACTCATTATCTTTCCCGTCATTTTTAAGGAACATATTGTCAAACAATTGCCAAATTGACATATCAAATCTCAATAAAAAAAAAAATTGAAAAATAGTGAGTAGAAAGCTAAAAAAATTCTTCATAAGTTTTGTTTTTACAGTAAAGTAAAATTCTAAATAAAAAAAGTACTTGTGTTTACCGGAAGTTGAAGAACCTATTAAAATTTAAAAAAAAATTCATAAAAGAAGCAAAAGTGTTACCCCTCTTCATGATTTTACCCTATGGGATGTGGAAACAAGTTTTTCTTATCTCATGACCTAATCCAACATTTACAACAACAACATGTAATGTTCCTTTCACAATAAGGGGATCGAGATCGGAGAGACTCATGGCCACAAAGGTGAAACAAAATATAGATATTTAGGTCTCCAAGGGGATTGGGAAATAATTTTGGATGAGTATGTTGAAGAGTTGAAAAAATACCATATTCTTCTTTAGGAGGAAGAAAATAGTCTTTTCTGTATTTCTAATAAGATATGAGGAAATTATGTGGCAAATATAGGGTACCGAATCTTGACGTCAACAGAAAATCGTCCTTCCATATGGGGGTGGGACAAAATTTTGAAGGTTAGGGCCTCAAAAAAGAACAAACTTTTTTATTTTTTGCCCTTACAAAACAAATTATTTACCTGAAAGGCCATGCAAAAAGGAGCAGTCCAAGGTCCTAAGATCTGTGCACTTTTCTTTAGAGAAGAAGAAACCACAACACACCTTTTTGTCCACTATATATTTTGAAAACATGTGTGGAAAGGTATAAGCCATTGGTTGAATCTAATAAATCTTTGGAATGAGGACTCTATTGAACTTTGTCTACACGACCAATATCGATGATCAAAATATAAACAGTATAAATCCATTTCCTATATAGTATTGCGGGGTTTGTGGCTAGCCTGAAATGGTAGAATTTTTTAAGGTACACAAATACCTACTTTTAATGTATCCTCACAAGTAGTGGTTCTCTTCATATTCTATAGGTTTGGGGCCATCCGTACCCTATTTAATGGAACATGGACCGAGGATGTGCACACATTTTTCACGAGTTTTTGCAAGGAATCTAATGTTACACTCTGTTTTAGGGTTCGATAAAGACAACAAAAGGTCATTGTAAAGAAATCATTTGAGCATAAAAAAAGAGTTATTTATTGGAAGCAGACCCAAAGATGTAGCCAAAATTGGGTGAAATCTGTTATCAAACTTGTGTATGTGATATTATCATTGTTGTTCATTTTGTGCTCTGTTATTTGTAAATATTTTATCATGAAAGTGTATTTGGTTAGATACGTGTTTCACATGTAAATTGCAAACAATCAAGTGATCATTATTATTTCTAAGATCAAGTAGATGTTTATATGTATTTAAAAACTAATATCTAGGGATGTTTCGGATCAAGTTGGTATCAGAGCGAGGTTTGACAAGTTTTTGTGAGTGAATTCTTACAAGAGAAAAACTCAAACTTGGTAAAGTAAAGCTTGAAAGTTATAAGTCTAAGATCGAAAGAAGACTTTGTAAACATAAGATGGATTTCAAAGGAAATGAAGGAGAAGACCCTCCCATGAGTCCAAAATAAATTATGGATATACTTCTCTCGATGAGAGAGATAATAGATAATTTGTAGTGGAGAATTAAAAATACTGTAAGTGGAGAATCTTCATTTAAAGGAGAAGTAGGAGATGAAGGTTGTGGAAGTTTAGAGACCCCTTCACCATCCTCATCATCGTATTCTTCTAAGAGGAAAATAAAACTTCAAACAAAAATAATAATGAAAACATAAAATATTTAATTTTGCATCTTCCTTGCTTGAATGATATTTGCCTAGGTCCTTTTGCATCTTCCTCCTCAAAAAACATTTTTGCCTAGGTCCTTTTCCCCATTGGGAATTTTCACAACTTTCCAAATCCCTAATTTTCAGGGGCTTCCCATGGACAAATTATTGATTTTACACTTGTAACAATCATCTCTGTGGCAGTTCCAACATGTTCCCCACTCATGGAGTCATGGTCAGCTGATTTTTAGCATGGTTGTTCCATTTGTCCATCAGCAATAATTATAAAATATTTTGCTTCATACAAGTGTCACAGTCAAATAGTTAGTTGGGTCAAATCAGATCTCTTCCCAATAGTCATAATTATCAATTACAATTAACTAAATTTGAAATTCGGAATTGCCTTAAATGGAAAAAAATTTCTAATTTTCGAATTTACCAAAAACGAAAATAATTTCCTAAGAAATTTCAAATTCAAAAATAATTTATTTTTGGGGATGTTATAGCACCCCTTAGAATAATTGTGAGAGACTGTCACAGTATTCCCTCACGACATCGTGGATATCTCGAACTAGGTAATCGTTAACCTACAGTTCGAGCCATGAAGAGAGTGCTACTAGGATATGGTTGGGCTGCTGCCACACCTCTCCCTCAATGTCTCTTGTTTTTGTGCATGACCCCTTTACTCCAAATGTGAGTCTATTTGGAAATATATCNAGGTAATCGTTAACCTACAGTTCGAGCCATGAAGAGAGTGCTACTAGGATATGGTTGGGCTGCTGCCACACCTCTCCCTCAATGTCTCTTGTTTTTGTGCATGACCCCTTTACTCCAAATGTGAGTCTATTTGGAAATATATCTTCATCCTCCATACATCAACGAAACATGTCATCTATAACAATCTACCTCATAATATCTAGTCGTACTTGACAACTATAATATCAAAAATAGTCAAACCATAACAACCCACTCTCTGACTGGATTCAGAGTCCAAGGAGATCTATCGATTCCATCGCATCCTCTAACATCTATATTACTGCACACTCAGGAGAACCTAGTCAATAACACCTGTCAATGTAAATACAACAAAAATAACATATGATCAGATCCACAATATCTCATAATCATAATCAAAACAACCAATCATATAATGAACCAGATCACTTGCACACAATTGTCCTCAAAAAATAAGTCCACTCAGCGCATGCAAGAGTGTGATGTTACATGGAGAAATAAAGATTCTTTGCATTTCTATGAAGTTTTCAATGATTTTGTCTCGATTTTTAAAGGATTGTTGTTTGGAAAGGATTCCCCCAGAATATCGAACCAGGAAAGTAAATTCTTGGATAAAAATGGGATGTTGGAGAAAATGGAAAATCATAATGTTATGGAGAATTATTTTGTCTCACACAAGACTCCTCTGAGAAAAAGGAAGAAAAACATCGTGCAAGAGGAAGAAGACCAAAACATAGAGAGTGACATCAATAGATTCTCCCTTGAAGATATGGAGCTTGAGGCGGAAATCGAGAAAATTCCCCCCCCACTGGATCAGTCAAAGAACATGGATCACCATAATCCATCATTGAAAATCATTGAGAATGAAACATTCAACGAAGAGGAGTCATTTACTTTTCAAAGTGTTTTCTTTGGTAGGGAATCCAAGAAATTAATTATTGAGAAAATTGATGTGAATAATAAGAAAGGAAAATATCGTTCAGAGGTTGACTTAAGAGATATGTGGCCTTTCTAGATTTCCAGAATTCATAGATAAATCGGTGATGCACTAGATGACTCAGTTGGTGGTCTTGAAATGGAAAACACGAAATTGAAAGAAAGGATCAAGGAATTGGATCCAAGAGCTATGTGGAGATAAATATTAAGAAAAGAATGGCATTGATCACAGAGGCTTGGGAAATTTTGAAAAACATGGTTTATTTTGTCTCTAGGGTGCATGTCTTCCATACCTTGATGTTGTACTACCCTTTGGAAACAGAGTTGCCAGCATGATAGAGACAAGGAGAAGATATGAGGATCTTCCCTCCCCAAGCCAGATCAAACAGTTGAACACGTGTTGGAAATAAAAGATAAAAGACCTGAATAATATTGTTCAAACGTGTATCCAAGATATATCAAGGAGGGAAGAAGTATTCAAAAGGCTCACGGAGGTGGACCTAGCCAAAAGAACTAACGAAGTCCAAGACCGAAAATTAATCTTCAACTCGTTGCTCCTAACAAAGCAACAATTTGATGAGAAAGTTGAGATTTTTAAAGGGTTGTCATTTGAAAAGTTCTATGGTATACTTGAATATGATGAGGGTGACATAGAAATTTTTCTAGTGGACTACTCAGTGAAAAATCATAACATTGAAGAATCATTACATGACATTTCCCTTGATCTGAGAGACTTAGAGGGCAAGTTGGTCAACATCAAAATACGACATGAAATCAAAGTGGCACTAATGAAAAGTTATATTGAAGAATGGGTTAAGAACGTTATCGACAAATTGACCACCGAGGGCCAAGAAACAATTGAGATGGTTCCTATAACCATTAATGCAGACAATAAAAGGACACCAAGAAGAAAATGAACACACAAGAGACCATCATAGTAAGTTTATGTTGATCACATATTTCTTTCTTTATCTAGTCCTTCATCCAGTTACTCTTCTTCTTTGAATAGAAAGGTTTAACCAAAGACCGATAAGTTTTTTTTTTTTCTTACCAGGTCTTGCTTTTCTTTTTACCGCCCACCATCTTCCTTATAAAAGATTCATTCTTGTGTATATTTGTTTCATGGTCCACAGGAGCCCCAATACCAGTCTTTAAGACAAACACAATTTAAATTTCAAATATATGTAACAAACTATATATATTTTTAAAAATTTCAGGAACAATCTCGACTGTACTTTGTAACCGAGAGTTTTGAATATAAATTATTTTAGGTTGATCTATCATTACATTTATTTGAGATGCCCATGTTCACTCTATTAAATTTCTCTTATGCATACAAACCATCTTATTTTTATTTTTATTTTTATGTGATAAAAAATATTTATTTTAAACTATGATGGATGTGGAGAAATTTTGTTTATTTTCTTTAAATGTATGAATTTGCTTGCTTCGTCCTTTCTCTAGAACTTCCTTTCGAAAATAAGACAAAAATTTTCATTTTATTTTTTTTCAATCTTTATATTTCTTTGAGTACCATGACAAACTTCTACAAATTCCCATATTCTGAACACCTAAAGTCCCGAGAAAATCGTAAAGTAAAGAGGAGTACCACCTCCACTGCATCCTCTTGCCACACTTTTTACAAATACAAAATCTACCAGTTCTTGTTAAAGAAAAGGGAATGTCCTTTGGTCATTCATTATCAATTATTATCTGCACTTTTGTGCTATGCTTTGTGAAATTTTTATGGTTTGTGGTTTTTAGCTATATCATTTTGGAAAGTACTTAATTGCATTGGAATATCCCAATGTTGATATTATGTTTCATGTCCCCACCCATTTACACATATGTGCATTGTGAATAATCCCGCATGTATAAAAAATGTGAGAAACATATAGTTTATGAATCATTATCCACACTAAAATAAATCTGAATATAGAAGTTGGAGTTGAAACTCTCTAATTTGACATGATAAAATCCACCATCGCTTTGATACTAACACCATCAATGGTTTTGTTTTCATGCCTTCTGGGTTTTCTTTGGTTGTGGTTATTATCTATATGATGTTGGAAGATATCTGATTACAATCATATCTTTCTTTGCTAAGATATCATTACACATTAATAATGCCCTCATGCCCTCCCATGTTTAATTCAAATGTACATCAACTCTATATGATATAGCAAGATTGGAAACTTCAATGTAATGTAAGTCTACATTTATTAGGTGTCCACATTCTCTCATATTTCATAATTTTGGCCACATAGACCAAATCACCCAAAACAAAGAAATCAAGCCCTTCCTATATGATCACAAGTCATTTTATATGTAAATGTACTAATACCCTTTCATAAAATTGTGGTTTCTATATTAATATATTGATTTATTAGCTTTAAAATAGTTATATTTTTTTATTAACTTTTATTTTTATTTTTATGTATTATTAATTTATATACTTATTTTAATGAATAATATTAAAACTAATAAATAAAATACACATATTTTATTGTGTTTTGAAACAATTTCTATCCCTATAAAATCTCCATCCCTTCTTTCATATTCTCATCATGTAATATACCTCTCACCTCTAATCAAATTCAACATCACTATAATATACCTAACTTCTAATCAAATTCAACATCACTATAGAGAAAAACTCAAAGATATTAAATCATGCAATAGAGACCACTTTTGGTATTTACTTTTAAATCCCAAAACCAGAAAACATAATCTAACTTATTATAAAGAGAAAAATAAAAGTTGAAACAAAAATAATCATGAAAACATAAAATATTTACTTTTAAATATTCTTTGAATGATATTATACCCTTCATACCTAAGTTTATGAACTATAATTTCATGCGTTGGATTGAACTCTTTTTCCTTAAAACTTGTTCATAGGAATCTTAGGAACCATAAATTTAATTTAATTGCCTTTAGATTTTTGCCAATCAAAATACCTTCTTATGTTTCTTAGAATGAGGTTCATTTAAAAAATAGTGTTAAATATTTTGAATCAAAAAAGTATGAATAGATGTATACAATACATACATGTGTTTGCTCACTTTTTAGCATTCAACACCATAGGATGCTATTCACTTCAAACATAATATTAAATATTTTAAATCAAATAATTACAAATAAATGTTTACAATACATGTGTTACACACTTGCCCTTTTTTTTCTCTTTTGGAAGACTAGTTTTTTTTTAATATTCAACAAAATTTGACTTATAGTGTAGTTCTGCTAACATTTTCAATACCTAAAATGGAAAGGTCTCACCCAAATTAGGGTTTTTTTTTTAGTATTCAACAAAACTTCACTTATAGTGTAGTTGTGCTAACATTTTCAATCCCTAAAATGGAAAGGTCTCACCCAAATCAGTGAAGAATAAAAAAGTAGAGATAAGTCACATGATGCTAGTATAATCATTCTACTTCTAATATTCATTCACAACGACTGAATCATTTAACTCTGTATCATTCATTAATAAAATATGCATCCATTCTAATAGAAAAATTAGTAGGAGTGCCACCAGACCAATCATATTATCGAAAAAGAAAAACCAACTAAAATATGCATCCATTCTAATAGAAAAATTAGTAGGAGTGCCAACAGACCAATCATATTATCGAAAAAGAAAAACCAACCGTTACAATCATGTTCATACTTTAATCATGTGCATTTAAGAAATTCTAAGGTTTAATGGTGGAATGCATTCTGCTTCGTTCGATATCCATAACGTACTTCGTGTCCCCGTTTGTATTCAAATTCACATTCTTGTTCCCACCAGAATGCTTCTGCCTGGATTGATGATTATTCATGTTATTATTGTTGTAATATGCATCACGATCATCGCCAAAATACGTCCCTCTATTCTGTTGGTGCAGTGGTAGTATGGTAGATCGCTCGTCGTCATCCCAATCCCGAATCTCCCGAGGCGGCGATGGCCTGCGGGGAGGAATATAAGTCGGAATAGCTCCTAATTCGCCCTCAATCTTTCCAGCAGATCGCTCGTCGTCATCCCGAGGTGGAATAACTCCTAATTCGCCCTCAATCTTTGCAGCACCAGGCTGAGGGATGCCAAGACCGGATTTGGATTTTGTTTTTCTATGCACATGCTCTTCTGCGTTCTTATTCTCATTCTCATGATCCTCCTTACAAACATCCACTGGGTTGATTGCCCATGGATTATTAACTCTCTCCTCTTGGGTGGAGATGGATCCCACTGACATAGTTAATGTTTTTTAGAATTTTTAAAATGTGTAATGAATGATATAGTTATAATAGTAGTAATTTATTTATGTAGTAATCTTCCCTTTTCAATAAGTAAGTTGATAGGGTTTGATATGAGGGGTTTTTGGAAGAGATTTGAATGGATTATATATAAATCCTGGGGTTAGGAAACAAGCTAGACTACTATGAAGTAGTTTGTGAACTCGTGCATTATGGGTCAAACCTATTAGACTATGTGGAAACTTTTGTTCAAGGGATCCTCGAAGTTTTGAAGGACACTGGAGTGAAAGGGATGAGTTATGACACAAGGAATGCCAAGGTGGAGGCCCCTAAGGGTTACTCAAAGGATAAATTAATTCCTAGGGTTTACATCTTTGCAATGGATTTGGGGGCATTGTGGACCATATTGATAGGTAAGAAGAAACCCTTCAAACTTTCCTTGTTTTGAAGAACAAATCCACGGCTACAATTTCTATAGGGTGGAAACTGTATAGACCTTAGGGTTTATTGGTAGCCTCCTAGAACTTCCAGAGTTTACTGGCATTGTTCTCTGGTCTCTAGGGATGCGGAAACAAAGGCACCAAAAAGCCCAAATCAAAGGGAAAAAGTGATCAAGAGGAAGGAAGGGCGAGTAAAAATGAATGTGGGAGAGGATTTGAGGGTGGAGAAGGTTTTGTACTTTATGGGGAAAAGTCTTGTTGGATGATTCTTTGGAGTTTCTCTCTTGGATGTCACCCTTCGGGGTTGGATAAACTGTAACTAGGAAGCTACATTAGGCTATCACCCGAATTTCCATATTTTGAGGAAGGGATGGCTAAGTTTCATTTTGAATTCATAGGAGGATGTAATAAGGATACTAGGTGCTAGGTGCTAGGTGGTTTGGTCTCATGTCTTGAAGCTCACAAATATGGCATGCATGTTTCGACCCTCATCAAGAGCTGACCAAGATGACCCTCATCTGAGAAAATCTTCTAGGATCCCCCCTAAGATATGGAATGACAAATTTCTGTGGGATCTAGAGAATTATCTCGGTAGAACCCTTTTGATAGATCTATCATACAAATATAGTGTGCATTGATCAAGGGTTATGATTTTGGTTAATCTGGACCTATCGAAGGGGTTAACAGAAAGAATGGATGTAGAGGTGGGTGATTGGGAGTATACTCAACTCGTGGACTATGTGAATGTTCCCTTATGGTGCGTTAGATGCCATGGGGTTGGTCATGTCATTTAAAACTACACTAGTAACTTTGTCAAGAATGTTTGGTAGAAAAAGGATGGGGGCCACTCCATCCATATGGATTTAAGAGGAAGGACTCACTTGGTTAGTAACCATATTTTGAGGAATGTAGGGTTTTCAAACTTGGAACAAAGTGTGGAGATTGCTAATATTTTGGATCCCTTGGTGTCGTGTACAAGCCTAAGAGGGTTCTTAAGGGTTTACACACTCACCCTATGTCACAAAATACTCATTTATAGGAGATATTTCTCTCACATCACCACACCATTCTTCTTGAAAAAATTGTGATTCCCCGTAAGAATGGTAAAATATGGGGTCGAGAATGTTTGGTGTTATCGAGGACTCTCATACCTATGGACTTGATACCTGATAGGGTGCTAGAAAAGGAGTTGGTAAATACTTTTGATAATATAATTTAGCCAAAGGTAGCAACAACTTATGAGAACCTACAAAAATCTCTGGACTCGAGAGAAGTGAAACAATGGAAGGATATGTGTCCCACAGGTAGCTTGGGAAACGTCTCTCTTAAGGGTTTGGCACCAATAAATATCATTTGGGTAAGAATTATTTTGATACTTCACCTCGTATTGGTACTTTTTGTGTTGATGGTGGTTTTGTTTTGAATGGCCAATCAAACAAGGAAGGCTATGAGAAGTTGAAAAACCCTCTTTTAGCTAACCCATTGTTATAAACCTCAATTACACCATACATGCTTACCTGGCAACACTCCATCTCAGATCCTTTCTTTGCCAAAGAACTGCTGAACAAATCTTTAAAAAACCTCTTTTATAAGGGCCCATGCTCCCTACTCTATTACTGCACGCGTGTACATGCTAGCTGACCTAAAACAACCTTCGTGGATCGATAAAAGCACGAAAAAAAGAAATTTACCGACAAAACACACAGCTTTGGGTGAGTTAACTGAAACTCCTAGCCATGCATGGTCGAGGGTTCATTCAAATACCTAGCTTCTTCTAGCCTATAAAAGAAGGGCTAGAGGTTCCATTTGGAAGAGGAAAAATATAGCAAAGAAACTCTGCCCATTTTCATATTCCCATTGCCGCAACCCTTTAGCCTTCCTTGTGCGAGAAGAGATACTAAGCAAAGAAGTTGGAGGACAGTTGAAGAGGAGCCCAAGATCAGGTTCGTGGAGCAGTGGCCGGTCTCAAATTTTTGTAGGTCAACTCATTCAAAGTAATAAAGAAAATATTTTGCCCATCCCAATTCATGAGTTATTAATAGTTTGTTAAGTGCATATTTGAATCTCTAACCCATTAGTCTATTGGTAGAATACATGTGTAGTTGTTGTTTGTCTTGTATGCAGGTCATCTTTGAAAGGAGAAATATAGACAAGTAATGAAGTGCGACAAGGGATCGACATCGAACGCCTGGAACAAGGTAGGTTGATCTAGCCATGTATTTACTAAAAGGAAATGGGATTTAAGTCTCGGGACGAAGGTAGAAAGTAGATTTTTTCTTGGTCATATTTGCATGAAAAGAATAACCCTATTTGCTAGTCCGTAAGGAGATTTCCCTCACAATAGAATTGGCGACCATACTCGGGAGATCTCTAGGAATTTTATTTGTTTTTTCGGTAGTTTAAAAGATTAGTTTTTCTTGCCTGTTTTTTTTTTTAAGTTTCTGCAAATTCTGAGCTAGCAGAGAGTCTGGTTTACCATACCAGCTTTCTCTGTTATTTGCTTGACTATGTTTTGTCGGGACCCACAAAGGTACACGCGGCCTTCATAAGGTCTGCACGCATGTACCCATGCCCTACTCTCTTACAGCCCACGTGCGAACACTAGCTGAGGAAGTAGCAGTAGCGTGTAGAGTCTAGAGAATTTTTGAGGCAGTCATCCTCTTCCCTGTCAGAATCAGACATTCTCAGGGGTTTTATGGGATTCTTTCTAATCTTGGTTGTTTGCAGTCTTGTCTCAGATTGGTTTGTTTTACAAAAAATTTCCTTACATTGTTTGTTTTTTCTGTTAAAAAGAGTGTCCAAGCCTTCAAGCGATCCTGGTTAACAATATGAGTGGTCTCTTCCTGGTTTGGGTTTTCTATTGTTATTTTTTCTCAGATTTTAGAGATACATGTGGCCTGTCCAAGGTCAGCCCGCATGTACACGCCCTCTGTCTCTATACAACTCACGTTCACACACTTGCTGTTGGATCAACAATAGTGTGCTTGTATAGGATAATTTTTGTTAAGAGTAAGGCAATCATCCTTTCCCTTGATGAGAATTATACCTCTCATGTGTTTAAATCTCTGTCTTAGTAGTCAGTAGCTTAGTATTAATCTTACCCTTAGCTTTATTTTTGTCATTTAAAAGTTGTCATAAAAAATATTTTTTTAGGGTTTTTAGACAAGTGCGAGAGTCATTTTTTAAAAGTTACTAGTGTGTGATTTGTTGAATTGATTCTTTATGATCTGCGATTAGGCCAGAATTGTTTTTTCTTGGTTTTTACTTGTTGGCAGTTTTCCTTTTTGCTTTATCAACATTTAAATAAAATAAAAAGAAAATCTCTTTCATTTTCTTGTTTGGTTGAAGAGTGTGTTTTTGCATTATTAGCCAGGGAAAAGTCGTTTATTTCATAAGTTTTTGAAGTTTACTTATATCATAAGTAGCTTGTAGTCAAGTGAAATTTCTTTTGAGTTTGCTATCCAAAATCTTAGAAAATAAAAAATATAAATTTATTTTGAAAAGTTGTTGAAATTTTGCATTAATTAAAAGTTGTTGTTTCCAACTTTTTTTTATTCAATCTTTCTTTCGTCTTTTACACATCATCAGTTTCACTTCATACCCTTTGACATAAGACAAAGCCATAAAATTAACGCTAAATCTAAAATTTATTAGACTTTTATGTTTGTAGGGTTAACCAACTAGTTCAAGATTAGGGCCTTGAATTAGGTTGGAGAGGAAACTCATCAAGGCCATTTAAAATCAAACATTGGAGTCTGAGTTAGGGAGTGTCTAAGTCCAGTATCGTGAAATTTATCCGGGACCCCCCTCTAACACAGGGGATAAACACAAGGTCGCGTGCAGAAAGGTAGCAGATATAACCCCTCCAAAGCTGGACCAATCGTAGTGGAGAACACATATAGAGGGTTTGTTTTTGGATTCCGTTGATTGCATTTGCCACAGGGCTTTGTGGGTCTTGAATCCGTTCGAGGTACTTAGTTTTATTCTGTACCACTTTCTTTCAATACCCTTGATAGGTTTCGGGCTCGATACCCTGCTCATTGTGGTCTACCTGACTTTCGACTATACCCGCCTGGTGACTGTTTGCGCGCTGACAACCTAGTTGCCTATCTTTTTTAGGGACATACACAGGTGGCTACGGGGGTCTACTACAGTACCTAGGATAGACACCAGACCACTCTTTGCAGAGTATACCTGAAGGGTGCTTCCACGTCCAATTTTCACTTGCACCGGTAAGTTGCTCTAGTGGTGGTTGTTGTAATTGTTCTTCCAATTAATTTAGTGTTTGCCTATCTTATCTTCTAGGGAATTTTTTAGTGTCTGTTACTTTTCAATGTTTAGACTACCTTAGAGTGTCTTTGATCTTCTCACACAATGGAGGATCACGAGCTCCGCCGATCACGAAGGATTCTTGGCCTGCCACCGGTTACACTGGAGCCACCCCCGCCACCATTAAGGCAAAAGCTAGACCAACAAGGGCCTTTTGAAGCGACCGGGTTAAAAGAAATTGTTCCCGACCAACATCCAGAGGAATCGACCATTTTGGACCTTGAAGCACATGCTCTTAGCCTGGTTGAAACCCCAACCACTGATTTCTTGGCACCTTTCATCATACCAATCCAATTTTACGAGCGCCAGACAATGTTGCATACAACAATGGAAACAAATGTTGTTACTACTTTTGGGAATTATTCAATTCCCACTATGGTTGTCACCACAAGAGAGTTTTCACCTCCTAACCCACCATCACGAGTCTGAGACACCATGGTTTCGACCACTTCTACATTGCACAGTGGTCTGATCCCATCTTTGGCGGCGACCACAACCGCTTTCACACCAAGTGTGACAGGCCCTCTGTTCTCATACCGGATGCCTAGTTCGGGTAGAAGTCCTATACTTTCCTACTCCACTTTACAGACTTCAGGTATGGGGGCAGGGAGCTCTAGCGCTCCTCTGCAAGGTCACATAGGGGGCACTCCTCATCCTTTTAATGCTTTCCCTTACGCAGGAGGTCATATCCCTCCTTCATCCCCTTCACTCGATGGTTCGCATCAGCAGTCCACTGAGAAACCTACATACCATAGTTTATTTGGAGCGGGGAGTCATGGACCACCTTCGCATAATATGCTGGTAGGTTCAACACTGTTTTATTTGGTTGGAACGTTTGGTAACAATGCCTTCTCGTCAGCCACCTTCTGGACTGCGGGCAATCCTAGTTTTGGACAATCTATTCCTATGGAGGGTACTATTCCTGCACAAGGGGCAAACCCAAGAACTTCTTCTGCATCAGGGGCTTGGAATTCTAGGCAGGGATCCGTTCCCTCATATGGAATGTCATTCTAGGGTAATTCTTTCCACACTCAATTAAACCCTGGACAAACTACTATGACTATCCCCACGAGACCGACATGGGGAAACACTTCCCAGAGTCCTTCAAATATAATGCATGCCCAACCATGTATGTCCTATTTGGGAAATCAGTCGATGATGTCTCTACATATACAAAATCTGTACGCTAGTTAGGGCCATGGTTTCTACCAGAATCCGGGCCAGTAGCCAAACTTTTCCTGGTAGAATGATGCCAGTTAAACTCCAGGCCCTTTTTTCCCAGGTTATCACCAATAACCCAAACTACCCTTCCTCATGACTTTGCACTTTCCATATTTGACAAGGTTGTTAAATGACCCCAGTTGTCACGATCCACATTGGCCTCCTATGTCGACGAAGTTGCCTTCGGACATTCCAAAGTTCGAAGCCAAGCCTAACGAAGATCCAGGTGATCATGTGACTACCTTCCATATTTGGTGCTCATCTAACTCATTGAAAGATGACTCCGTACAATTGTGATTGTTTCAACATACTCTCATTGCGAGTGCCGCGAAATGGTACATTGAGCTCGATCGCTCAAGATACTCTTCCTTCGGAGAGCTGACAATGGATTTCCTAAACCATTTCCAGTTACCTATGAGATACGATGCTCACAAAGAGTTGTTGGCCAATTTCAAACATATGACAGCGGACCATATCTCTGATCACATCCGAGAATGGAGACGCCGAAAGAGTTTAATTAAGGTGCCAGTACCACCAGCATTCCTACTTGAGTGGCTCTTTAAGTCTTTGGTCCCACAATTATCCAAATACATCACAACATCGGGAGTATTCTCTGAAGAAGATGCCATCATGAGAGCTCAACAATTTGAGCTCATATATTCTCAGTCTGGTTTATTATACAACATCTTTCCAGATGCGCCTTGCTCAATACTGGATAAAACCATACATAGAGTTGGACCACATGTTGATGGTATTGTTGGTTCATCACAAACAAATCCTGTTGAGCAATTGACGAAGAAGTTGCAACAGTTATCTATACAACACACAGCAGCCAACCAAACTACTACTTTGGCTGCTCCCCCTACCAAAACGTCAGAGGTAAACACAGTGCAATCAACTAACCCAAAGGCCACCCAACAGCCTGAAGGAAAGAAAAAACAATGAAAGAAGGGTAAGGGGGATAAAAAACCTACCGATAATGCTGGCGGGGACAACACTAAAAAGCAGAAGGTGAGGTATCCATGCAACTTGTGCATGGAAGACAACCCGACCCATATTTGTCCTCGACTTGCAAAGGCCCAAAAGTTTGTAACGTAACAATAGTAGGCTGTGTTGACCAATCCATTTCAACATGGGAAAAATCTAACCCAAGCCTCTGCCAACACGAAAGGGGGCAACCAAGACCCCTCTCCACCTATGAACAACCCCGCATCCACGAATGTATATATGGTGAGGGGTGATGCTTTTATATCGACTAGAACGCATGACTATAACAAACCAAGTACTTCTGAGAAGGGTAAATAAGCTAAACTTCCATCTCTTCGTCTACAGATTGAGAAGACGTTGGGTGAAACAATGACATGCATTCCTAAAGGCACATTCAAAAAAGCTTCTCATAACCCAAACGCAAGGGCCACCCAGAACTACTCTCTGGTGGAAGATTTATCACAAACCCCTTGTGTGATGTCCACTTTAGAGTTCCTCCAAAGCTTCCCTTCCCAGAGGAAAGCCTTGTTAACTTCTTTAGGATCTACCGAGACTTGTAATCTGAGTACAATCATGCTGGATACAACCGACTTAAAACCTCGTCTACCTTACCACATAGCGTTTCAAATAGTAGTGGTTTATCCCACGAAAACTTTTACTCAGAATATCTTCCACACGGTGGTTGATGAGGGCGCTTCGACATGTGTTGTGTCGTTGGCATGTTGGAAAGATGTTGGCCAGCCCGTTTTGTCTATGTCACCTACTCTCCTCACCACTTTCAATGTTTGTTCATTTCGACCACATGGTATCATCCCTTCTTTCCCCATGAAGTTAGGAGGGAAGATCGTGTGTGTCGAAGTAGAGGTAGTTGATGCTCCCCTCAACTATAACCTCTTGTTAGGAAGGAGTTGGACTTATGCCATGCAAGTGGTGGTTGCTACAGTTTTCTAGGTCTTATTGTTTCCACATGAAGTCTGGATAGTGACCATCAATCAATTGTCCTTCTCTAGACCTGAACCTGCTTTGGGGGCATCCACGGTCCCAATGATTGATAATCCTCAACCAGGTGTCGTCAATGTAGGGGTTGGTTTGTGCCCATCTTTGATGGGTACCTTCGATTACCTGCCCCCTCAAGGAGATATCAAGTTTATATCAAATCACCATAAGGTTAAGATTTTTCAAGTTTCGTCACTCCGCATGACTTACTTCGAAGATCCATGGGCATTTCCCTCCCCATCAGCTAAGATTGATGCGATAGGAGACCCGGGCATGTCCATGCCCTTATCCGCAGCTGAAGTAGCGTACTCTTTAGTCCAACAAACTTCAGCCCGCACTGATCCAGCTCCTGCACAAGAGTTAGATCCACTTCTAGAGCTTGTGTGGGCTCAGGGTTCTCTCGCTCACATCGATTCATTGGACTTAGTCTTGCCCTCTGATGAAGCAATAATTGAAGCAATGACTAGTCCAGATAAACCCTAGGAAGATCTTCATTACAGATCATACTTCCTCCCAGAGTTAAGCCAAATTGAAGTGGGAGAATTCACCGTGACTATGACGGGAGATCCGTCTTGTCCTATTAATCCCTTAGCTACACACGAGGTTTATGTCGAGGGTAATATAGAAACTATCATTGAAACCTTACCGATCAATATCTCCCAAAACCTTGGTGTTGTGGAGAATGTCTTCGTCGGAGCTGACTGTTCCCCTGAAGAGATTCAAGCCTACAAAGATCTTTTCAAAGAATTTCGTGACGTTTTTGCCAGGTCTTATGAGGAAATGCCAGGCATCAATCCAAAAATAGTTGAATATGAAATCAAAACATATCCTGATGCCAAGCTAGTTTGACAGAAGCTTCATCCAATTAATCCTAAGAAAGAAACAACCATTAAGGTTGAGGTTGAGAAATTGCTAAAAAATAGGTTTATCTATCCTATCCATTTGACCCAATGGGTGTCAAACCCCGTGCTGGTCAATAAAAAATAAGGCACGATTCGTGTATGTACCGACTTCCATGATTTGAACAAGGCATGTCCCAAAGATAATTTTCCCACACCTTTCATCGACTAGATCATTAACGAATGTGTGGGTTACAAATCCTTTTCTTTCATGGACAGTTTTTCAGGATATAATCAAATCCAAATCAAACCCGAAGACCAACACAAAACGACATTCATTTGCCCATGGGGTACATTCACATATCGTAAAATGCCTTTTGGTCTCAAAAATGTTGGATCCACCTTTCAGCGGGGCATGTATTTTTCTTTCCATGACCTCAAGCATATAATCGAGGCCTATCTAGATGATTTAGCATCACGATCTCGCAAGAGAACAGATCATTCTACACACCTCTGACTTATCTTCGAACGTTGTCGCTACTTTCGGATTCGCCTGAATCCAAACAAGTGCAGCTTCTACGTAACATCAGGACGATTGTTAGGTTTCATAGTGTCAACAACAGGGATTATGGTCGATCCTCTCAAGGTTGAGGCAATAATTCAGTTTCCCCCCCCACGCACAATCCTTCAACTTTAGAGTCTACAAGGCAAGGTGAAATTTTTACGACACTTCATCGCCAACTATGCCGAAATCACCAAGGGCTTTATGCACTTACAGAAGAAAGAAATTCCCTTTTACTAGGATGATGTGGCTCAACGCTCTTTCAATGCATTGAAACATGCCCTCAAAGAAGTGTCCGTTGGGTATGAAGACGATGCTAGTTGACACACTCGGAGCCTTGCCTCCGCAGCTTGGGTAATCTTTACACCTCAAGGCCAATTATTATATTCCAGAGGTATATTCTTAGATGACACCACAAATAATGTTGCCGAGTATAGCACAGTTATTAAGTTTCTTCGTGACACTTTGTCATTGGGTATCTCTCATCTCTAGGTCTATCTTGATGCTCAATTGGTTGTGTCTCAGTTAAACAGAGTGTACTGGGTTCATGATCCAACTTTACACCGAAGATTCCTTAGGGTACATCTCTTAGAACGAAAATTTGATTATATTACATATTTTCATGTTCCTAGGAGATTAAACCAAGTTACAGATACTCTAGCTAATCAAATTTTAGATTGGCATCTTTCACACATATGAAAGAACATTAACATAAGCATGTAAATACTTTTTTGCACACATGATCCATACGACACAAAAGACCAAAAAACCATATATAATATCATAAAGTAACTAGAGTACATAGATGGATGTGAGCACCTCAAAAATAGGACCTATAACGAGTCACAGGGCTTATGCTCTCAAAAAATATATACAAGTAGTTCTCGTGGAACGTCAAAATCTCAAACTAAAGTCAGGGCCTGTGGGCCCTTTTATACTAGTCCACAGCATTGGCTAAGCGCCGAAACAACCAGACCCACATCCATGGTGCCCCCACTACATGAGGTTGCATAGATGGTGGCAGGTCCTCAATCTCTGCCATCAGGACCGTGCGAGTGAGTGCTGTAAAGTTACGCTCAACCCATATCAATACCCTCTCAGCCTCCCCGGTTGAAAGATCTCCTGCCACTGCTGGTCCCTCAGCGGCAGTAGGTGCGGCCCCTAGCCAAGGACAATGATTGTTCCTCGCATAGTCAAGGGGTCACACCGGTCCCACATCTGCACACAATGAACACATATCCGTCAAATACTCTGGCATAACAAAAAAAATGATATATATAACAAAAACAACATAAAAATTCCATATACAACAAAAAAAAAAAAAACTACAAAGGTGGAGACTTACCCATCTCCCCTCATGCCTCACTAGGAGGTACTGGTATCTCCGGGTCTCTCGAAAAATCAATCCCGGCATAGGGGTAGTCCTCCATAACCAGGATCTATTGTGATAGCCATGAAAAAAAGTCATCATCGAAGGACTCATTGGTCCTTTCACCACCCTATCGCAGCAGTAGTACTGCCCATCTACACACAACAGGAAGAGAGGCCTGGTGTCCTCGTACCACTACTCGAGGACTAAAAATCAGAACTGTCCTTGTGATCTTATCCTTGTCACACTCATTCAAAAATGGTCGAGTGATCTTGTCCTTGTCACACTCATTAAAATGGTTTTGAATAGACGTCTTGTCGGTGCTAGTTTACCCCTTTTTCGAATCAACTAGACTATCTTCGAAAAAGGTACCCCAATGGAGTCTCCTTTTATGTTTTTTCAGACTCTCTAAATATGAAAATCCACCGAGCTTACCTTCTCTTGGCTCATTAAACTTACATTGAAGGATGTTACCATTGTGTGTTTTGTTAACCGCGTTTGCATATCTTATACGCCAGCCTTGTAACAGTTTGCTTCTGTGTTTTAACACCCTTGGCCCCCAGAGGATTTTTCCCGAGTATCATTATATTAGAACATCAGTCTTGTCCTTTTTCCTTGAACTTGTATGTTTGCAATACTAATTCCTCCATTGTAACGTAACATTCCTTTATTCTCTTTCCCACAACTATTGAAAAAGACAAAAAAAATCAAATATACCCCAAAAAGAGGAAGGGAAAAGTATTTTCTTTATTGGGAGCATAATGAGTCGCCCTTGGATAAAACACATTTGTCCATTTTTTCATCAAACTATTGGATGTAGTATGACCTTAGGAAGTTGTTCTCTCTATATAGAGTTGTGTCCTCCACGGAAGTTGTTCTCTTATATAGAGTTGTGTCCTCCAATCGCTCTGCTATCCTTCCAAACATAAGGGAGAGTTTTATGCTGCCTCCTCGCTCATAGACCGCGGATTAATACCATGCTACCTAAGACTCATCATTTGTCGTGCTATTACCCAAGGGAAAGCCACCAAGTTTAGCAACCCGACAGAAACGCTTCTATCGACACACAACAGGAAGCGATTCCTGATGTCCTCATACCACTACCGAGGACTAAAACTCGGAACTCTCCTTATGATCTTTTCCTTGTCACACTCATTAAAATGGTCGAAAGGATCTTGTCCCTACTCCCTAAAATGGTTTTGAATAGACGCCTTGTTGGCAGTTAGTTTAACCCCTTTTCAAACCGACTAGACTATCTTCGAAAAAGGTACCCCAATGGAGTCTCCTTATGTTTTTCCGTGACTCTTAAATATGAAAAACCATCGATCTTACCTTCTCTCTCTTGGCTCATTAAACTTACATTGAAGGATGTTACCATTGTGTGTTTTGTTAACCAAGTTTTCATATTCCTCCTTATACTTTGTGACATTTTGCTTCTCTGTTTTAACACCCTTTGGCCACTCGAGGATTTTTCCGAGTATCATTATAATATAACATCGCACTGGCCCTTGTGCCTTGAACTTGTATGTTTTCAATACTCATCCCTCCATTGTAACGTAACATTCCTTTTGTATTCTTTTCCCACAATTATTGAAAAAAGACAAAAAATTCAAATATACCCCAAAAAGAGGGGAAAAGTATTTCATTTATTGGAAGCAACCGGAAATGCCTTTGATAAAGTTTCACATTTGTCCATTTTTTCATATCAAACTATTGGATGTAGTATGACCTTAGGGAAGTTGTTCTTCTATAGAGTTGTGTCCTCCACCGCTCAAGCTATCCTTCCAAACATATGGAGAGTTTTATTGCTGGCTCCCTCCAGCTTCATAGACTTATGATTAATACCATGCTACCTAAGACTCATCATTTGTCGTAAGCATGTCCATGGGAAGTTTTTCACCAAGCTTGAGCCATCCCCTCAAGAATTTGTCTCTTTCCTTCATACCCGACCATCCCAATGTCCAATCAAGTCCTTGTTCAAATCAATGAAGTTATCTACCTGATCACTGATATCCTCTTGTATGTTCCCAACGAGCTGTTGTAGACCTTTGGGTAGTGAAGTCAGACACTCACATTACACTCCTAAATTTGGAGTTTTGAAGATTTTGAAGTTGTTTCAAGCTCCTCTGAAGATCTCATCTCTAGCCATCAGGCCGTATCATATTCTAGAAGATGGATACTTTATATGTATATCTTTTTGATTTCGAGATGTAGCTCCACTGTGTATTGTTCACGACTAATATTTATATAGTTATATGACATGGATCTACAGTGTATTTGATTGGTAGCCATGATTCTATTTTATCCCGAGCATGGGTATGCCCGCCTCGGTGAGACATTTGTTATTTTGCAGACGACGCCTCCCGGTTCCTGATCCTTGGGCTCAATCATTCGGCACATCAGTAAATATTGGTAATGTATTTTGGTCATCAGATGCTTTTTTGACCTCACACATTAGGGGGCATTTGTTATAACCCTAAATTGCACCATACATGCTTACCTGGCATTAGGCCATCTCAGATCCCTTCTTTGTCAAAGCACTACTGAACAACTCTTTAAAAAACCTTTTTATAAGGGCCCACGTGCCCTACTCTATTACTGCACGAGTGTACATGCTAGCTGACCTAAAACAACCCGCGTGGACCGACAAAAGTAGGTAAAAAGGAAAGTTATCGACGGAACACACAACTCTGTGTGATTTAACTGAAACTCTCGGCCATGCATGGCCAAGGGTTCATCCAAATACCTAGCTTCCTCTAGCTTATAAAAGAAGGGGTAGGGGTCCCATTTGGAAGAGGAAAAATTTAGCAAAGAAACTCTTCCCATTTTCATATTCCCATTGTCCCAACCCTTTAGCCATCCTTGTGCCAGAAGAGATACTAAGAAAAGAAGTTGGAGGATAGTTGAAGAGGATCCCAGGATCAAGTTCACAGAGCGGTGGCGGTTCTTGACTTTTTGTAAGTTGACTTATTCAAAGTAATAAATAAAATGCTTTTCCCGTCCCAATACATGAGTTATTCATAGTTTGTTAAGTGCATATTTGAATCTCTAACCTGTTAGTCTATAGGTAGGATACATGTGTAATTGTTGTTTGTCTTGTATGCAGGTCAACTTTGGAAGGAGAACTGCAGACAAGTAATCAAGTGCGACAAGGGATCGACATCAAACGCCTGGAACAAGGTAGGTTGATCTAGCCATGTATTCACTAAAAGGAAATGGGATTTAAGTCTGGAGACGAAGGTAGAAAGTAGATTTTTTCAAACACTAAACTTCAATTATGGATTTAAGTATTTGGGATACAAATTGAAGAAAAAATATTATGGAAAGCAAGATTGGGTTGGTTGATAGTACACATTGAGAAAATAATTCATCTTTGGTGTAATAATTTTTTGGATGTCCATAGGAAGGAGGCTAATAGTTGTGAAGTTAGTTATTGAATCTATTTTGAGTTTTTGGAAGCCATTGGTTGGTATACCCAAAGGTGTATTAGAAAATATATGTAAAATCAATATCAATTTTCTATGAAGTGGAAAGGACAGTTAGGATGGAGTTCACTAGGACAATTGGTGTTCTATATCGAATATGAAAAATAAGGCAGTTGGGGCCTAAAAAATATCCATGCTTTAGACTCTCCTTGGTAGCCAAGTCACTTTGGACCTAATAACCAAGGATATATATAGAACAGGATGATAAAACAAAATTTTATGGCCCTAGACAATATTCTATCTTGTATTCAAAAGAAGGCCAAGTCTGGGAAAAGTGGATCACTCCTTTGGAAGGCTCCAATGTCGTCCTTTAACTTAATTCAAATTATATTAGCTTAGAAATTTGGAGATGTAACAAATTTTAGGGTGGGGTTGTATGTGATTATGGGATGTGGAAACAAGTTTTTCCTATCTCATGGCCTACTCCAACATTTACAGCAACAACAATTAATGTTCCTCTCACAATAAGGGGATCTAGATCAGAGAGACTCATGGCCACAAAGGTGAAACAAAATATAGATATTTTGGTCTCCAAGGCTATTGGGAGGAAGAAGATAGTCTTGTCCAGAATTATAATAAGATAGGAGGAAGTTATGAGGCACATATAGGGTACCGAATCTTGATGTCAACATAAAATATACCTTCCATATGGGAATGGGACAAAATTTTGAAGTTTAGGGACTCAAAAAAGAACATTTTTTTTTTTTAGCCTTACAAAAAAAATTATTTACCTGGAAGGCCATGCAAAAAGGAGCAGTCCGAGGTCCTAAGATCTGTGCACTTTTCTTTAGAGAAGAATAAACGACAACACACCTTTTTCCCCACTATGTATTTTCAAAACATCTGTGGAAAGGTATAAGCCATTGGTTGAGTCTAATAAATCTTTGGAATGAGGACTCTATTGAACTTTGTCTACATGACTAGTATCGATTCTCAAAATATAGACAATATAGAGCGATTTCATATATAGTATTGTGGGGTTTGTGGCCAACCCTAAATGGTAGAATTTTTAAGGTACACAAATACCTACTTTTCAAGTATCCTCACAAGTAGTGGTTCTCTTCATATTCTATAGGATTGGGGCCATTCATACCCTATTTAATGGAACATGGACCTAGGATGTGCACACATTACAATGCAAAGTATGTTTAGGTGTCTCAAAGTACGTGCTCAAGTGTATTAAGACTTTGGTAACATCATAAAGCATGTCATGACGTCTCTTGATGGAATTTTAAGAACTTTATTATCATTTTTCACGATTGTTGGCAAGGAATCCAATGTTACACTTTGTTTTTGGGTTTGATAAGAAAAAAAGAAGGTCATTGTAAAAAAAATCATTTGAGCATAAAAAAAGAGGTCTCTATAACTTTTAAACCTGTGAAGTAAAACATTGCTTATAGATTCTTAAGAAAAACAAAATTTAATCAATGGCTCATACACAGACGACATAAAGATTTTATACTGGAAACCCTCAACCGGGAAAAACTTTCTTATATTCATTATCTCAAATTTCACCATTCACCATACAATATATACAATTTTTTTAGGTATTCTGTATATATCAAAACCCTAATCCCTTAATCCAGGATTAGTTTAGAAAACTGCTAAAAGTAGAAAAATCCACTAAAAATAACAAAAATCACCCAAAAACAAATTTGTGGTGCTTCCCCGAACGCTGCACGTAACCAAGGGGGAATACCTTCCCCTCCTGGGATATGCCTAGGAAAGATCCCAACACACACGACACAAAGAGAACTTCTAGAGGGATCCTCAGACACAGTTGTCAAATCTGACGCGCCCACACACACACATGCAAATAATATAACACATACCCAACATTCTCCCACTTGTTGTTTTCTTTGCATCCAGGGGTCAGGGGATTATATAGTCAACAAACCAGGGCAACAATGCCCATTGTTACTCTACACCAACTTTTTTGTGCTCACAGACTTTGTCAATGAATCTGCAACATTCTTCAAAGTGTCAACCTTTTCTAGCAACACCTTCTTTTCCTCAACCATGTGCCTCATAAAGTGATATTGAACATCAATATTCTTTGTCTTTGAATGATAAGCTGGGTTCTTTTCTAGGAAAATTTCACTATGATTGTCACAATATAATCTCACTACTTGTTGTACCAACCCAATACCTGAACACAATCTTTGTAACCATACTGCTTCCTTGCTTGCATGAGTGGCTACCATGTATTCAAATTTTGTAGTTGAGAGTGCCTCTATAGCCTGTCTTTTTCTCATCCAACTTATTTCTCCTCCAAATAGGTTAAACACATACCATATTCAATCAATAGACCTAAACAATGTGGAGCCAGAAAAACTTACTCTCACATGGCGGAATGAAAAAACCTAGGATTATTGGGGTCTCTAATAGTTTAGATCATATTCTAATTACATAGAAGATGTTAAGAGGACTATACATGCATAAAATATAGGTGGGAACCATAGGGGGTTTGGATCATAATACCATTTTCCTTGAACTCACAAAAGTGGAGGACAAGCCACCTTCTCCATTTAAATTTGATCTAGTCTAGTTGGAAGATGCAACTTTTTTCAACTTAGTTAAGAGGGAGTGGATTCCTTAAAATATATACTGAAGGCTTATAGAAAGAATAAAATTTCCATATTAACTATTAAAACTCAAGAAGAAGTGGTGGAGTGGTTTGTGATAATACTATAAATCATGGACAAGAATATGAAATATGTGGAGGAAAAAATTGCCAATATTTTTAGTAGCAACACATTTGGGGCATTCTTTGCAAATGAACTTTCGACTCTTGTAGAGCTAGATACAAAAAAGGAAAGGGTTATTAGAGATAGAGAGGTGGACTAGTGGATGAAAAGTACAATGGCATGGTTGGATTTAAGAGATGATAATATTAAATTCTTTCATCGCTTCACCAACAATAAAAATTGCATCAATACAATTTGGGAGATGAAAGATCATGACGAACACAATGTAAGAGGATTTAAAATTTTAGTATACCTAGGGGTTTAACACATTTCAAAAATCTACAAGGAGCTGGGGGTCACTAATGATGAAAATATTGTGAAGGTGTTCTATTATTTTCCTTTCCTGGTTTTTTGGGAGGATGGATTTATAAAGAAATGTATACCCTTCAAACACTAAACTTCACTTATGGATTTAAGTATTTTGGATACAAACTGAAGAAAAAATATTATGGAAAGCAATATTGGGTTGGTTGATAGTACATATTGAGAAAAGAATTCATCTTTGGTGTAATTGTTGGATGTCCATAGGAGAGAGGCTAACACTTGTGAAGTTAGTTATTGAATCTATTTCGATGTTTTGGAAGCCATTGGTTGATATACCCAAAGGTGTATTAGAAAATATATGTAAAATCAATATCAATTTTCTATGGAGTGGCAAGGATATTTAGGAAGGAGTTCATTGGGTCAATTGGTTTTATATATCCTAGATGAAAAATAGGGCAGTTGGGGCCTAAAAATATCCATCCTTAAGACTCTCCTTGGTAGCCAAGTCACTTTGGACCTAATAACCAAGGATATATATGGAACAGGATGATAAAAGAAAATTTTATGGCCCTAGACAATATTCTATCTTGGATTCAAAAGGAGGCCAAGTCTTGGACAAATGGATCACTCCATTGGAAGGCTCAAGTGTCGTTCTTTAACTTAATTCAAATTATATTAGCTTAGAAATTTGGAGATGTAACAAATTTTAGGGTGGGGACGGACGCTATTATGGGGTAAAATCATGAAGATGGGTAACATTTTCATGAAAATCGGATCTCCAAAATTCCTAGAGGCAATTTTTCGGCCGAAAAAATGTTGCTAGGATTTTTTTTCGGCCGAAAATTTCCACGTCAAATTTAACGGTGCCTTCAAAATTCATGTACAATGTTTTTCAAATGAATTATTTTCCTGTGGTGAGCATATTTCGGCCAAAAAGTTTATTTTTAACAAATTCCGTTAAAAACTAGGTTTCGGTCGAACGAATATTTCAACCAAAAACCTGAAAATGTGATAGTTTGCAGGAAACTGCAAATTCTCTCCATCTGCCGAAAACCTATAGGGATAGTTTGCAGGATAGTCTGCAGACTCCTACAAATACTCAAAATTTAGTTTCAGAATTGATACCAACATTTTTAAAATTGAATCTACTTTCATTGGGTATAGTTTTTTTCATTTTCATTGTTTTTATCTAATTTTATTTAATTTTATAAAAAAATCACTCGATAATATTTTTAGGTTAGATTATGATTCTGTGAAATGAAAAATCCATATCTCTAAAAATACACACTAGAAAATTATGGAAAATTTATATTCACAATCCTTAAATTGTTCTGTTCAAAAGGGTATTTTTAGATTTTACTTTAATTAAAAATTAAGATAGATACATGGTGGAGGAAAACATGTGTTTAAAGTATGTAACTTATTGGTCAACTTCAAAAAATTCTAGAAATTATAATATTCATCCGTTAGATTCAAAACTATAGTCATCACAAAATAGAGTCTTTGTAGATTATTGTAGTATATTTCATTTGTGAAAACCAAAATTTTAATAATGGATACATTGTTGTGGGGAAAAATAACTCATTATCTTTCCCATCATTTTTAAGGAACATATTGTCAAACAATTGCCAAATTGACATATCAAATCTCAATAAAAAAAAATTGAAAAATAGTGAGTAGAAAGCTAAAAAAATTCTTCGTAAGTTTTGTTTTTACAGTAAAGTAAAATTCTAAATAAAAAAAATACTTTTGTTTGCCAGAAGTTGAAGAACCTATTAAAATTTAAAAAAAAATATCATAAAAGAAGCAAAAGTGTTACCCATCTTCATGATTTTACCCTATGGGATGTGGAAACAAGTTTTTCGTATCTCATGACCTAATCCAACATTTACAGCAACAACATGTAATGTTCCTTTCACAATAAGGGGATCGAGATCAGAAAGACTCATGGCCACAAAGGTGAAACAAAATATAGATATTTAGGTTTCCAAGGAGATTGGGAAATAATTTTGGATGAGTATGTTGAAGAGATGAAAAAATACCATATTCTTCTTTAGGAGGAAGACGATAGTCTTTTCTGTATTTCTAATAAGATATGAGGAAATTATGTGGAAAAGATAGGGTATCGAATCTTGATGTCAACATAAAATCGTTTTTCCATATGGGAGTGGGACAAAATTTTGAAGGTTAGAGCCTCAAAAAAGAACAAATTTTTATTTTTTGGCCTTACAAAACAAATTATTTACCTAGAAGGCTATGCAAAAAGGAGCAGTCCAAGGTCCTAAGATCTGTGCACTTTTCTTTAGAGAAGGAGAAACCACAACACACCTTTTTGTCCACTATGTATTTTTAAAACATGTGTGGAAAGGTATAAAGCATTGGTTGAGTCTAATAAATCTTTGGAATGAGGACTCCATTGAACTTTGTCTACACGACCAGTATCGATGATCAAAATATAAACAATATAAATCCATTTCCTATCTAGTATTGTGGGGTTTGTGGCTAGCCTGAAATGGTAGAATTTTTTTAGGTACACAAATACCTACTTTTCATRTATCGTCACAAGTAGTGGTTCTCTTCATCTTCTATAGGTTTGGGGCCATCCATACCCTATTTAATGKAACATGGATCGAGGATGTGCACACATTTTTCACGATTTTTTGCAAGGAATCTAATGTTACACTCTATTTTTGGGTTCGATAAACACAACAAAAGGTCACTGTAAAGAAATCATTTGAGCATAAAAAAGAGGTCTTTATTGGAAGAAGACCCAAATATGTAGCCAACATTGGGTGAAATCTGTTATCAAACTTGTGTATGTGATATTATCATTGTTGTTCATTTTGTGCTCTGTTATTTGTAAATATTTTATCATGAAAGTGTATTTGGTTAGATACTTGTTTCACATGTAAATTGCAAACAATCAAGTGATCATTATTATTTCTAAGATAAAGTAGATGTTTATATGTATTTAAAAACTAATATCTAGGGGTGTTTCGGATCAAGTTGGTATCAGAGTGAGGTTTGACAAGTTTTTGTGAGTGAATTCTTACAAGAGAAAAACTCAAACTTGGTAAAGTAAAGATTGAAAGTTATAAGTCTAAGATCGAAAGAAGACTTTGTAAACATAAAATTGATTTCAAAGGAAAGGAAGGAAAAGACCCTCCCATGAGTCCAAAATAAATTATGGATGTACTTCTCTCGATGAGAGAGATAATAGATAATTTGCAGTGGAGAATTAAAAATACTATAACTGGAGAATCTTCATTTAAAGGAGAAGTAGGAGACGAAGGTGGTGGAATTTTAGAGACCCCTTCACCATCCTCATTATCGTCTTCTTCTAAGAGGAATATAAAACTTGAAACAAAAATAATAATGAAAACATAAAATATTTACTTTTGCATCTTCCTTGCTTGAATGACATTTGCCTAGGTCCTTTTGCATCTTCCTGCTCCCATATTCTATATATCAAAAACCATTTTTGCCTAGGTCCTTTTCCCCATTGGAAATTTTCACAACTTTCCAAATCCCTAATTTTCAGGGGCTTCCCATGGCCAAATTATTGATTTTACACTTGAAACAATCATCTCTGAGGTAGTTCCAAATTATTCATGGAGTCTTGGTCAGTTGATTTTTAACATGGTTGTTCCATTTGTCCATCAGCAATAATTATAAAATATTTTTCTTCATATAAGTGTCACAGTCAAATAGTTAGTTGGGTCAAATCAGATCTCTGCCCAACAATCATAATTATCAATTATAATTAACTAAATCTGAAATTTAGAATTGCCATAAATGGAAACAATTTTCCAATTTTCGAATTTACCAAAAACGAAAATAATTTCCTAAGAAATTTCAAATTCAAAAATAATTTATTTTTGGGGATGTTACAGTGCCCCTTAGAATAATCGTGAGCGAATGTCACAGTATTCCCTCACGGCATCATGGATATCTCGAAATAGGTAATCGTTAACCTACAGTTCGAGCCACGACGAGAGTGCTACTAGGCTATGGCTGGACTGCTGCCACACCTCTCCCTCAATGTCTCTTGTTGTCGTGCATGACCCCTTTACTCCAAATGTGAGTCTGGTTGGAAATATATCGTCATCCACCATACATCAATGAAACATGTCAGCTATAACAATCAACATCATAATATCTAGTCGTACTTGACAACTATAATATCAAAAACAGTCAAACCATAACAGTCCACTCCCTGACTCGATTCAGAGTCCAAGGAGATCTATCGATTCCATTGCATCCTCCAACATCTATATTACTGCACACTCAGGAGAACCTAGTCAATAACACCTGTCAATGTAAATACAAAAAAAATAACATATCATCAAATCCACAATATCTCATAATCATAATGAAAACAACCAATCATATAATGAACCGAATCACTTGCACGCAATTGTCCTCAAAGAATAAGTCCAGTCAACGCGTGAAAGAGTGTGATGTTACATGGAGAAATAAAGATTCTTTGCATTTCTATGAAGTTTTCAATGATTTTGTCTCTGTTTTTAAAGGATTGTTGTTTGGAAAGGATTCCCCCAGAATATCGGACCAGGAAAGTAAATTCTTGGATAAAAATGGGATGTTGGAGAAAATGGAAAATCATAATGTTATGGAAAATTATTTTGTCTCACATAAGACTCCTCTGAGAAAAAGGAAGAAAAAGGTCGTGCAAGAGGAAGAAGACAAACACATAGAGAGTGACATCAATAGATTATCCCTTGAAGATATGGAGCTTGATGCAGAAATCGAGAAAATGCCTCCCCCACTGGATCAGTCAAAGAACATGGCTCACCATAATCCATCATTGGAAATCATTAAGAATGAAACATTCAACGAAGAGGAGTCATTTACTTTTCAGAGCGTTTTCTTTGGTTGCGAATCCAAGAAATTAATTATTGAGAAAATTGATGTGAATAATAAGAAAGGAAAATATCGTTCAGAGGTTGACCTAAGAGATATGTGGCCTTCCTAGATTTCCAGAATTCATAGATAAATTGGTGATGCACTGGATGACTCAATTGGTGGTCTTGAAATGGAAAACACGAAATTGAAAGAAAGGATCAAGGTACTGGATACTAGAGCTATGTGCAGATAAATATTAAGAAAATAATGGCATTGATCACAGAGGCTTGGGAAATTTCGAAAAACATGGTTTCTTTTGTCTCGAGGGTGCATGTCTTCCATACCTTGATGTTGTACTACACTTTGGAAACAGAGTTTTCAACATGATAGAGATAAGGAGAAGATACGAGGATCTTCCCTCCCCAAGCCAGATCAAACAGTTGAATGCGTGTTGGAAAGAAAAGATAAAAGTCTTGAATAATATTGTTCAAGCGTGTATCCAAGATATATCAAGGAGGGAAGAAGTATTCAAAAGGCTCACGGAGGTGGACCTAGCCAAAAGAACTAACGAAGTCCAAGACCCAAAATTAATCTTCAACTAGTTTCTCCTAACAAAGCAACAATTTGATGAGAAAGTTGAGATTTTTAAAGGGTTGTCATTTGAAAAGTTCTATAGTATACTTGAATATGATGAGGGCGACATAGAAAATTTTCTAGCGGACTACTCAGTGAAAAATCAGAACATTGAAGAATCATTACATGACATTTCCCTTGATTTGAGAGACTTAGAGGGCGAGTTGTTCAACATCAAAATACGACATGAAATCAAAGTGGCACTAATGAAAAGTTATATTGAAGAATGGGTTAAGAACATTATCGACAAATTGACTACCAAGGGCCAAGAAACAGTTGAGATGGTTCCTATAACCATTAATGCAGACAATAAAAGGACACCAAGAAGAAAATGAACACACGAGAGACCATCATAGTATGTTTATGTTGATCACATCTTTCTTCCTTTATCTAGTCCTTCATCCAGTTACTCTTCTTCTTTGAATAGAAATGTTTAACCAAAGACTGATAAGTTTTCTTTTTTTCTTACCAGGTCTTGCTTTTCTTTTTACTGCCCACCATCTTCCTTATAAAAGATTCATTCTTGTGTATATTTGTTTCATGGTCCACGGGAGCCCCAATCCTAGTCTTTAAGACAAACACAATTTATATTTCAAAGATATGTAACAAACTATATATATTTTTAGAAATTCCAGGAACAATCTCAACTGTACTTTGTAACCAAGAGTTTTGAATATAAATTATTTTAGGTTGATCTATCATTACATTTATTTGAGATGCCCATGTTCACTCTGTTAAATTTCTCTTATGCATACACACCATCTTATTTTTATTTTTATTTTTATGTGATAAAAAATATTTATTTTAAACTATGATGGATGTGCAGAAATTTTGCTTATTTTCTTTAAATGTATGAATTTGCTTGCTTCCGGGTCCTTTCTCTAGACCTTCCTTTAGAAAATAAGACAAACATTTTCATTTTGTTTTTTTTCAATCTTTATATTTCTTTGAGTACCATGACAAACTTCTACAAATTCCCATATTCTGAACACCTAAAGTCCTGAGAAAATCGTAAAGTAAAGAGGAGTACCACCTCTATAAATACGAAAGGGGATTTACATCCTCATGAGGTTTCCATTTCGGTCCTAACATATTCAAGGGTCGACAACTTTGTACCTCCACTACATCCTCCTACCACACTTTTTACAAATACAAAATCTACCAATTCTTGTTAAAGAAAAAGGAATGTCCTTTGGTCATTCATTATCAATTATCATCTGCACTTTTGTGCTATACTTTGTGAAATTTTTATGGTTTGTGGTTTTTAGCTATATCATTTTGCAAAGTACTTAATTACATTGGAATATCCCAATGTTGATATTATGTTTCATGTCCCAACCTAATTACACATATATGCATTGTGAATAATCCCGCATGTATAAAAAATGTGAGAAAGAGATAGTTTATGAATCATTATCCACACTAAAATAAATCTGAATATAGAAGTTGGAGTTGAAACTCTCTAATTTGACATGATAAAATCCACCATCGCGATATCTGATTACAAAAACAAGGAAATCAAGCCCTTCCTATATGATCACAAGTCATTTTATATGTAAATGTACTAATACATTGATTTATTAGTTTTAAAATAATTATATTTGTTTATTAATTTTTTATTATTATTATGTATTATTAATTTATATACTTATTTTAGTGAATAATATTAAAACTAATAAATAAAATACACATATTTTATTGTATTTTATTGTGTTTTGAAACAATTTCTATCCCTATAAAATCTCCATCCCTTCTTTCATATTCTCATCATGTAATATACCTCTCACTTCTAATCAAATTCAACATCACTATAGAGAAAAACTCAAAGATAAAGACCATTTTTGGTATTTACTTTTAAATCCCAAAATCAGAAAACATAATCTAACTTATTATAAAGAGAAAAATAAAAGTTGAAACAAAAATAATCATGAAAACATAAAATATTTACTTTTAAATATTCTTTGAATGATATTATACCCTTCATACCTAAGTTTATGAACTATAATTTCATGTGTTGGATTGAACTCTTTCTCCTTAAAGCTTGTTCATAGGAATCTCAGGAACCATAAATTTAATTGCCTTTAAATTTGTGCCAATAACAATACTTTGTTATGTTTCTTAGAATGAGGTTCATTTAAAAAATAGTTTAAAATATTTTAAATAAAAAAAGTATGAATAGATGTATACAAACATACATGGGTTTGCTCATTTGCTATCAGGATGCTATTCACTTCAAACATAATATTAAATATTTTAAATCAAATAATTACTAATAGATGTTTACAATACATGTGTTACACATTTGCCTTTCTTTTTCTCTTTTGGAAGACTAGGTTTCTTGTGAGTATTCAACAAAACTTGACTTATAGTGTAGTTCTGCTAACATTTTCAATCCCTAAAATGGAAAGGTCTCACGCAAATCCAAATTAAGTTTTTTTAGTATTCAATAAAACTTCACTTATAGTGTGTTGTGCTAACATTTTCAATCCCTAAAATGGAAAGGTCTCATCCAAATTAGTGGAAAATAAAAGAGGTAGAGGCAAGTCACGTGATGCTAGTATAATCATTCTACTTCTAATATTCATTCACAACAACTGAATCATTCAACTCTGTATCATTCATTAATAAAATATGCATCCATTCTAATAGAAGAATTAGTAGGAGTGCCAACAGACCAATCATATTATTGAAAAAGAAAAACCAACCGTTACAATCATGTTCATAGTTTAATCTATACATTTTAAGAAATTCTAAGGTTTAATGGTGGAATGCATTCTGCTTCGTTCGATATCCATAACGTACTTCCCTCCTTTGCCCGCCACCAGTATTATTCTCTGTGTCCCCGTTGTCTCCCTTGACGGGATAATTTGTATTCAAATTCACATTCGTGTTCCCACCAGAATGCTTCTGCCTGGATTGATGATTATTCATGTTATTATTGTTGTAATATGCATCACGATCATCGCCAAAATACGTCCCTCTATTCTGTTGGTGCAGTGGTAGTATGGTAGATCGCTCGTCGTCATCCCAATCCCGAATCTCCCAAGGCGGCGATGGCCTGCGGGGAGGAATATAAGTCGGAATAGCTCCTAATTCGCCCTCAATCTTTGCAGCACCAGGCTGAGGGATGCCAAGACCGGGTTTGGACCAAATTAATGTTTCACCTTTGGATTTTGTTTTTCCATGCACCCTTGGATTTTGTTTTTCCATGTTTCACCTTTGGATAGGTAAGAAGAAACCCTTCAAACTTTCCTTGTTTTGAAGAACAAATCCGTGGCTACAATTTCTATAGGGTGGAAACTCTATAGACCTTAGGGTTTATTGGTAGCCTCCTAGAACTTCCAAAGTTTACCGGCATTGTTTTCTGGTCTCTACGGATGCGGAAACAAAGGCACCAAAGAGCCCAAATCAAAGGGAAAAAGTGATCAAGAGGAAGGAAGGGCGAGGAAAAATGAATGTGGGAGAGGATTTGAGGGTGGAGAAGGTTTTGTACTTTATGGGGAAAAGTCTTGTTGGATGATTCTTTGGAGTTTCTCTCTTGGAGGTCACCCTTCGGGGTTGGATAAACTGTAACTAGGAAGCTACATTAGGCTATCACCCGGCTTTCCATATTTTGAGGAAGGGATGGTTATGTTTCATTTTGAATTCATAGGAGGATGTAATAAGAATACTAGGTGCTAGGTGCTAGGTGGTTTGGTCTCATGTCTTAAAGCTCACAAATATGGCATGCATGTTTCGACCCTCATCAAGAGCTGACCAAGATGACCCTCATCTGAGAAAATCTTCTAGGATCCCCCCTAAGATATGGAATGACAAATTTCTGTGGGATCTAGAGAATTATCTCGGTAGAACCCTTTTGATAGATCTATCATACAAATATAGTGTGCATTGATCAAGGGTTATGATTTTGGTTAATCTGGACCTATCGAAGGGGTTAACAGAAAGAATGGATGTAGAGGTGGGTGATTGGGAGTATACTCAACTCGTGGACTATGTGAATGTTCCCTTATGGTGCGTTAGATGCCATGGGGTTGGTCATGTCATTGAAAACTGCACTAATAACTTTATCAAGAATGTTTGGTAGAAAAAGGATGGGGGCCACTCCATCCATATGGATTTAAGAGGAAGGACTCACTTGGTTAGTAACCATATTTTGAGTAATGTAGGGTTTTCAAACTTGGAACAAAGGGTGGAGAATGCTAATATTTTGGATCCCTTGGTGTCGTGTACAAGCCTAAGAGGGTTCTTAAGGGTTTACACACTCACCCTATGTCACAAAATACTGATTTATAGGAGGTATTTCTCTCACATCACCACACCATTCTGCTTGAAAAAATTGCAATTCCCCATAAGAATGGTAAAATATGGGGTCGAGAATGTTTGGTGTTATCGAGGACTCTCATACCTATGGACTTGATACCTGATAGGGTGCTAGAAAAGGAGTTGGTAAATACTTTTAATAGTATAATTTAGCCAAAGGTAGCAACAACTTATGAGAACCTAAAAAAATCTCTGGACTCGAGAGAAGCGAAACAATGGAAGAATATGTGTCCCACAGGTAGCTTGGGAAACGTCCCTCTTAACGGTTTGGCACCAATAAATATCATTTGGGCAAGAATTATTTTGATACTTCACTTCATATTGGTACTTTTTGTGTTGATGTTGGTTTTGTTTTGAATGGCCAATCAAACAAGGAAGGCTATGAGAAGTTGAACAACCCTCTTTTAGCTAACCCATTGTTATAACCCTAAATTGCACCATACATGCTTACTTGGCATCAATCCATCTCAGATCCTTTCTTTGCCAAAGCATTGTTGAACAACTCTTTAAAAAACCTCATTTATAAGGGCCCACACTCCCTACTCTATTACTGCACGCGTGTGCATGCTAGCTGACCTAAAATTGCCTTCATGGACCGATAAAAGCATGAAAAAAGGAAATTTGCCATTGGAACACATAGCTCTGGGTGAATTAACTGAAACTCCTAGCCATGCATGATCGAGGGTTCATCCAAATACCTCGCTTCTTCTAGCCTATAAAAGAAGGGCTAGGGGTTCCATTTGGAAGAGGAAAAATATAACAAAGAAACTCTTCCCATTTGTATATTCCCATTGTCCCAACCCTTTAGTCATCCTTGTGCCAGAAGAGATACTAAGCAAAGAATTTGGAGGACAGTTGAAGAGGAGCCCAAGATCAGGTTCGCAGAGCTGTGGATGGCCTCAAGATTTTGTAAGTCGACACATTCAAAGTAATAAAGAAAATGTTTTTCCCATCCCAATTCATGAGTTATTCATAGTTTGTTAAGTGCATATTTGAATCTCTAACCCATTAGTCTATAGGTAGGATACATGTGTAGTCGTTGTTTGTCTTGTATGCAGGTCAGCTTTGGAAGGAGAACTACAGAAAAGTAATCAAGTGCGACAAGGGATCGACATCGAACGCCTGGAACAAGGTAGGTTGATCTAGCCATATATTTACTAAAAGGAAATGGGATTTAAGTCTGGGGATGAAGGTAGAAAGTAGACTTTCTCTTGGTCATATCTGCATGCAAAGCATAACCCTATTTGCTAGCCCATAAGGAGATTTCCCCCACAACAGAATTGGCGACCATACTGGGGAGATCTCTAGGGTTCCTAGGAATTTTATTTGTTTTTTCGGTAGTTTAAAAGACTGGTTTTTCTTGCCTATTTTTTTTTTTTAGTTTCTGCAAAGTCTGAGCTAGCAGAGAGTCTGGTTTACCATATCGGCTTTCTCTGTTATTTGCTTGACTGTGTTTGTACGGACCCACAGAGGTACACACGACCTTCATAAGGTCTACACGCGTGTACCCGCGCCCTACTATCTTACAACCTTCATGCGAACACTAGCTGAGGAAGTAGCAGTAGCATGTAGAGTCCAGAGAATTTTTGAGGAAATCATCCTCTTCCCTATCAGAATCAAACATTCTCAGGGGTTTTCTGGGATTCTTTCTAAGTCTTGGTTTTTTGCAGTCTGTCTCAGATTGGTTTGTTTTACAAAAAATTTCCTTACATTGTTTGTTTTTTCTGTTAAAAAGAGTGTCTAAGCCTTCAAGTGATCCTCGTTAGCAATATCAGTGGTCTCTTCCTGGTTTGGGTTGTCTGTTGTTATTTTTTCTCAGATTTTAGAGATACACGTGTCCTGTCCAATGTCAACCCACATGTACACGCCCTCTGTCTCTATACAACTCACGTTCACACGCTTGTTGTTGGATCAACAATAACGTTCTTGTACATGATAATTTTTGTTAAGGGTAAAACAATCATCCTTTCCCTTGATGAGAATTATACCTCTCAGGTGTTTAAATCTCTTTCTTAGCAGTCATTAGCTTAGGATTAATATTACCCTTAGCTTTCTTTTTCTCATTTAAAAGTTGTCATAAAAAAGAATTTTTTAGGGTTTTTAGACAAGTGTGAGAGTCATTTTTTAAAATTTACTAGTGTGTAATTTGTTGAATTGATTCTTTGGGATCTACGATTAGGCCATAATTGTTTTTTCTTGGTTTTTACTTGTTGGCATTTTTCCTTTTTGCTTTATCAGCATTTAAATAAATAAATAAATAAAATCTCTTTCATTTTCTTGTTTGGTTGAAGAGTGTGTTTCTGCATTATTAGCCACGGAAAAGTCATTTATTTCATAAGTTTGTACAGTTTACTTAGATCAAAATTAGCTTGTAGTCAAGTGAAATTTCTTTTGAGTTTGCTATCCAAAATCTTAGAAAATTAAAAAAATATTTATTTTGAAAAGTTGTTGAAATTTTGCATTAAATAAATGTTGTTGTTTCCATCTTTTTTTTATTCATTATTTCTTTCGTCTTTTACACATCATCAGTTTCACTTTCGTACCCTTTGACATGAGACAAAGCCATAAAATTAACGCTAAATCTAAAATTTATTAGACTTTTTTGTTTGTAGACTTAATCAACTAGTTCAGGATTAGGGCCTTGGATTAGGTTGGAGAGGAAACTCTTCAAGGCCATTTAAAATCAAACATTGGAGTCTGAGTTAGGGAGTGTTTAAGTCCAGTATCGTGAAATTTATCTGGGACCCCCCTCTAACATAGGGGATAAACACGAGGTCGCGTGCGGAAAGGTAGCGGATATAACCCCTCCAAAGCTAGACCAATCGTAGTGGAGAACACATATAGAGGGCTTGTTTTTGGATTCCGTTGATTGCATTTTCCACGGGGCTTCGTGGGTCTCGAATCCGTTCGAGGTCTTTAGTTTTCTTCTGGACCACCTCCTTTCGATACCCTTGACAGGTTTCAGACTCCATACCCTGCTCATTGTGTTCTACCCGACTTTCGACTATACCCGCCTGGTGACTATACACAGGTGACTGCGGGGGTATACCACGGTACCTAGGATAGACATCAGGCCACACTTTGCAGAGTATACCTGAAGGGTTCTTCCGTGTTCGAGTTGCACTTGCACCGGTAAGTTTCTCTAGTGTTGGTTGTTGCAACTGTTCTTCCAATTAATTTAGTGTTTGTCTATCTTATCTTCTAGGGACTTTTTTAGTGTGTGTTACTTTTCAATGTTTAGACTCCCTTAGAGTGTCTTTGATCTTCTCACACAGTGGAGGATCACGAGATCCTTCGGTCACGAAGGCTTCTTGGCCTTCCGATGGTTACACTAGAGGCATCCCCACCACCATTAAGGTGAAAGCTAGACCAACAAGGGTCTTTTGAAGCAACCGGGTTACAAGCAATTGTACCTGACCAACATCCGAAGGAATCCACCATTTTGGACCTTGAAGAGAACGATCTTGGCCTAGTTGAAACCCCAACCACTGATTTCTTGGCACCTTTCATTGTACCAATCCAATTTTACGAGCGACAGACAATGTTGCATACAACAATGGAAACAAATGTTTTTACTCCTTCTGGGAATTCTTCAATTCTCACTATGGTTATCACCATAAGAGAGTTTTCACCTCCCAACCCACCATCACTGGTCCGAGCCACCATGGTTTCGACCACTTCTACATTGCACAGTGGTCCAATCCCATCTTTGGCGGTGGCCACAACCGCTTTCACACCAAGTGCGACATGCCCTCTGTTCTCATACGGGATGCCTAGTTCGGGTACAAGTCCTGTACTTTCCTACTCCACTTTAAAAACTTCGGGTCTTTGGGCAGGGAGCTCTAGCGCTCCTCTGCAAGGTCACATAGGGGGCACTCCCCTTCCTTTTAATTATTTCCCTTACGGAGAAGGTCATATCCCTCCTTCGTCTCCTTCACTCGGTGGTTTGCATCAGCAGTCCACCGTGCAACCTACATACCATAGTTTATTTGGAGTGGGGAGTCAAGGACCACCTTCGCATAACATGTTGGTAGGTTCAAAACTGTTTTCTTTGGCTAGAACATTTGGTAACAATGCCTTCTCATCAGCCACCTTCCCGATTGGGGGAAATCCCAGTTTTGGACAATCTATTCCTATGCAAGGTACTATTCTTGCACAAGGGGTAAACCTAGGAACTTCTTTGGCATCAGGGCCTTGGAATTCTGGGCAGGGATCCGTTCCCTAATCTGGAATGCCGATATGGGGTAATTATTTCCACAATCAATGGAACCCCGGAATAACTACTATGCCTATCCCCACGGGACCGACATGGGGAAACCCTTCCCAGAGTCCTTCCAATATAACGCATGCCCAACCATCTATGTCCTATTTGGGAAATCAGTTGATGATGTCTCCACATATGCAAAATCTGTACGCTAGCCAGGGCCATGGTTTCTACCAGAATCCGGGCCAGCAGCCAAAACTTTCCTGGCAGCTTAGTGCCAGTTAAACTCCAGGCCCTTTTTTTCCCAGGTTATTACCAACAACCCAAACTACCCTTCCTGGTGAATTTTCACTTTCCAGATTTGACAAGGTTGTTAAATGACCCCATTTTTCATGATCCGTGTTGGCCTCCTATGCCGACGAAGTTGCCTTCGAACATTCCAAAGTTTGAACCCAAGCCTAACGAAGATCCAGGTGATCATGTGACTACCTTCCATCTTTGGTGTTCATCTAACTCATTGAAATATGACTACGTATAGTTGCGATTGTTTCAACGTACTCTCATTGGGAGTGCCACGAAATGGTACATTGAGCTCGATCGCTCAAGATACTCTTCCTTCGGTGGGCTGGCAATGGATTTCCTAAACCATTTCCAATTACCTATGAGATACGACGCTCACACCGAGCTGCTGGCCAATTTCAAACAGATTACAACGAACTATATCTCTGATCACATCTGAGAATGGAGATGCCGAAAGAGTGTAATTAAGGTGCCAGTCCCACCAGCATTCCTACTTGAGTGGTTCCTTAAGTCTTTGGTCCTGTAGTTATGCAAATACGTTGCAATGTCGGGAGTATTCTCCGAAGAAGACGCCATCATGAGAGCTCAACAATTTGAGCTCATATATTCTCAGTTTGGTTTATTATACAGCATCTTGCCAGATGCGCCATGCTCAATACTGGATAAAACTAGATAGAGAGTTGGACCACATGCCGATGGTATTGTTGGTTCATCACAAACAAATCCCGCTGAGCAATTGACAAAGCAATTGCAACAGTTATCTATACAACACACAACGACCAACCAAACTACTACTTTGGCTGCTCCCCCTACCAAAACGTCGGAGGTACACATAGTGCAATCAACTAACCCAAAGGCCACCCAACAGCCTGAAGGAAAGAAAAAACAATGAAATAAGGGTAAGGAGGATAAAAAACCTACCGATAATGCTGGCAGGGACAACACTAAAAAACGGAAGGCGAGGTATCCATGCAACTTGTGCATGGAAGACCACCCAACCCATCTCTGTCCTCGACTTGCACAGGCCCAAAAGTTTGTAACGCAGAAACAGTAGGCTATGTTGACCAATCCATTTCAACATGGGAAAAATCTAACCCAAGCCTCTGCCAGCACGGAAGGGGGAAACCAAGACCCCTCTCCACCTGTGAACAACCCTGCATTCGCGAATGTATATATGGTGAGGGGTGATGCTTTTATATCGACTAGAGCGCATGACTATAGAAAACCAAGTACTTCTGAGAAGGGTAAAGAAGCTAAACTCCCATCTCTTCCTCTACAGATTGAGAAGACGTTGGGTGAAACAATGACACGCATTTCCAAAGGCACATTCAAAAACGATTCTCATAACCCAAACACAAGGGCCGCCCATAACTACTCTGTGGTGGAAGATTTATCACGAACCCCTTGCGTGATGTCCACTTTGGAGTTCCTTGAAAGCTTCCCTTCCCAGAGGAAAGCCTTGTTAACTGCTTTAGGATCTACCGAGACTTGTAATCCGAGTACAATCATGCTGGATACAACCTACTTAAAACCTCGTCTACCTTACCACATAACGTTTCAGATAGTAGTGGCTTATCCCACGAAAACTTTTACTCGGAATATCTTCCGCATAGTGGTTGATGAGGGCGCCTCGACATGTGTTATGTCGTTGGCATGTTGGAAAGTTGTTGGCCAACCCGTTTTGTCTCCGTCACCTACTCTCCTCACCACTTTCGATGGTTGTTTGTTTCGACCACATGGTATAATCCCTTCTTTCCCCGCGAGGTTAGGAGGGAAGACGTTGTGTGACAAAGTAGAGGTAGTTGATGCTCCCCTCGACTATAACCTCTTGTTAGGAAGGAGTTGGACTTATTCCATGCAAGTGTTGGTTGCTACAGTTTTCCAGGTCTTATTGTTTCCACATGAAGGCCAGATAGTGACCATCAATCAATTGTCCTTCTCTACATCTGAACCTTCTTTCAGGGCATCCACGGTTCGAATGATTGATAATCCTCAACCAGGTGTCGTCAACGTAGGGGTTGGTTTGTGCCCATATTTGATGGGTACCTTCAACTACCCGCCCCCTTAAGGCGATATCAAGTTTATATCAAATCACCATAAGGTTAATATTTTTCAAGTTTCGTCATTCCGCACGACTTACTTCGAAGATCCATGGATATTTCCTTCCCCATCAGCCAAGATTGATGGGATAGGACACCCGGGCATGTCCATGCCCTTATCCGTAGCTGAAGTAGCATACTCTTTAGTCCAACAAACTTCATCCCACACTGATCCAGCTCCTACACAAGAGTTAGATCCACTTCTAGAGCCTGTTTGGGCTCAGGGTTCTCTCGCTCACACCGATTCATTGGACTTAGTATTTCCCTCTGATGAATAAATAATTGAGGCAATGACTATTCCAGATAAACCCTGGGAAGATCTTCATCACAGATCATACTTCCTCCCAGAGTTAAGCCAAATTGAAGTGGGAGAATTCACCGTGACTATGACAGGAGATCGGTCTTTCCCTATTAATCCCTTAGCTACACACAAGGTTTATGCTGAGGGTAATATGACAACTATCGTTGAAACCTTACCGATCAATATCTCCTGAAACCCTAGCATTGTGGAGAATGTATTCGTCAGAGCTGATTGTTCCCTCGAAGAGATTCAAGTCTACACAGATCTTTTCAAAGAATTCTGTGACATTTTTGCCAAGTCTTATGAGGAAATGCCAGGCATCAATCCAAAAATAATTGAACATGAAATCACAACATATCCTGATGCCAAGCCAGTTCAAGAAAAGATTCATCCAGTTAATTCTAAGAAAGCAACAACCATTAAGGTTGAGGTTGAGAAATTTCTAAAAGTCGGGTTTATCTATCCTATCCATTTGACCCAATGGGTGTCAAACCCCATGCCGATCAATAAAAAATAAGGCACGATTCGTGTATGTACCGAATTCCATGATTTGAACAAGGCATGTCCCAAAGATAATTTGCCCACACCTTTCATCGACCAGATCATTGACGAATGTGTGGGTTACGAAGCCTTTTCTTTCATGGATAGTTTTTCAGGATATAATCAAATCCAAATCAAACCCAAACACCAACACAAAACGAAATTCATCTGCCCATGGGGTACATTCACATATCGTAAAGTGCCTTTTGGTCTCAAAAATGCTGGAGCCACCTTTCAGCGGGCCATGTCTTTTTCTTTCCATGACCTCAAGCATATAATCGAGGCCTATCTAGATGATTTAGCATCATGATCTCGCAAGAGAATGGATCATACTACACACCTCCAACTTATATTCGAACGTTGTCGCTACTTTCGGATTCGCCTGTATCCAAACAAGTGCAGCTTCTACGTAACTTCATGACGATTGTTAGGTTTCATAGTGTCAACAACAGGGATCATGGTCAATGCTATCAAGGTTGAGGAAATAATTCAGTTGCCCCCCCCACGCACAATCCTTCAACTTCAGAGTCTACAAGGCAAGGCGAACTTTTTACGACACTTCATCGCCAACTATACCAAAATCACCAATGGATTTATGCGCTTACTGAAGAAAGACGTTCCCTTTTACTGGGACTATGTGGCTCAATGCTCTTTCAACGCATTGAAACATGCCCTCACAACTGCCCCTTTGCTCCGGCCACCTAACTATAACAAGGATTTCTTATTATATCTAGTTCCAGCAAAATCAACCATTGGCATGGTTTTAGTTCAGGAAGATGACTTGTTCTCAGAATACATGATCTATTACCTGATCTGAGGCCTCATAGGACTGGAAGTTAATTATTCTCACATCGAAAAAATGGCATTGGCAGCAGTTCATGCTGTTCAATGGTTCCGTCATTATGTTATGTTTCACAAGACCACCGTCATTGTTGTCGTGAATCCATTCCAGTACATGTTGACATGACGGGTAATAGGCATAAAAATTAGTAGATGGATAGTCATCCTCAATATTTTGACTTAGACTTTGTTTCAACAAAGTCCAAAAAGTCACTGGTCTCCATGGAACTTATTTCGAAACTTCTGGTTGAGTCAGGTGACGTTGTGCCTGAAGAATCGCCTATCTGGAGAGATATGTTTTTTATCACATCCTCAAATCCTTGGTATGGAGATATACTTATCTATCTCCAGACTTTGAAGTGCCCCACCACTGCTTCTCGTGATGAGCGTCGATGCATACACCATGAGGCTAAGAATTATCTCATAATCGATGATACATTGTATCAGAGAGGTGTAGACTATATCCTACGCCGATGTCTCACTCATGAGGAAGCAGTTATCGTGCTTAACGATTTCCATACCGGAGCTTGTGGTGGTCATTTGTCTGGGTTGGCAATAGCACAAAAGATTCTACGAGCAGGTTACTTCTGGCCAACACTTATCAAAGATTGTATCGAATCGGTCAAGAAGTGCCATCTGTGCCAAATCTTCTCTCGGAAGATGAGGGCTCATCTCACTCCCATGTTTCCTGCCATCACAGTTGGTCCCTTCACCAAGTGGGGGATTGATTACACTACTTTCAACACTCCTTTAGCAAGGGGGCACCATTATATCATCGTAGCTGTAGACTACTTCACAAAGTGGGTCAAAGCTATGCCAATGTTTAAAGATGATGGAGAGACTGCAGCTCTCTTTTTATTCAATCAGATAATAGCAAGGTTTGGCATCCCGAGGGAGATTGTCACTGATCATGGCAGTCACTTTCAGAACTAGATGATGATCGAGTTAACATCAAAACTTGGGTTAGGGAAAGAACATTCATCACCCTACTACCCCCAAGAAAATGGGTAGGTGGAAGCTATAAACAAAACTCTTAAGACTATTTTAGAGCGAACTATCAACTCAGCCAAGTCAAATTGGAATTTGATGTTATGCTCGTCATTATGGGCTCACCGAACATCTGTTAAGACTGCAACTAGATTCTCACCTTTTCAACTCATTTATGGGTTGGAGGCAGTCTTTCCCATCAAATGTCAGAGCCTGTCTCTAAAGTTGGCAGTACAATTATTGCCAGACACTTCGTATACCTTGAGCAACTCAATGAGCAGCGTCGTGATGCAGCCCTGGCCAACGATGCTCACAAACATAAGGTCAAGTGTCAGTATGATAGGTCCCTTTGTCCTAGGATTTTCTTTGAAGGTGACCTTGTCCTGGTCTACGACCAAGATAAGGACCCCCTGGGGGCAGGAAACTTCAAACCCATGTGATTCGGACCCTTCATCATAAAAGAGGTTTTAAAAAAGGGCGTTTATCGTGTGGTTGATTTTGAAGGGAATGCTTTGGCGCAGCCTAGAAATGGGCTCTACCTCAAGAAGTATTACTCATAGGAAGATCATTGTGGGTAACTTTTTGTAACATATGTATAGTCTTTGTACTATTACTTTTTAGTTTCTTTTAGTATTATGGACGTGTCGTTGACACTATCTTTCTTCACTATGGCAGATGTTAAGTGATTCTGAAGTGTTTGTTGGGTATGAAGATGATGCTAGTCGACACACTCAGAGGCTTGCCTCCGCAGCTTGGGTAATCCTTACACCTCAAGGCCAGTTTATATATTCCAGAGGTGTATGCTTAGGTGACACCACAAATAATGTTGTCGAGTATAGCGCAGTTATTGAGTTGCTTCGTGACACTTTGTCATTGGGTACCTCTCATCTTCGGATCTATCTTGATGCTCAACTAGTTGTGTCTTAGTTAAACAGAGTGTACCGGGTTCATGTTCCAACTTTACACCGACGATTCCTTAGGGTACGTCTCTTAGAATGAAACTTTGATTATATTACATATTTTCATGTTCCTAGGAGATTAAACCAAGTTACAGATACTCTAGCTAATCAAATTTTAGATTGGCATCTTGCACACA